>PVKP010000631.1:103836-132095 GCA_004027715.1 Plecturocebus donacophilus | reverse complement strand
GCCCTCCCAACAGTCCCCTAAAGTCTTAACTCATTTCAGCATTAATTCAAAAGTCCACAGTCCAAAGTCTCATCTGAGATAAGGCAAGTCCCTTGTGCTTATGGGCCTGTAAAATCAAAAGCAAGTTCGTTACTTCCTAGATACAATGAGGGTATAGGCATTGTGTAAATGCAGCCATTCCAAATGCAAGAAATTGGCCAAAACATAGGAGCTTACAGGCCCCATGTAAGTCTGATATCCAGTGGAGCAGTCAAATCTTAAACCTCCAAAATGATCTCCTCTGACTCCATGTCTCACATCCAGGTCACACTGATGCAAGAGGTATGTTCCCATGGTCTTGAGCAGCTCTGCCCTTAACAGCACCCAAGTCACCTCTTAAATACTTTGCTGCTTAGAAATTTCTACCACCATATACTCTAAATTATCTCTCTCAAGTACAAAGTTCCACAAATCTCTAGAGAAGGGGCAAGATGCCACCAGCCTCTTTGCTAATATATAACAAGAGTCACTTTTGCTCCAGTTCCCAAAAAGTTTCTCATTTCCATCTAAGACAACCTTAGCCTGGATTTTATTGTCCATATCACTATCAGCATTTTGGGCAAAGCCATTCAACGAGTCTTTAGAAAGTTCCAAACTTTCCCACATTTTCCTGTCTTCTTCTGAGCCCTGCAAACTGTTTTAATCCCTGCCTGTTACGCAGTTCCAAATTCACTTCCATATTTTGGGTTATGTACAGCAGCACCTGACTCTATTGGTGCCAATTTACTGTATCAGCCCATTTGCATGCGGCTGATAAAGACATACCCCAGACTGTGAAGAAAAAGAGGGTTTAATGGACTTGCAGTTCCATGTGGCTGGGGAGGCCTCACAATCATGGTGGAAGGCAAAAAGAGCAAGTCACGTCTCACATGGATGGCAACAGGCAAAACAAGAGAACTTGTGCAGGGAAACTCCCATTTCTAAAACCACCAGGTCTCATGAGAATTATTCACTACCATGGGAAGAGCCTGGGAAAGACCTGTCCCCATGATTCAATTACCTTCTACTAGGTCATACTTACAACATGCATGAATTAAAGATGAGATTTGGGTGGGAACACAGCCAAATCACATCAGTCACTAAAGAAGGACTTCAAGAATTGTCTACTGAATACCTGTCTTCCTGTTTCCATGTAGATGGTATACTCATAGATAATATCTGAACATTGGGTGCCTCTTCTGGCACATCAAGTCTGCATATCACCCCCTGACCTGCATACTAATAGTCAACACCACAAACAGTTTAGCCCTTGGTGGTTCCCTAATTCCTTCTGTGTCTCTTGAACTATAACTTCTTTAGTACAAAGGTAGATATTTCTTTTTTCCTTACTCCTATTATGACTAGTATTCAGGTGCTCAGTAAATATTTGTTAATTGATAGATTATCTGTAGTGCTAAGTGAAACGTTTACCCCACCCAAAAATAAAGAGGTAAAAGAAAGAAAATAAATTTATAATGGCCATATTCTTACACAGTACTCTTCAGTAATACCCTCATTAAAACTATTAGTGATTATAACACAGTTTAATTATTTAATAGTCAATTCCTGTGTTTCTTCTGACAGGGAATCCCTGCTACTAGGAGGAACATTTGAATCACTCTGACTTGGCAAACGGCAGAGTTTTGTTTAAGGCACTAGCATTCCCTGCCAATTGTGGCCCAAGGCTGGTTCTCCCCAGTGAAACATAAACCAGCAGAGCAGGAGGGGGTTTCAACTTTGTCCTAGGGGACTACTACTGAAGACTTCTGGGGACACAGGCCAATTCTCACAGTGTGTAAAGCATTCTGAAAGATTAATGATCACTTGATTGAGATATGGAATGAATTTCTAAGCAAGAATATGAATTAATTTCATACTGTTTGGAGTAAGTTATAGAAAACTAAACATTGGATGAAAACATAAACATATCTGCAAAATTTCCATCTTCTCATTCCCTCACTTATTTCCCTTCCCCAAGAAAATTAACTATCACTCCCTCCATTTAATGTACATGTGTGTGTATACACGCATGGAAGTCTGTAGTGAGAACAGCAATCGTTTCTTCTGGAAGGAGACTCAGATTCCTAAGGGGAAGGATACTGCTCTCAGTCTCTCAACCATTCCCTGGGAAAGTTAAAAATAAGTCCCGCTGAAAAAAAATAAGTTGGCACTTGTTATTTGAGAAAATTGCTTTATTCCAGGAACTGCCTCATGTAGCAGAAATTTATTTACCATCTGTGTGGACTTTAAAATTTTTCCATCTTAACTGATACACAACTGAAATAGAAACAGACTTTCCGTGCGTAGGTTTTCCGCAGGCCTCAATTTTTTGAAGGGTGTTAGCTCAGAAACTTTTGGGATTTTTGTGGTCCCCAGAGTGGGAGAGCTCCTCGGCCTTGAGATCTCCTTCTGGGGAAGAGCCCAGCCTGATGTCACCCAGCGAGCTTGGGAGTGGCTTCAGGGTGGGGGTGGAAGGGAGTCGGATAGGATCTGCCAGGGAGCATTCCAGGTACTTTGCTGAGAGACTTGCTTCTTTTCTTTTTTTTCTCTTCCTCTCTTTCTCCTTTCTTCCCTTCCTCCTTTCCCTCTTTTTTTTAACTTTTAAGTTCAGGGGTACAAGGGTGGGTTTGTTACACAGGTAAACTCGTGTCATGCGATTTTGTTGTACAGATTATTCCATCACTCAGGTACTGAGCCTAGTTCCAATTAGCAATTTTTTCTTCTCTCTTTTCCTTTCTTCCTTCCTTCTTTCCTTCCTTTCCTCTTCCTTCCTTCCTTCCTCTCTTTTTCAAACATAAATTGTATATACCCAGGGTATATGACAGTATTTTGCTGTATGAATACATTGTGAATTAACCGCCACAATCAAGCTAATTAACATCCACTACCTTACATAGTTACCATTTTCTCTTTTTTGGGTGAGAATACTTCAGACCTATCCTCTTAGCAAATTTCAAGTATACAATACAGAATCGTTGACTATTTTCACATAGCTGTACATTAAGTCTCCAGAATAATATTTATCCAGACTAATTAAAACTTTGTACCCAGACGGGCACGGTGGCTCATGCCTGTAATCCCAGCACTTTGGGAGGCCGAGGCGGGTGGATCACGAAGTCAAGAGATCAAGACCATCCTGGCTGACATGGTGAGACCCCGTCTCTACTAAAAAATTAAAAAATTAGCTGGGTGTGGTGGCACGCGCCTGTAGTCCCAGCTACTCAGGAGGCTGAGGCAAGAGCATTGCTTGAACCCAGGAGGCGGAGATTGCAGTGAGCCAAGATTGCTCCACTGCACTCCAGCCTGGCACCTAGTGACAGAGCACGATTCTGTCTCAAAAAAAAAAACCACTTTGTACCCGTTGACCAGTGCTTCCTCATTTCTCCCTCTTCCCAGCCCCTGACAACTACCATTCTAACCACCATTCTGTTCAGTATTTCTATGAATTTGACTACTGTAGACTCATGCAATATTTGTCTATGTGTGGTTTATTTCATCTGCATACTATCTTCCAGATTCATCCATGTTGTAGCATGTTAAGATTTCCTTCTATTTTTGGCTAAATAATATTCCATTGTGTGTGCATGCATATGTATGTATCATGTTATCTTTATCCATTTGTCCATTCACTGGACACTTAGGTGTCATTTGGCTATTGATGGACACTTAGGTGTCACTAGGCTTTTCATCCACTGATGGAATCTTAGTTGTCAGTTGTATATTGTGAATGGTGCTGCAGTGAAAATGGGGTGACAATGACATTTCAAGACATTGATTTTATTTCCTTTGGATATACAGCTGGTAGTGGGATTGCTGGCTCATGCATTAGTTCTATTATCAATTTTTTAGAACCTCCATACTGTTTTCCATAATGGCTATACTAATTTATGTTGCCACCAACAGTGTACAAAAGTTTCCTTTTCTCCACACCTTCACCAACACGTATTCTCTCCTGTCTTTTTGTTAATAGCCATCCCAATAGGTGTGGGGTGATATTTCATTGTGCTTTTAATTTTCATTTCCATGATGATTAGTGGTGGCAAACACCTCTTAACATACCTGTTGACCATTTACATGTCTTCTTTGGAGAAATGTCTATTCAGGTCCTTTGTCCATTTTTAAATGAGGTTATTAGGCAGGGTTTGGCTATTGCTGTTGTAGTTGGCTTGTTTTTTTCTATTGAGTTATATGAACTCCTTATATGTTTAGATAGTAACCTCTTAACAGATAAGATAGATGGTTTGCAAATGTTTTTTCTCAATCTGTTACAGTTAGCTAGCACATTATCCTTAAAAGATAAAATAAAAATAAAAGCCCTTTGAGAAATAAATTACTTTATTTCTGAAGTGCTTTTAACTTATGTGGTCAGATAAGACAAATGTGCTTTCTTCCTTTCCAGCTGTATCAAAGGATTATTTTATTCAAATGTTTTATTAAAATATTCCACAAGAGGAAGTAACAGTTCACCAAGGGGAAAAAAAAATAAGGTTGAATGGGTGACTGAGCACAAGGGAATTTATTGTTAGATGGTACTTTATATAAACTAAAGAAAAATTGAGGAAAATCCAACTGCCACTTTTTATACAAAATAAGCTGCCTTGCCCAGATATTTTCCCACAATGCTGAGCTATAATACCATTATTCTGGAGGGCAGAAACTAGAATTTCTTATATATTTACTTTTCTTCAACATATGTGCTTTCCCTTCAGGAAAACTCAGAATCTTTGGGGCATTTGGATGTCCACATAGACTTTGAGCAAGACAATATCATGTTTGTGTAGAAAGGCATTGTTAACACGTTAGAAGGCCAAAATTATATCAAAGTATATAGGCTATTTATCTCAATAATCTCTTTCAATCACTTATTATTGTACATTTTTATGCTAATCTTAACATTCGAACATAGATTTCAATAAAACTTCTAGGGAATAAAAATTATACAACCTATCTATAATTTACCTTTGTTAATATCTATAATTCCTGCTATTTGAATATTAACTATACATCTGCCCCAAGCCTAGACTCTTTATGTGTACAGTTTTGCATTTAATAGTCACAACAGTTTATAAACTGGTGCAAATTGATAGATGAAAAAATTGCAGCACTGACAAATAAGCAAATATTCCAGGCCACAGAGCAATTCAGTTACAGTTATTACTCAGAGCTCAGGGAATCAGTGCTCCAAAGCCCATTATTCTGGCCATGGTACAGATTTCTGGAACAGTCAGTAATGTGAAAATCCAATCTTAATGGCAGATATAAAATTTATTTTCAAAGTAGTATTGATCTCAGCTTTTAAGTCTTTATTTAAATATAGCATAACTTTAGAGCTTTATAATAAGAAAAATATCCAATTTAAGAAGCTAGAAAAAGAATAATATAAATTCAATTAAAATAAAGAAAGAAAATAAGATACAAGCAAAAATCTTGGAATAAAAAGCAGACATAGGCTGGGAGTGGTGGCTCACTCCTGTAATCCCAGCATTTTGGGAGGCCAGGGTGAGTGGATCATGAAATCAAGAGATCGAGACCATCCTGGCCAACATGGTAAAACCCCATCTCTGCTAAAAATACAAAAATTAGCTGGGCATGGTGGTGTGAGCCTGTAGTCCCAGCTACTTGGGAGGCTGAGGCAGGAGAATCGCTTGAACCTGGGAGGTGGAGGTTGAAGTGAGCTGAGATCGTGCCACTGCACTCCAGCTTGATGACAGAGTGAGACTCTTCCATCTCAAAAAAAAAAAAAAAAAAGAAGACATAAAACTGGAAGAATCAACAACAACAAAACCAATCCTTTGAAAACTCTAAAAATAAATGAATATATCAATCTCTGTCAATCTATCAAGGTAAGGAAGAAGGAAGAAACAAATAATATTAGAAATAAAAAGTGGCAGCCTGGCATGCTAGGGCACATCTGTAATCCTAGCACTCTGGGAGGCTGAGGTGGGAGGACTGTTTGACCAGGAGTTTAAGACCACCCTGGGCAACATAGTAGGACCCCTTCTCTACAAAAAAAATTGTTAAATTAGCCAAGCATGGTGGTGCATATCTGTAGTCCTAGCTACCTGGAAGGCTGAGGGTGGAGGATTGTTAGAGACCTGGTGTTCAAGGCTACAGTGAGCTATGATCACACCACCACACTCCAACCTGGGATCATACTACCATATTCCAGCCTGGACCTCAGAGCAAGACCGAAAAAGAAAGAAATGAAATGAATGGAACAGAACAGAATAGGGGAGGAGTGGGGAGAAGATTGAAGGGAGGGGAGAGGAAGGGGGGAGGGGAGAAGAGGGGAAGGGAGGGAAAAGAGAGAGAAAAAAAGAAAAAAATGAACTATTATCACTGCCGAAGTAAAGATTAAGACGATAATAAGAAAATACAATATAAATGTTTAGGTTAATAAATTTGAAAATTTAAATGAAATGGACAAATTACTGGAAAAGTATAATTTAGCTAAACTGAATTGAGGAAAATTACAATTTTCCAGTACTTTCTTAGAAAGTGTTTAAAATTCTTCTATAAATAAAATGCCAAGCCCATATGATTTTACAAGTGAATTTTAACCAGCTTTGAAGAAACAGATTCTTTCAATCTGTTGTAAACTCTTCCTGAGATAGAAAAGAATGAATAAGTGCAAAAAACAAAACCTAGACAAAATATCGAACAGATTCAGCTGTATAAAACAACGTAAACACCTTAACCAAACTGGGTTTATCCCAGGAATAAATGGGCATTTTCCTATTAGAAAAATCTATATTCTATGTTATTTTTAAATTTGTATGATACTTACTAACAGATTAAAGGGGAAAAATGTAGGATCATATCAAGATACGCAGGAAAAGTATATGGAAAAAGTATTTGGAAAAAGTTGATTAATGATTCATTTGGGACAGTGGCTTTCTCTGTCACCCAAGCTGGAATGCAGTGGCACAATCACAGCTCACTGAAGTCTCAACCTCTTTGGCTCAAGCAATCCTCCCACTTCAGCCTCCCAAGTAGCTGGGACCACAGGCATATACCACCACACTTGGCTGATTTTTTATCAAGACAGGGACTCCCTCCCTATGATGCTTAGGCTGGTCTCAAATTCCTGGACTCCAGCAATTCTTCTACTTTGGCCTCCCAAAGTGCTAGAATTACAGATGTGAGCCACCATGTTCAGTCCAACATCCATTTAAAAAAAAAAAAAAAAAAAAAGAAGAGACTAGAACTAACTTAACCTAACAAAGTGATGGATGGATGGAAGGAAGGAAGGAAGGAAGGAGGAAGGCCCTCTAATAAATAGCATTCCTAATGGGAAAATGCCATCATTGCCTCTCTTCAATTTTAATTGGAACTACACTCCAACAGGGGCAGGTGAAAAATCAAATTTTTAAAGATGATTGTCTACTAAGTAAGCCCTCTAAGAATAATCAAACAATTATTTGGAAATAAGGAAAGGATTTAGCAAATCTGTGAAAGTTTAGAAAATGTGCATTTTAAAAATGTACATTTTCAAAAACAACATGAACTGTAAGTTACAAAGGAGCAGATCTTTATGTGTTATACATTTGCATGCTATTCGTTGGTATAGGGAATTAATGAAACATGAATGAAAGATATTAAAGAAGACCTAAAATAAGTAGAGGAATATATCATGCTCATGTATAGAGTCAAACATGTGGAGGGTTTTTTTGTGAAATGGTAGACAACTGCTGTTAACTGACTCTGACATTTGATGTATCAGATTTTTCAGTTATAGTCAGTCTACAGGGTGTAAAACAGTACCTCATATGACTTTAATTTACATTTCTCTAATTTCCAGCAAGTCTGAGATTTTAGCGATTAAAAGATAAAGCCTGAAAAAATCTCATATACATAGAACTTTGGTGTATGATACAGGTATTCAGGAACATCAGTGAGGAAAGAGATACATTTTTTTACCTCTAATTTGGTGTTGTAGGTTCTCTTAGAAACTAAATTAAAGTCACAGTGATGTACATTTCACACCCTCTAGATCGGCACAATTAAAATGTCAAATACACCAAGTGCCAGAGTCAGTTAGGATCAACAGGAACTCCCTATACATCCTAGGTATTGATATGATTGATATAATAATATTAGGAAGAAAATAAACTCTAGCCCTGCTCTGATGGAGCTCCAGAGAAGATGGTGATGGATGTTCACAATGTGCCTCCATGGGATACTTCATTAGGTAGATGGCCTAGTATCCAAGTATCTGACCTGTGACCAGGTGTCTCTCCCACAGGAAATGTTGATACTGGCACATATTTTTGTGGCTCTTGAATGACATGTGTTCCCTTTATTTCTACAAAGATAGCAACTCTCCAGGAGAGCTCTGACCAGGAAGACTGACAGTAAGGTTTGAGTGTGTCAAGTGAGACACAGAGGAGGGAACTCAACAATACACATTAAACAACGGAAGTGTTTCATTACTCAGAGAAAGAGGGCAGCACCTCACAAGGCCAACAGAAAGAGGGCAGCCATCCAGGACACACAGGCTCAACCAATAGGTAAGGAGCAAGAGAGAGATAAATTAACCTGTGGATCATGGCTTTTATTGGGGCCTAGGATGTTACCCAAGCAGGATTACCACTGGGAGTTCTAACTGGTGGGGTTTAGAAGAAGCAAGTATGAGCTCTGTAGAGTCACTCTGTGGCTATGTGCTTGTCATCGTAGTATATCTGCCCCATCCATGCCCAGTGAGGACACCAGTGTGATAAGTCAAGTAAGTTGCATCTTGCTGTCCCCTACTGAGGAGATCACCAGGAAGTGGTTGTATAAGGCACGTATCTGGATTGATCACCTTGAGGAAATGGAAAGTTGTAGAGAACTGGAAACTGTCAAGGGTGACAAAGTGCTGGTTCTAACTATCCCTGGTTCCGGTATGAGAACCAGGACATTGGTTCTCATAGAACCAATGAGAAGCATTGAAGGGGCATTGTAAGGAGTTCATAAATAACAGAGAAATAATACTAAAAAGTTATTTCTTAGATAAGATGGATATATTTGAATATCTCAAAATTTAGAAAACCTGCTTAGCGAAACACTGTATAAGGAAAGAATTTTTTAAAATAAAATGAGAGTACATTTAGAAACAAAGAATAGTATTCAAATACTATTGATAATATCCTTTAAAACAGTAAGAAAAAAATACAAATAACCCAGAAGAAGAAGGGGCAAAAAGACAAATGGATATTTTATGGAATAGGAAACTCATATTTCCAATAAATAAATAAATAAAAAGAATATCAAACTCTTGAAATCAGAGAAATGGAAATTAAAGTCACAGTGATGTACCATTTCACACCCTCTAGATCAGCACAACTAAAATGTCAATTACACCAAGTGTCAGAGTCAGTTAGGATCAACAAGAACTCCCTATACATTCCAGGTATTGATATAATTGATATAATAATATTAGGAAGAAAATTTGGTATTATATCTTAAATGTAACCATTCACATACTTGAAAAATTAGCAACTTCACTCCTAGAAGTATGTCCTAGAAATACTCAATTTTGTTCTCCAGGAAAGATGTACAAGAATGTTAATTGTATTATTGCTCATAAAATACTAGAAATAATCCAAATGACCACGGACAAGAGAATGGACAGATACTTTGTAGCATATCAACACAATGACATATTATACAGATACAAACTCACTTAAGTTCTTTAACTTGCAATACTAGAATTTTGTGAAATAACATTGCAGGGAGCCATGCATGGTACAGTGCACCTGTAGTTCAAGCTATTCAGGTGGCTGAGGTGGGAGGATCCCTTAAGCCCAGGAGATTACTAAAAGCCTGAGTAGCAGGAGTAGCAGGAGTAGCAGGAGTAGCAAGAGTAGTAGTAGTAGTAGTAGTAGTAGTAGTAGTAGTAGTAGTAGTAGTAGTAATAGTAGTGGTGGTGCTGGTGGTAATGTTACTGGGAATAACGGGGTGAGTCTCCAAGTATTATACATTTATATAGCTTTAAAACAGCACTAACTAAAACCTTATTTAATCATACACATATATGTAATTTAAAAATCTATTTTTAAAAAATCAAGTAATAAAAAACAAACCCAAAAATGTTAGCAGAGGGTTATTCCATGGAGGGAGGTGGGGAGAGGAGAGGAGAGGAGCACATAGGTAGATGAAAGTCATTGATAATGTTCCATTTCTATGGTGGGGTTGTGGGTTCACAGGGGATCACTGTAATATTATGCATTATAATTTACATATGTGGGACCTATGTTTCATGTATCCACTGATGTATTCAAAGGCAGAAAAGAGAAACATTTAATGTGACAACAAATGTGAATATTAACCATAAATATTTAGGTGATTTTTTATTGCTGTGTTTAAATTGCTATTTTTGAGATTTAGGATTTCTAGATAGATTGAAAACTGCTCCAAGGCAAGTATAATGACTTATAATTCCAACTAACGTGTAGTAAAGAGGATACATGAATGAATTAAATCAGTGAAAGAAATAAAGTGTGGCTACTGTTACTTTTGTGTAAATCTCAATTACCTCTGATCCTGGGCACTTCACCTTCTTCACAACACATCTAGCCCTCCAGATTAAGAAGAAAAAGGTCCATCTGCCTAAAAAGCCCAGGGCTTTAAGAAGCTGTATTTCTCCGTGTCCTCCAATAAATCCAACAACAACCCTACTCCTTTCCACCTGGCCTCAGCCCACATCAGTGTGCCCTGCAATTTTCACTAGCTTTTTGCCTATATCTTGGGTCTTTCTTAACTCTTGGAAAACTGTGCTCAAATTTCAGCCTTTTTTTCTCTTCTTTTTATTTCAGTTTATCTCCTTCACTTATTTCATCCCTGGGATTGCAGACCAGGAAGTAGGCTTGCTCCATTTTCCTTCTGGCTCTTCTGAGCTCTTTCATGTCCCTGTGAAAAGAACTGCCACTCTTTCCCCAGATGGTCCTCTTTCCCCAACAGAAACTCTCTAGGGAAGGATGATAACCCCAGTCTTTAAAGACATAGGTCCTGGGAATCCGGCAAAAAGTCAGGTTCCTGTTTCCTCATCAGAGAATAATACGCCAAAAATAATAACTATGAGTAGCTATTAGAACAATGTCCTTTCCTTATGACCAGCCCCAATGTGGAGAAAACCTAAGCACAAAAAATTTCTCGTGTCTGCTTTATGAGAAAGCTTTACCAAATTCACTACATTCAATAGACCTATTTCAAAGGTAAACACAATTAAAGCCTTTTCATGAACTAACATCCATAAGAAATCAATGGGGAAAACACCATAGAAAATATTCTCTTAGTCTGAATATGTATCAGGCTTTTATGTATCTTTTATTCCTTAAATCAGACCTGAAGAAAGTAATCCATGTCCTAACAAGTCTTATTTTTAAAATGTTCTCTTTCAGTGATCACTCTCTGTTACCTTATAGCAAAGAGGTTAGAAGCGCCCAAGTAATTATTCTCTTTTGCAACTAATAGAATCTGAAACACTTGATGATAATCGAGATACAAATTCTAATGATCGTATTCCCACAAGAACCACCAGCCTCATAGATATTCAGTCACACCAAGTTACTGTGATAAGTTTGTTTT
Source organism: Plecturocebus donacophilus (assembly GCA_004027715.1). NCBI lineage: Eukaryota > Metazoa > Chordata > Mammalia > Primates > Pitheciidae > Plecturocebus > Plecturocebus donacophilus. Next base: position 120,509 of record PVKP010000631.1, on the reverse strand, counting down.
GTAGTTCCCTAAATGCTGGCAACCAGATAATAAATAAATAAATGAACAAATAAATGCAGCTCATAAACTCCTTTGCTTGTCTTTTAAAGAATATGTAAGAGTCTATGTTAGAAAGTCAAGATATTTCAGTTTGAAATTGCCAGATGCATGTTGCCTGTGATGACAAAGAAAAAGCCCAGTTACTTCTGATTTATTTTTATTATTTGTGCTAATGATACCTATGCATCATCATAAGCAACAATAAAACCATAGGTGTAGCTATAGCAACTGATACACTATGCGTTCAATGTTCTTTTTTAAAGACTGCTGGAAGAGAGTGAGCTTCACCACCTTGTAGTTACTTTGATTCCAATCTGGTAAATGTCTTCTGTTTTCCAAAAGATGTTTAACTTAGATATAAAGCACAGACACATCTGCAATAAGAACAATTTACCAATAATAAGCATAGCAATGGTATTTTATTCCTCTTGTTCAGGATACGTTGTCAATGAAGTTACAAAAGAAAAATTCCCAGATGGATTTAGGGTTTTTCAGACATCCTTGGGTCATATGGCATATGTTATTAGATACTACAGGATGAAATGACAAATAGAACATGAGTAAATTTTCAATAAAATTTTTCTTGAATGAGTTTGGATAGAATTTGTACAAAGTGAGTTGAAAATATATTTGGTGAACCAGGAGGCCTCTATACCCCATGGTCCTGCAGCAGTAATTCTGTGTCCCCCTAGAAGAAGCCTGGAGTTGAGCAACAGTAACTCTCATTTTGCCTCACCCATTCCTATAATGTGCTTTTCCCATTTGTAGTACAACGATGGAGCAGGGAGGAACAAGAAGAAAGATTCTAAAACTGTTTTCTCTCCACTACTGATAAGGTGAAAGGAGCAAGATATTACCAGAGATAAATGTTTTTGCTGCTAGACCCACAGAAGCATCATACAGCATATCACAGGCTGCATCCTCAAATACTCTTGGTATTTATTATAAATGAGGACAATATTATGGGGTAACAAAGAGCGCTGGCATCAGAGAGGAGAGATGAGACTCCCACCAGCTCTGCCAATACTTAGGTCTGTGATCTTGGGTGGGTGAGTCATTGAATCTGTTCCTTACCTATAGAAAAAAGAGACTGAATGGAACATTTTGCAAAGAGGATGGGCATGGATTGAGACCATGCCTAGTTTGAAATCAATAATAAATAATGATAAACCAATAATAATTTCATATCTCAGGAAAGGACAAAAACTATCATCATTGTTATTAAAAACTCTGGAAGATAAACTCAACAAAATCTGATGCAAGTTGATAGACTCCACAGTATTTATCACCTAAAGGCAGAGGCCTGGGGTCAGGCAGGGAGAGAAAGGCAAATACATTAATGTTTATAAAGTGATGGAAGAAAGCTCCTGTACATGCTTGTAAATGTTCAGACATACTGTGTGGACTGAAGTGCTGAATTTTCACATAAAGACATGAAGAAATCACCATAAGACACATTGGTATGAGATGCTAATCCCCTGGCATGGTAGCTTCCCTCATTATGGCATTATTTCTACACGTATTTTGTTGTCATTGTTGTAGGTGCTGTTGAGACAGGATCTTGCTCTGTCCCCCAAGCTGGAGTGCACTGGCACCATCATAGCTCACTGCAGCCTTGAACTCCTGGGCTCAAGTAATCCTCCTGCTTCAGCCTCTTGAGTCACTAGAACCACAGATGTGCACCACCATGCCCGGCTAATTTATTTTTGTAAAGACAGGATCTTGCTCTGCTGCCCAGGCTGGGCTCAAGTAGTCTTCCCGCCTTGGCCTCCCAAAATGCTGGGATTACAGGGATGAGCCATTGCACCCAGCCCTACATATATTTTTATATCCATAGGACCCTGTTTTTCCCCTCACACTGTGAAATAAGCCACTGGAACTCCATAGAGAAAAGAAATATGTTTCCAGAATCAACACACAGAGCACAGGCGTTTGTCACATGCATTGTGATTCCTAAGGATGCCTGGCATTAGTATCAGACATAAGCCCCGCATGTGTAGTAACTCCTTTTACCCTTGCAAAGGCAGGAGTGTGCTATCAGGAAAGAGCAGTGGAAAGTGTCTGTGTCCCTTCATTTTGATCCATACCATCGCCTCCCCCAAGAATATCTCCTCGTCTTCTTTTGTCCTTTCCTGGAACCCTGTACTCCCACAGCTTCACTCTCTTACCCTTTAGGGTAACACTTGTTGCCTTGGACTGTAAATGCTTCTTTACTTTGACCCTACCCTAGGAGATATTCCAGGGTGGAGACTAATTTTTATTTGCCTTTGCAAAGTCAGCACACAATCAGGTCTAAGTATCTTTTATGACGACTAAATGAATGAACGCCTAGAACACATGCAGTGAGCTTACGGCGAATCTGTACGGAAGTCTTTTAGTTAGACAGTCAACATTCACGGAACTGTTATGGAAAAGGAAGACACTTTGCAAGGAGCAAATGGAGATGCAAGTTTCTATGCAGAGAAGAAACATAGTCTTATAAATACAGTGAGGCAATCAAACAGATGGGCCTTTTCCAGTGAGGACAACACAGTGTATTTTAAAATCCTCCAAATGATACAGACAGTACACATCAGGGTAAGGCGTATCAGGTAATATTTGCTCATGTGCTCAATCATTCTTGATGGAGAGCTTTATTGAGTTCCAAGCACTGCTTTAGATGCCAGTCCTCCGGCAGTGAGCACAATCACCCGGGCAAGTTTCAGAGGGGGCAAGATGAAATAATTCAATTTAACTGAAGGATGGGTAGATTCAGACACAAGCAGATAAGAACCCAGAGGTCCTTCCCAGCACAAACACACACAAAGCGATACTGGGTGAGATGAGGGCGTGTCACCAGGCCACCCTCCTACTCGTAAAATTATAAAAAGAGTTGTGCACAAAAATCTTTTTATAGTGTGTGTTATGTGGCATTTGTATTCTTCAAGTTTTATTATGCTTATTCACAGGAAGCAGTTTTTCCATAACATTTCCTTTCTTTTTCTAAAAATCAAAGGAGTCACTATTTAGACCAGATGAGAAAGGGAAGTCATAGCAGCAGCCCTTCTGGAACTTGGCTGTGCAGGAGAAGTTGGCCAGAGAATTAGCACAGAGCATGCTGGAGTGGCAGAGCTGGGGGTCCCAGGGCCCAGGGCTCACCATTGCACACTCCCAGCCCTCGCTGCTACCATGTCAGAAAAACACAGCCCAGTTCCAATGAACAGAGAGATAATACTTATTTCTCTGAGAGAAAAACTGAAAATACTGGTAATTATCCTCAAAAGACTTACTTGGTCATTATACAGCTATGAGGAAGGAGAGGGGATAAAAACCTTTCTTTCACAACTTATTTATTGACACAGTTATCTGAAAAATAAAATCAGGAAGAAATCCACGGCTTGGAATCTTTTTGAAAAGACCACCTTCTGACATTGGGATAAATCCAGAGAAGGTCAACACCCTCTACTTCCTGTCCCAGAGAAAGAGAAAAAAGATACAGAATGAAAGAGGGGGAGGGAAAGGAAGAAATCTGAAAAACACAGAACTTCACAGAGTTTAGAAATTCTCCAGAGATTAAGAAAAAAAGGAACTTTCAAGAGAACTAGTTTTTAGTAGTTCTCTAAAAGTTCAAGAGAACTTTTAGCAGTGCTGCTTTTGGAAAATCAAACTATTGCTTGTTAGGTTATTTAAAAATAATTATTAAAATATATTATTAAAGAATTATTATTAATTAGCTAGATGCAAGAAATAGATTGATGTGTAGTAACAAAATTGAATCCAAGGATAACATTTTCAGCTGGTTAGTGAGTGAATTGGATTTTATCCTACAAAAAAAATGCTGTATATTATTATATCACATGAGGGTTTATCTTTGATATGCTATTGTGCATGATTAATTTCCAAATTAAGAGTAAGTAAGCTTTTTAAGACTTTTAACAATAGTCATAAGCACACCTTTTTTTTCCAAAGGAAGAAAAACTGTGGGCCTGTTTTTTAGATTACACATACAGAGGTAGGATAGTAGTAACAGTGTCACCAAATCTGGTTTGCGGGAAGGAAATTGTAATTACGGATTTAGCCCTTATTTCAAAAGGTCATTTGAAGTATTTTCAACTACTGACCTATGAAGTGGCAGCAACATTTGTAATTTCATAATTGTAGTAGTGACTTAATATCAGATGACTGTTTTTAGATATTGTACAGTGTGATCTCTGTGGTAACAGAGAACAAAGTATTATTTTGGAGTTTTTTCAACTGCCAGTTTAGCATTTCAAATAACAAGGGAATTATTTTATGAGCTCACTCTATGTTAGAACATTTTGCTGACTGTATCTTATTAAGGCTCCAAAAAAATCAAAACTTCAATTAGAAATATCAATGGGCTGGGAGTTAAGAGTTCAGCGCTTTAATTCTTACCCAGTTTGATTCTGGGAAAATCACTTTATCTTGTTTGTCTCTTACTTATAAAGAAAGGTTAAAGTTTCTTCCAACTCTACAATTATGAATATTGCCAAAATTGCTCCATTGAAGTTACACAACTAATGGTAATAAACATAACACTCAAAGTTTGGCTAGAATTAAAAATTTTTAACCCATATAATGTGTTTGTTGAACTTCCATGTATGACTTAAACACTGTGTTCTATCGTGTCTAGAATCATTCTACTTTCTTTTATAAAATGCACTGCATACCAATTACTTTAGATTTTAGCACTGGAAGTCCTTAATTCTCACATACTCTATCAGTCTTTCAACTATTACTTTACCATCCAACTTCGTGGACTGTGTTGGTCCTTCTTGAACCTATTCTATACTTTAATAGAATATTTTGGAAAAGATAATGAATGATGATAATTTAGATCAATGATAAATAATTCCTTTTTTCAGCTATTCCCACACTACCATAACACAGCGGCAAAAAGTAAAGGTTTAAGAAATTCATGTTTTTCTTCCTTCTATGCAAGCAAAAATTTAGTATATCTTGGTGGGGTAGGGATCACAGAGGATGAGGACTGCTAAACGGCATCATTGAAGTAAACCACCTGACCCCAAACAAGGGGTTGTGTGAACTCTGCTTTTATTTCTTTATATGTTGGCTTTCTCTAGAAAATAAAAAAAAGTTATTTTTATTTTTCTTAGTGTCCTTAGCATTGCCTGCAGCACTAAGTTATTAATAATTAAATCAACTGAAATGCCTTACTCTCTTGAAAATAAATAAGTATTAGGCTTGTCTTCACTTTTTTCTCTCATGACTGATGTATTTACCAAATAATGTTTACTTCATTTTATGTCTTTTATATGAAATTATTTTTTGTTGTTTTTTGTTTGTTTGTTTTGAGACGGAATCTTGCTCCATCACCAGGCTGGAGTGCAGTGGTGCAGTCCTGACTCACTGCAACCTCTGCCTCCCAGATTCAAGCAATTCTCCTGCCTCAGCCTCCCAAGTAGCTAAGACTATAGGCACACGCCACCACACCTGGCTAATTTTTGTATTTTTAGTAGAGACGGGGTTTCACCATGTTGGCCAGGATGGTCTTGATCGACTAACCTTGTGATCCGCCCACCTTGGCCTCACAAAATGCTGGGATTACAGGTGTCAGCCATCGTGTCCAGCAACATCATCTAACTTTGTCTCTTGATTTTGTTTTAAAGAATTTCCCAAGCATCATCAATAATATAACATGACAGGAGCATATTTTATAATATATAATAACATTTGCTAAACAGAAGCATATTTTATATAATTAAACAAAATAGACATGAAGATGGTGGCTCTTAAAATAATTTTGTCTTCATTCTTCCATTCAGTAAACATCTGTCACTCAATGTGAGCATGGTATAGAACTAAATTCAAGGAAAGTTCACAATATTCTGACAAAGATAGACACATCTGGAAAAAATACTAAGTGCAACCAAAGGCCTATCCACAGAAATAGCATTGAATCAAAAAGAAACATTTTAAAATCCAATTTGTGAGTTTAATACAGATTAAGTGGTGATTAAGGTTGTATTCTGAAACTGGATGTTTTCTATGATACAACTACAAAATAAGAGGAGCACCATTTGACTGCATTGAAAACCCTGCCGATATACAGCTTGATATACAGCTGGACCAGTCTTTGGCAGCACCTGGAAAGAGTGCTATAATCGCAGCTCAGTCAGTGGTAGTAGGATTTGGGTTTGAAGCTGACCCCAACATTCAAACCCAAGGCCCCGAACAAATTAAGTATATTATTGAGGCTCACGCCTGTAATCCCAGCACTTTGGGAAGCCGAGGCAGGTGGATCATTTGAGGTCAGGAGTTTGAGACCACCTTGGCCCACATGGTGAAACCCCATCTCTACCAAAAATACAAAAATTAACCAAGTGTGGTGGCACACACCTGTAATCCCAGCTACTCTCGAGGCTGAGGGAGAACTGCTTGAGCCTGGGAGGTGGAGTTCACAGTCAGTATGCTATTGGAGATTTATAACCAGTCAACTTCCATATGAAAGAAATGTAGCACATAATTCCTGCTTTCAAGGACAATACAGGCAAGGCAGAAAAATTTTTGCACATGTAACTACTGGCTGGCAGACAGCACTCTGTGATGCTGACTGTAAACGCAAACATAATTGAGAAGAAAAAGGGCAGAATACAGAGAAATACCAGAGCGATGCAACATTCAACAACCATCTATAGATGAAAAGGCCAAAAATGATTAGAAAGTAAACTGAAATTATTAGGCATCCTGGACCCCAGAGTAAGAAGCCCTCATCTAAGATTTTACTGTTACAGAAAACTCTGCTGTAACAGTAAAATCATCATATCTCGAAAAGAAATGATACTTTCCTCCTTTGACACAAAGTTTTTAAATTCTTTAGAACACTCTTTGGAAGACAACACTTGTTGAAGTAGCAAATGAACAAATGAATGAATCAACAAAATTAACACAATTTAGAGCTTTCAGATTAAAGTTTATTACCTACATTGTTTCATTTCCATCTTTGTATGTACATATGTATATATGTATGTATGTATTTTGAGATGGAGTCTCACTCTGTTGCCCAGGCTGGAGTGCAGTGTGGCATGATCTTGGCTCACTGCAACCTCCACCTCCTGGGTTCCAATTATTCTCCTGCCTCAGCCTCCCGAGTAGCTGGGATGACAGGTGCCTGCAACCGCACCCAGCTAATTTTTGTATTTTAGTAGAGACAGGGTTTCACGATGTTGGCCAGGCAGGTCTCAAACTCCTGACCCTCAAGTGATACACCCACCTTGGCCTCCCAAAGTTCCAGGATTACAGGCATCAGCCACCATGCCCAGCCTTTATTTTTATTTTATTTATGTATTTATTGATACTTAAGATCTCACTCTGTCACCCAGGCCAGAGTGCAGTGGCATGGTCATATAGCTCATTGCAGACTTGAACCTCTGAGTTCAAGTGATCCTCCAGTCTTGGCATCTCAAAGTGCTGGGATTACAGACATGAGCCACCTTACCTGTCCTTGGATGTTAAAAGATGCAAATTGACTGAAATGACAACTAGTAAGTGAAATGACAACTGTTAAAAAGAGAAACATTAATTTTAGACAGGGTGGCCAGAGAGGGATTCATTGAGAAGGTGATTTTGGAGAAAAGACTGAAAGAGGTAAGGGAGAGAGCCAGTTTTCCAGATCCCAAATAGCTTACAGGAGGGAGTTGAGATGGGAGCTGGGGATGCAGGTGTGTCTGGAGCAGAGGGAGGTAGATGAAGTCTGGAGGAGTTAAGGCCAGGAGGTGAGCCAGCTGCAGCGATGTTAGGATTTGGAGGATCTTTGGCTCTTGTTCTGAATGTCGTGGGAACCTTGGAAGGTTTTGAGGAGAGGAAGTGTACAATCGAACACGTGCACTTTAACAAAACAGCCAAGGATGTTTCTGTGTAGGCAACATGTGTGCAGTGGATGTACAGTGTATGCATCTGTACATGTAAAAGTCTGCCTAAACAATATGTTGCCTTTATCCCTTTTCTTTATCAAAGGCAAATATTTTCAATTTATTTGTAATATTTGCTTTCATAAAAAAGAATCATTTTGTTTGATATATACAAAAGGTGTCAGTTATAAACAATGGAGTCATTTCACCCAGCTGGTGGTGAACTGTCCACAGATTTGATATCTAATAAATTCTCACACCTCTTATCTAATTTATTTACTCATTAAATCATTCACCAAATATTTGTTGCAAGTCTACCATGTATCAGGCACTTGGCATGTGGAGATTCAGTGAGCGATAAAACAAATAAGATCTCCAATTTCGTAGATTTCCCAAACATGCTTATCTATCCTCCAAAATCTTTACCACCTACATACCCCACAACAAATGGTCCCAATACTGCATGTTCTACAAATATTAAAAAACTCTTGGCCAGGCACAATGGCTCAAACCCTAATCTCAGTACTCTGAGAGGCCAGAGCAGGAGGGTCACTTGAGAACAGGAGTTTGAGACCAGCCTGGGCAACATAAGTAGACCCAGTCACTACAAAAAATAAAAAAATTAGCCAGGCATGGTGGCTTATGCCTATAGTCCCAGCTACCTGGGCGGCTGAGGCAGGAGGAGGACTTGAGCCCAGAGGTTGGTGTTGCAGTGAGCTATGATCACACCACTGCAGTCCAGCGTGGATGACAGAGCGAGACCCTAGCTCTAAAGAAAAAACAAGAAACCCTTCTTTACCTCCTTCTCTTTCATGTACCCATCAGGTACATTTGTTCCAAGTCTAATTCCTTTTTTCTCTGCAGTATTGTTGAAATCTGATTATTACTCTTTGCCTTATTAGAAACTCGGTGGAAATGATCTTTTAAGAAAATAGTGTACTTTGTGGATATGTTTATATAGGAAGTATAGTATTATAAGAAGACAGGCACTTTTTTCACCTAAGAGATGTTTCAACAGAGAAAATCAATTTTCTTTCCAACTGCTTCTCCATTGTCTCATATTACATGCTAGTTTTCTTTACAAGATTTTTTTTAATGCTCATGAAACTATGACCTTGTATAAGTTTCCCAGGAGACATGATTCTCAGCATTTTGCTGGACAAACATTCGTTTTTTTGTAACTACATGAACAAGCCAAATTGCACGTAGTCCAAAAAATAATTCTGGCCTTTTTCACTACGTTCTTTCTTTTTAATGCCATATTCCAGGAATCCTAGTACAGTGGCAATTAAAACATTTGAATTTTACCATTTAACCATAAGGATTTATGGCCTTGGCACATATAGTAAGATAATTTAACATTCTGAGAAAGATTTCACAGTATTTTCTCATTTTAATTGTCAGCAGAGTGGACATGAAGAAGGCATTTCTGTTTTACAACTTCAAATACCTTTATTTACTTAAAAAATATGCATAAATCAGTAACATTTACATCCTAATACATATAGTAGCAACTCTTAAAGAAGATAGCTTTGTAAGGAAATTTAACTGCAAAATAGTATTTTTACAATTATAACAAAGTACTACTGAGTTTCAAATTATAGGAAGTTGTATAAAACAAAACTTAGCCAGGCTAATGTCATTTCTTTAAATTCTTTTGAGGATAGTCATGAGATTTCCAATAAGAAATTGCTTCTTTAAGCCAGACAAACAAATTGGCTGCTCAACTTAGTCTCAGTAAACATTTCTATCTGAATATACATATTCAGGAATTATATATATGTATATGTGTATATATATAAATTGCCTGATAGGGTTTTGTGAGGAACAAGTGAAGTTATGACTATGAACTCATTCTGAAAGATTAAAACAGGATCAAAAAACTAAGCTACTATTGTTAATTAATTATAATTACCCATATCACAGCCATTCTCACCTGGAAATTATGAGATGAGAATACCTCAGCCCAGCTATGGAGGTAGTTGAGCAAATAAGGGCATGTTAGAATATTTTGATGTTACAATATCCCCACATGGAAAGTCAACAGTCCCAGAAGAACCAAGCTTGTATGATTGTATGCTTAAACTAACCCTGAAACTAAACATTTCATCAAGTGAGATCAGCATGGTTTGGATTAATCAGATGTGTAGCAGAATTGCAAGTTTTGGTTACTATTTTTGCTATGTATAAGGTACCAGGGAAAACATATTTTAATTCTAAGAGCATCTGAGATCATCATAATGTACTGAAGCAGCTCAAGTCAGAAAACAAAGCAATAGTTTCCATTAGTCATTCTATTTTCTTCTAGTAGTTATGTGGTAGTTATTTCTACCTATCACTTTAGCAAATGGTTGAAAAGTAAAGACCTTGGTAGTTATAGCAATCTCATTATAGATTTGGGCATGAAGATATCTAAATATTTTGATAAAGTAGAAAGTAGAAAATTATTTCAGTCTCTCCTCTACTCATAGATAGGACAACATAAATTGAGTTACTTTTTTACTCTCACTGAGTAATGTGTAATTTATACATAGATAAAACTATTGAGGTCAGTCGAGTTATAGTCAAGTATACATATAACCCCGATTAAGTACAATTTTTAAAATGTTAGTTTTTTATAAATATTAATTTTAGAGTATATTTATAAAGATACATATAATTATAAAGACATTTTATTTTAATTATTAAATTAAACATTTTTCATTAGATAAGTCTTCAAATATTGCTACAGTTTTATTGCATCTTTTATATAAGATTTTAAAAGACCATCTCTCAAATAAAATTGGATGCCAGATGCAGCTGAAACAAGCCAGACTTAATGTCAATAAAGTCTGATTTTAAAAGTAGCCAACAGAACCTCGTACTCTGTTGGTGGTTATGGAAATCAGCACAACCACCATGGAAAACAGTTCAGAAGCTCCTCCAAAAACTAAAAATAGAACTGCCATATGATCCAGAATCTCACTGCTGGGCACATACCCTTCCAAAAAAGGAAATTAGTATATCAAACAGATATCTGCACTTCCATCTTTGTTGCAGCGCTGTTCAACAATAACCAAGATTTGGAAGCAGCTAAGTGTCCATCGACACGTGAATGAGTAAAGAAAATGTGCTCCCTATACACAATGGAGTACTATTCAACCATTAAAAAGAATGTGATCCTGTCATTTGCAACATAGAGGCCATTATGTTAAGTGAAATAAGCCAGGCACAGAAAGACAAGGATCACATGTTCTCACTTATTTGTCAGATCTAAAAATGAAAACCATTGAATTCATGGACATAGAGTGTAGAAGGCTGGTTACCAGAGGCTGGGAAGGGTAGCGACAGGGAAGGTGACTGTGGGGATGGTTAATGAGTATAAAAAAAAGAATGAAAAAGATGGAGCATTTCATAGCACAACAGGGCGACTATAGTCAATATGAACTTAATTGAACATTTTAAAATAACTAAAAGAGTGTAATTGGGTTGTCTATAACACAAAGGATAGATGCTTGAGGGAATGGACACCAAATTTTCCATGATGTGATTATTAAGCATTGCATGCCTTTACCAAAATATTGATGTACCTCCTAAATATATACACTTACTAGATACCCACAAAAATTAAAAGTTAAATTTTTTTTTAATAACCAAGAAATGACTTTAATGTGGTCTAAGCCAGGCAAAAGATCTTTATACACCTGCTTTTTTGAAACATATTTACTAATTCTTTTCCTTTATCTCATTGTTATCTTAAGAAAATTTGACCTATGTCTATCCTTTATTTTTATTGGGATGACAATTTTATTTGGAGACCTGTGTTGATGGCTGTGAATTCTGCAGAAGTTATTCATGAAAACTTTTCACCCTTAAAAGTGGAAGTTATCAAAATATCATTAAGTTACATATTAGCAAAATTAAAATGTTCAGAAAATAAAGTGTACAACTTCAAGTAAAAATGCAGTTTTCAAATTCAAATTTTGTTTTCAAAGTAAGCTTTCTAAGTTTGATCACCCCTAATTTTAACAAGATGTAACTGCAGAATTTCTCCTTAATTCTTTAAAATAGTTATAATTTAAAATAAATAAATAAATAAATAAAATAGTTATAATTTTACTCAATAAATTTATTTAACTAAATGTTTTATATTACTAAATAAATTTGATTTTAGTAAAATGACTTATTTTACTAAATAAATTAATTTTGCTAAATAAGGAGCTAAAAACTGGCAATTTTAATGGTGCATACGATTACTGACTGCCACAATAATACAGAGTTGGGGAAACCTGTAATCCAGTATTACAAAGGTATCGCTATCTCCTAATTGAAAACATTCCTCAATTAGATAAGAATCCCATCACTGTATTCTTGATACAGATTTTGCTTTTTCTTCACATCGCATCACAGCCTGCCACCAACGTGCTAAAGGACAACATAGGATTCTTTCCACCTGCGTCGGGTTCCTAAATCCTGTCTTATGTTCGCCAACGATGCATCCTATAGCCAGTATGTACCAGATAAAAGTTTGAAAATTGCATTTTTTGGGTTAAGTGCCTCAACACAATCTCCTCTTTGAAAGAGGTAATTATCTCTCATTTAATACTGGGAAATATTGCCCCACAATCCAAAATGACCTTCTCTCGTTCTTGCTTGAAAGGCAAAGGTGCCCTCCATTTCTCTCTATTAAATCAACTCCATGGGAACTGAGCTGTGTGCCAATCTCCACATCTCCAAAGACTATTATTTACTCAAGTCCAACTATATATTTAGCTTTCTACATAAAAAGAGTCTTTGTCAAGCCCAGTGATCTTTGAATCTAGGTCATTTCTCAATACTAGGATGATTTCTCTTACTTACTTCATAAGGTTAACCTCTGGAATGATCGTGGCTCATAGGGTATATAATATGCTCATTAAATTGTTTTTTTCAGTAAGCCATGAAATGCCTGAAAATGGGCATCAGTTGACAGAGTTTATCCTGGTCTCCAAACAAAATGTCTAAAGGAACCCATAGCAGGAAAGAATAGATGCTCCAAAACCTCCTGAAACTGCCAGAAAATAATCCAGAAAACTGGTGTTTTCTTTGCTGCCAAATCTGCTAGTGTATAATGCATTTGGGCTGTATGTTAGAAATGACCTAATCTGTACCAAAACTTCTAAACTAAGATTGTTCCTCAACTTAAAAGGCAAAATTAAATACTGAACACTATGGATAAAGGAGAAAGATGGAATTAAGTTTAGAAATTTTAGGAGGCCAGGTGTGGTGGCTCACGCCTGTGATGTCAGCACTTTGGGAGGCTGAAGTGGATCACCTAAGGTTAGGAGTTTAAGACCAGCCTGGCCAACATAGTGAAACCCCATCTCTACTAAAAATACAAAAGTTAGCCAGGTGTGGTGGCCGGTGCCTGTAGTCCCAGCTACTTGGGAGGCTGAGGCAGGAGGATCACTTGAACCAGGACATGGCGGTTGCAGTGAGCTGAGATCGCACCACTGTACTCTAGCCTGGGCAACAGAGTGAGATACTGTTTCAAAAAAAAAAAAGGAAAAGAAAGAAACTTTAGGAGATCCAGCAAAGAAACTATGCTTTCAGTCTTGGGAAACCCCATGACTATTGCTCAAAAATATACTTCTATTCCAGGGTTTCATGATTCATTCCCAATCTTTTTTCCATGTGACTGTAAGCAGATAACCACAGGGACATCCCACAGACCGAAAAAATGGCAGTGAGTCACCTGGGGAGAGGCTTTCCCAGTCATAATCACTGATGTTGCCCAACTTGACTAAAAGTAGTTTCCAAGATGAGTTATAGTATACTCAAAAAATTATACTATTCAGTGTAAACTCATTAACATTTAGTTATTCATGCTTCCAAATACTCTAGGGCTTGGGTATTTTAGAGATTTTGCTGTACTGTGAACAGATTTCAGGAAGATTTTCACACACATGCCATTCTAAAATTTTTCAGCGCCTCATAGAATGTGCGTATGTGTTTTCTAAAAATGTTAAATTTAGAGTCAGGGTATTTTTATGTTTGAGAATATTTTGCAAAATAGTATCAAAAATTAAGGAAAGCTAATTTAGCTGATTTAGTAGAGAAAAACATAAAGAACAAACAATAAAAATTAAAGTCATAACACCTTCCACTCCAGCAAAGAAGCAAACATTAGAAAAAAGTTTTCTCACGTGATCTTGTATTTTAATCTTCACCTATCCTCTTTGCAAACCCAAACTGACAAAATTTTAGAAATATTTTATTATATTTATTACCTAGAAGAACTAAAGACCTAATACCTAATGAACATTTTTTTCTTTTCTAAAATAGTATTGCAATATAGATAAGTACAAAAGCTCTAGAGACAGAGGGGCTGAACAAAAATCCCATCCCCCTCACTTACTAGCTGAGTCAACCTGGTTAATAACAATAAAATATCCGATAATGTGTGGCAAAGCAAGTCCCCACAGGCACGTATTTGCCTGAACAAAACCTAGTTTATGCCAAACAGGTATTACTCAATGTCACATAAAGGGTGTCATAAATCATATGCCTTAATAAGAAAATATAAGAATCATGTAATATTATCAGTGAGTACACAAAAAACATTTAGTAAAAATCAGCATATATTTTAATCTCAGGAAGGTAAATGAGTAGATTGACAAGGTGATCATTTTGTAACTACAGAAAAATTAATTATATTCTCATTCCAAAAACCAACATTTAGAAAACAGTTTATTAATAAATGGAGACTCAAAGCATACATGTTAAGTTAATTCAATGAAGGCTTTAGAGCTCTGTACACAGGGAAAGTTTACAGAAATTTTTTAAAATCACAAGAAACATAAGAACTGAGTCCTAGATTTTCCTTTCTGTTACCCAGGCTGGCATGCAATGGTGTAATCTCAGCTCACTGCAACCTCTGCCTTCTTCCTCAAACACTTCTCCTGCCTCAGACTCTTGAGTAGCCGGGATTACAGGTGCCCGCCACCATGCCCAGCTAATTTTTTGTATTTTTAGTAGAGACAGGGTTTCACCATATTGACCAGGCTTGTCTCAAACTCCTGACCTCAGGTGATGTGCCCACCTCAGCCTCCCAAAGTGGTGGGATTACAGGCATGAGCCACTGTTATTTTTCTTCTTTCTTTTCTTCCTTGCCTGCCTGCCTCCCTCCCTTCCTTCTTTCCTTCCCTCCTTATTTTACTTTCTTCCTTCATTTCTTTAGTTTCTTCCTTTACTTTCTTTTCTTTTTTTTCTTTTCTTCCTTCCTTCTCTTTCTAGCTATACAAAACCAGTTTGTTGCCTCCAGTGTATGATGATTTAAAACTTCGTCATGACTACATAACAAGCCCAGCACCATGTCTCCAATAGTCTTGCTCAGTGAGAAAGGTTTGTGGGACTCAAAAGATGAAAACAAGACATGAGTGTTGTTTATGTTTATCACAATTTGAAAATGACAGAGAAAGAACAAGAATATACTTATTTAAATGCCCCAAAGTAGTATATTACACGAGTACATTTTGCGACAATTTCGCTAAAAGGCATTACATCGTATATTTTCCATCCCCAAGGGATGTTGCCTGAGTGATATCATAACAGTCCGATGAGCAAACAAATTAAAAGTTCTTTGGTTTCTGGAAATTATATGATCAAGTTAAACAAAGGAACATGGGTTATGGGTGGCGTGGGGGAAGTTCTTTGTTTTGATGTGATTTTTCTGAAATGTAATTGATATGTTGCTAAATCTTTTCCCACATTGCTCAGGTAGCAGCCATGTATAGAAAGGGTTTTGCCTGTGAGCTGATCACTATTTCAGTCATCAACTGTATGACCAAGTAAGGACTTAAATCATTCCCTTACTCTTTCATTAGGGTTATTGAAGCCTTTTCCTTAAAGATTAAGTATACTAAATTTGGGCCCAAGGGTCTAAAATGTCTATTTCTTTGTATCTCTCAACAGCACATAGATATGCTTAAGTTTGGCTCCTTGGAGAACTTTCAGGTGCTAAGTATGGAGATTCTAATTTGGAACTAATAACCTGTAAAAAAAGAGAGATGTCTGTGTTACTTTGTTTTTTTTTTTTTTTTTCTTTCTCTTATAGCTGGTGTACTTCAGGGTAGGACGATATCATTCAAAAAATTGGGCCACCCTATAGTAAAGTCCAGTTAAGTCTGTAGTCACTGGTCGGTCATAGATACCAATTTTGTCCTCACTTATTACTGTGGCTTTTGTAGAATTAACCAGGTGCTCTGCTCTTTTTAGTTATTCTAATTGACAATTTTAATCATTCGAGGTTCCTTACTGTGAGGTTTGTTTCCGAGGATAAAATGAAGAAACTGAGGCCAGCACCAAGATAATCCAATGCAAGGGAATTTATTCAGGTTCCCAGGTGAGGTTCTGCAGTCCAGACAGGAGGAGCCAGAGAAGTCGCACTGACTTCTCTCAGACAAGGGGTTTTATAGGGAGTGACTTGGGCTATTTTTAGAAAGTCTATTTTTAGACTGGGGGTTTTTATAGGGAGTGAAACAGCTCGATTGGTTGTGGGAGAGCAAGACTGCTATTGGGTAAGTTACAAGCCTTGACCTAGGACGTGGCTTGTTGTTGGTTGGAATTACTTGCCTGCTATTGGTCGTTAAAGCTCGACTGCTATTGGTTGTTAAAACTCAGCTGCTATTGGTTGTTAAGGCTTAGCTGCTATTGGTTGTTAGGAAGCTATGGTTGCAGCACCTTGTTTGCATACTTGGCTCTTTAAGAGAAAACCAGGCTGTGCGAGCAAGGGAGAAGGGAACA
>PVKP010000631.1:0-103736 GCA_004027715.1 Plecturocebus donacophilus | reverse complement strand
CACCCATTTATCCTCCTACGTCTCCTCCAAAACAATTCTGCTTTCTGTTCCCTGGTTAAAGATGTGATGAATAACAGCCATCTGTGGCCAACTGCCCACTGACTTTTGAATAGAAATGGAGACACCAAGAGCATGCAATAAGATCAAACCATGAAACTGTAAAGGTTTTATTTTTTTCTCTCTCTCTCTGCCTGTCTTTCCCTCTGTGCTCTCTCTTCCTTTCTCCCTTTCTCTCATAGTCTCTCTTTCTCACTCTCTTTCCCTTTTTCTCTTTCTCTGCCTCTCTCCCACTGTGTCTCGCTGCTTCCCTCTCTCCCTCCCTTGTATCAATCTCTCTTCACCTTTCTCCTGTCTGCTATCATCCTCTCTTTTTCATTCTCTCCTTCCCTTCCTCCTTTCTTTCCTACATCTTCGTTCATTCAAAAAATGAAGTTTGAAGAATACATGACCTCTATACATGGATGTTTTACCATTTACACTTTTTCGTGGAATTCGTGGATTCAGTGAAATAAAACAAAGTGACTATTTTTCAAATTGCATAGAAAATTTCCATGAACCATTATTGTCACTAAATACTGAAAATCATCATCCTAAATCTCTTCTAACATGAAATGATATTTGCTTCTATTTCTGTAATGTTAAAAGCAGCACAGTGTAATAATATTTTGTATTAAAAATAACTGTGTCAAGACAAATTTGTGAAGAGAGTATTAGTGTAGTTTATATGTAAAAATTCAATACTATTTTGGTCTCAAAAATAATTCATTAAAGATTTTTTTAATTATACTAATGTTCTTTGTTCCTTTGGTAGTATAGAATGCACCTAAACTTGCCACTTCGATTCCTGAAAACTTCTCTTTGTCACTCATTTCATGTGACCTTTTAAAACCAGGAATTCTACAGTTATTCTCCGAGCTTATGATTCTGAAATATTTTTGATTTGCTTTTTGAGTAGAATATGTGCATTTAGAGTTTAAAATATTGTTTCATTTACATCATGGTCATGATTCATACAATGCTTTGTGGATTTCAGATGGCTCCAGCATATTGCTGGCTAAATAATATCAGTAAATCCTGGATAATAGGGATAGGGAGAAATGCCAAACATGTGACATTTGTTTTAGGAACACAGCCACCTAATAGCAAAGACATGCCATAAAAATTCAATATAGCCTCTGTGTTTTTGGATATTCATAATGCTACTTATCATGAAAAGCCTGGGAAAAGTATTAGAGAAATCGGTTTGCCTGTGTGTAACATAATGCTTCCCTAATTAGTTTTCATAGTATACTTTGAAATTAACATTCAATGGAACACTTTGATAAGTACTAAGCTAGAACTTTGGGTGCCCTTGAACCTTCAGGTGGCCATGAGGAGTGAATTAATATCCAGTCAGCATAATTAACAAGTATGGAGGACCATTGAGTCTAACAGACAAATCCAACACACTGGAATTAGAACATATTTACATATTATTTCTCTACTTATTAAAAAAATACTTAAAGGATTTTGAGTAATCAAGTTGAGGAGAAAACCAAACTAATCTCTCTGCTACTGGTATTTCCCTCATGTTCTCTCTTGGTTTCAGCTCAAAATGAGTAATAGAACAAAATGAAGAGGAAGGAAATGTCTGCAGAACACCATTGACTGGGGAGGCCTCAGAATCATGGTGGGAGGCAAAAGGCACTTCTTACATGGCAGGGACAAGAGAAAATGAGGAAGAAGCCAATGCAGAAACCCCTAATAAACTCATCAGACCTCGTGAGACTTACTCACTATCACAAGAATAGCATGGGAAAGACCCGCCCCGATGATTCATTTACCTCCTCCTGGGTCCCTCCAACAACACATGGGAATTCTGGGAGCTATAATTCAAGTTGAGATTTGGGTGGGGACATAGTCAAACCATATCAATTACCATGGCCTACTTTGAAATATCTTATATTACATGGAAAGAGAATTGGATGTTTCATCTCAGAAAAATGAACAAATTTTCTTTAAATTTTTACCAAAATTTTAACTATGTAAAAGCAATGTCACTCTTTCTAGACATTTCGTTGACACGTGTAGCCAATAAAGGAAAGCTGGGACAGGAAATTTGAGATTTTTATAGGCAAACTACTTTATATGTCTATTTATATTTGTTAACATGTTTTCAAATAACAATAATAAAAGCAGTTTGTATTAGTAGCATTTGTGAAACTTGGTAACACAATACCAATGAAGTCTCCAGAGACCATTAAATCACTTTTAGTGGGCATAGGGTTTCACTGTTTCTCTCAACATGGACTTCATAGAATCCTAGTTCTACAAGATATACTGCAAATAAAACAGGCTTGTATGACCAAAATGAGAAACCTATGCATACTCTATCTTCTTGCTGGAAATTCATAATAAAGAAAATATCAATGTACTGAAAGTCCTATAGTAAAGAAACTAGTATTTCCCAAATGTATTTGACCAGAAGTCTTTTTCCCCCTCCTAATTCCCATGACCATCTCACAGATTAAATGTTCAGTGAATATGCTTTGAGGAACACTTAACTATTTTTATGGTCATTTCATCCTTCTGCTGGGAAGGTGCTCTAAGAATAAGCTGAAAAAGCTGATGCTCAGAAAAAAATTTTCACTTCTGTGAGGCGATTGTGCTTAAAGCTATCAAAATGTTTCTCATCACAGATGAGTAGTGAAGGAAGCCATACTTTCCTACGGTAAGCAGGTTTAGGAAATACAGGCAGCAAGGGTTTTCTGGTAGCTGAACTGGTAGTTCATAGGACTCAGAAGGTGACATAATGCTTCTCTCTGGAAATCTCAAACAACTAGCTGTGGTCCTTTGATGTCAGATTTGCTATAAATCTCCAAAGTACTAGAGAATAAGAACTGGTTTAAACTTCATCCATGAAAGGATTGTTGACTAATGAAGAAAATACAAGTTTCCATTAAGATTCAAAAAATATAAGGATTGGTTCAAATACTAATTACATCTGAAATTTGCTAATTTATACTTGGTACCTTATTCATTAGGGTTTAAAAAAAAAAAAAAAAAAAAAAAAACTGAGAAAGTTGCCTGAATCAAAGAAAATGCATCCCCAAACTCAAGTATGTGGAAGAACCTCACTTACATAGCAGAAGTCAGTACTGCCTATGGGCCAATTCTGACCCTCTGCCTGTTTTCTGTTTTTGTGTTTTTGTTTTTGTTTTTATTTTGAGATGGTGTCTCATTCACCCAGGCTGGAGTGCAGTGGCATGAGCTTGGCTCAATGCAACTTCCGCCTCCCAGGTTCAAGCCATTCTCCTGCCTTAGCCTCTCAAGTAGCTGGGACTACAGGCACGTGCCACCACGCCCAGCTAATTTTTGTATTTTTTAGTAGAGACAGGGTTTCACTATGTCGACCACGATGGCCTCAAGCTCTTGACCTCGTGATTGCCCACCTCAGCCTCCCAAAGTGCTGGGATTACAGGTGTAAGCCATGCACCTGTCCTCTGTCTGTTTTTGTAAACAAAGATATATTGGAACACAGGCACAATTATTTGTATACATTTTGTCTATGGCTGTTTCTTCACTGTAACAGCAGAGCTGAGCAGTCACAACAGAGATCATATGGCACACAAAACCTAAAAATATTTACTTTTTGGTCCTTTATAGAAAAAGTTTGCCAACCCCTGGTTTGCAAAGGATATTGTGTTTCTCTTGAAAAGTGCAGTCAATTAGAATGGACGGAGAGTAGTCATGGAAAGGAGGCAGCTGTTTTGGACAGAGAAAGTCCCTAAACAGAGATGATATTTGAGCAAAGAGGGAACTCAAAAAATCGGGGAAGTCAGCCTGTGACAATCAGAAGATTAAGGGAGGAGTTTCCTTGGCAGAAGGACTCAATGTGGCAAGTTAGGAAAACAGCTGTGAATCCAGTGGAAGGAAAGTGACATGAGTGTTGCATGGGTGGTAGGAGATGAGGTCTTAGGGACAGAGCCAGATCACAGCAACTTCTCAGCTACAGTAAGTCAGGATTTTGGGTGATAGGAAAGCATTGAATTGTTCTGAGTTAGAGAAGTAACATGAACTGACTGGTTTTATAGCAATCATTCTGGCTATTCTTTGGGAAACTGACTGCAGAGAAACAGCAAAGAATGAATAGGACAATTCCAAATTTAAAAAGAAAAATGGTGATATTTATTCTATCATCAACTTACAAAAATACTATTCATTAAGCACCTGTCCATCAGCAAGGGCCATAAGACAAAGAAATCATTTCTACACTGACTGCTCATTAAAAATCTCCTGGACAAATTTTTTAAAATTCCTGTGCTAGAGCCCATAAACAGATTTTGACTTAATTTAATTGAGATGAAGCTTGAGCATCAGTTGATGGTTTGTTTGCTTAAAAGCTCTCCAAATTTCTCTAATGGCCAACTGGAATTGAGAACCATTGCTTTGGGGAAAAGTATTGAAAGAGAAAAATATGTTAATTTAACATGATAACTAATAGTATAGTACTATAAAAAAAAAAGCAGATCATAAACACCATGAATTATGCAAGATTTCATTCTTCCTGCAGACCCTTTTAAGAATCTCGATTTTTTTGTTAGTTTCCTGGATGGTTTTAAAATCAGATCAGGGGCCCATTTGTCTGAAGCAGACACACCTCTGCTTAGAAGCTGTGTCAGTATCAAATGGCCTTTAGAGACCTCAGGCAGCTTCTTGATTCTGTTACTTGAATCAATTTGTACTACATTTATGACCTGATGGTGTTTGCTGGCAGGGAATTTCATAGGTTGGGAGTTTTAAACACATCATCTGCACCCAGATCATGGCTTGAAAGATACGCTCAGAGGCCCCTGCAGACCTGCCTACACAGTCGTCCCTAGGAGCCAGTTACCAGAGTAATACAACAATATTATTCTCCATATGTAAGCATGTGGATCGACCTTCTTGGCCTCAGCCATAGCCATTACATGAGGTCATGTGTGCTGACATGATTTGTTGAAAGACATAAACATAGAATTAATCATGAGAAAGGAGACCTTATTACTTAATGTGAACATGATTCACTTGGCTTAGTTCATATGTACGATCAAATTCTGTTTTGACTGTAGGAAAATAAAAGACATATTTCGGATTTCAAAAGATGCTCAATTGACTATGGTGTTCACCAACATGTCCTAGAATAGAAGAAATCAATATACACCTAAAAGAAGGCCAGCAGCATGTCTAATGAAAGTCAGACAGCAGGCGTTAAATACACTGACCCATCATCTCCTTCCCCTTTTTGCACTTTCCTTTGATATATGTTTTCATTCAAGAGAAAACTGAGCCTGCTTTCTAGAGCCTTCACTTCTCAACTTGTCAACTTGAGAAATAGCAGGAATGGTGTAGACGGAGGAAGAAGGTAAAAAGAGGTAGGAGCTATGTAAATATTGAGAAGAAAGTAGAAGTTCATTGGGTCATCAGATTTCTGGAAAATATTTGAGAGATGACTGAGAACTATTTTCATGTTTTAGGGTACATGACAATATCAGCACCAAAGGTGTTAATAAGCATTCATACTTATGGATCCATTTTCTCATGTTCCTCTTAGAAACCAAAAAATAAGACTGATGGAGTCCCAGAGAGAAGAAAAATTAAATTGCTACAAATTAGACAGGGCATCATATTTAAGGCCTCAAATTTGTGAGCACCCAGCACCCAGTAGCCAAATATTTGCATTTTAACAGTATGTGATTTCTTTAAAAAAAAAAAAAACGAAAGAAAGAAATTCTATGCATTTTGGAAATATGCCAAATAAATGAATCCTTATAGCATCAAGTATCTTTTATATGGCAACAGATCTTTAAACTCAGAGTAGTAAAGCAGAGCTCTGGGGAAATACAATTTCCTCCTCTGTTTGTCTGCTTTTTGCATTGTCCAGTTGCTGTGTGTTAAAATGCTGCTTAAAAATAATAAAAAAACGGTTTTAGTTACTCCTAAAGGAACTTTTAAATTTGTAAGCCCTATTGTCCAGACAATGACATTAAAAAAAAAAATCTAAGAATCTGTTTTATAGACAAGTCTGGAAAAGTGAAAATAATGAAGACTGAAAATGGGTCAGTCCTTTTGGTCCACTAACAAGGTTTCTCATTTCAGGGATTAACTCTTGATAGGTAACTGAATACTGGACAGTAAAATTTGATATGATGCCATTTTCAAGAAAAGTGTAAAACCTGTGGGACTAACAACAGAGGAAAATCAAGGTGTAGAATTAGTCTCTCCTTTCAATTTATCTCAACAGAGCAAAATATGCTTTGTACATACATTCATGCAGTAGGAAAAAAAATGATAGAATGAGAAGCAAGATGCAGGCGTGTTTTGCAGATATTGTAAGCTCCATTCCAGACCACTGCAATAAAGCAAATGTCCCAGGAAGCGACTCACAGAAACTTTTTGGTTTCCCAGTGCATATAAAAGTTATGTTTACACTATACTGTAGTCAAGCATGCTACAGCATTATGTCTTTCAAAAAGTGCATATCTTAATTTAAAAATACTTTATTACTAAAAAGTGTTAACAATCATCTGAACTTTCAGCAACTCAATCCTTTTGCTGGTGGAGGGTGTTGCCTTAATACTGATGCAGCTGACTGGTGGGAATAATAGTTGGGATGACCATGGCAATTTCTTAAAATAAGTCAACAATAAAGTTTGCTGCATCGATGGACTCTTCCTTTCTCAAAAGGTTTTTCTGAAGCATGCAGTGCAGTTTGCCCAGAGCAGCATTTCTTTCAGAATCACAGTCAATTCTCTCACTCCTTTATCAACTAAATTTTTGTAATAATCAAAGTCCTTTGTTGTCATTTCAACAATATGTACAGTATCTTCATCAGGAGTAGATGCCATCTCAAAGAACCATTTTCTCTGTTTATTCGTAAGAAACAACTCCTCACCCACTCAAATTTTATCATGAGATTGCAGTAATTCAGCCACATCTTCAAGCTCCATTTTTAATTCTAGTTGTAGTGATATTTTCCTCTCAAGTCTTGAACTCCCCAAAGTCATCCGTGAGGACTGGAATCAACATCTCCCAAAGGCCTGTTCATGTTGATATTTTTACCTCCTTCCATGCATCATGAATTCTTGTAATGGCCTCTAGAACAATGAATTCTTTACAGAAAGTTTTTAATGTCCTTTACCTAAATCTATCAGAGAAATTTTTATCTATGGCAGCTATAGCCTTACAAAATATATTTCTTAAATAATAAAACTTGAGGCTGAGCACGGTGGCTCATGCCTGAAATCCCAGCATTTTGGGAGGCCAAGGCAGGTGGATCACTTGAGCTCAGGAGTTCAAGATCAACCTGTGCAACACGACAAAACTGTCTCTACAAAAAATACAAAAATTAGCCAGGTGTGTTGGAGCAGGCCTGTAGTCCCAGCTACACAGGAGGCTGAGGTGAGAGGATTGCCAAACGGGGAGTTTGAGGCTGCAGTGAGCCATGGCAATGCAACTGCACTCCAGCCTGGGCAGCAGAGTGAGACCCTGTCTCAAAAATAGTAATAATAAGACTTGAAAGTGGAAATTACTTATTGAACCATGGGCTGCACAATGGATGTTGTGTTAGCAGGCATAGCAATGTTAATCTCCTTGTACCTCACTTTGCCAACAACTAACCTAGTCCCACAGCCAAATCATCCTTCTATATGTCTCTTGCCTTCTCTCTTGAACATACACATACACACGTGCAGGTACACACAAACATATACACACGCACGCACACACACATTCTCCGTACTTACTGTCATGACTGCATGTTTTTACAGCTCCAAAGAAAATGCTAATAAACTTTGTGAATTGAGACTGAGACGTAGAAACTCAAATTACTGGTTTTCTACATATTGTGTATGTTTAAAATCTAGAGCAGTGACATTTTGGGTTATAGAGAGTTATCTGATAAAAAGAGCAGTGGTTTAGAACTCACTGTTCTATTTCACCTCTATTGCTAGCCAGTTATGAGAGCACCTTGCCTCTCAGGACCATTATCCTTATTTGTAAAACTATGGCATTAAATAGAATTTTGTTCTACTGCCATCAAACTATGATTCCGGCTGGGTGTGGTGGCTCACGCCTGTAATCTCAGCACTTTGGGAGGCTGAGGCAGGTGGATCACCTGAGGCCAGGAGTTCGAGACCAGCCTGACCGACATGGTGAAACTCCATCTCTACTAAAAGTACAAAAAAAATTAACTGTGTGTGGTGGCACGTGCTTGTAATCTCAACTACTCGGATGGCTGAGGCAGAAGAATCCCTTGAACCCAGGAGTCAGAGGTTGCAGTGAGCTGAGACAGCACCATTGCATTCCAGCCTGGGTGACAGAGTGAAAAACAAACAAACAAAAAATAACCACATGATTCTATAGGAACATCCACTTTTTGTTTTCCTCTGGAATAAACACTGTATTTGAGAAAAATTGTTACCATTTTTTTCAGTATGTGTTCCCAAAAGAGAGATATAATTGAGTCAACAGAACATGTCAAAATTTATAGGACAAAAATACCTGACAGTGTACATAATTAAAGATAACAGCCCTTCTATAATTGCATAATCTCATTTCAGTCTGTGAATTTCAGAAAATTCTTTTTAAAAATCAGTTCCTTGCCACTTTGGGGAAGAAAGCTAGAGACTTGTGGAACTTATAGTTGGATATATCACTTAACTATTTGACTAACCATTAACTGGAAAAGCCAACTTGGTTGTTAAGTTTTCACATATGAGACAGGCATTTGTGATTGGTTTAAGTAAGATTAGCTCTTAATCCATGCTTTGTCCTGATCTGCAGCTACCTTAATAGAAGTTTCCTCTATGGAAATGTGACAATCTCCAACCTCTATTCTAAAGATTTCTTTCATCCTATTCATCAAGCGTTACTGAACCTCAGAACACCCTTACACATTTTCAACAAGAGCCTCATCATTTTCATCAAAGAAAAACGAGAGTCATGAGTCCAAAACTCCTTCAAGTCCCTGTCCTCTCTGCACCAATGTGTGCATTCTTTCTAAATTCTTTTTAGCCTTTATGGAATAGGAATGCCTCTTCTCTTCAATAGCTAATGCCTTCTCCTGTACTCTGCATCTCATCTTCTCCTACAGTTTTCAGTGGCTTTATTCCGTCATTCTTTTCAAATGTCTGGCTATCAATCACTGTTCCTTCCAAATTGGCTTTTTTCTTCAACTAGATTCAATTAGATTGTCTTCCCTATGTTTGGAAAAAAAAAATGAAGAGAGGAATCTTCCCCAGCAGTACAGCAAGCTTCCCTCAGCAGCAGAGCACCATACAGCAGCTACTGTATGAATGTGTTTCCCTTCTCAGGCCAGCTCCTTGTCAGCCCCGTCTAATGTCATTGTCTTCATTCTCTCACCCCCCAAGTATGTTTCATGTGGCTCTGTACTATATCTTCACCACTATACTGGAACTACACTTAAAAATATCACTAGTCATCTCGTTGCCAAAACTGAATAACATTTGAGTCGTTTTCTCACCTACTTTTTCACTGAGGCACTTTATACTTTCCCCTACTCTTCTTCCTATCGGCAAAAGAGATTTTCCAATCTCCATGAGTGTAAAGCAAAAATCAACCTTAAAATTTATTTAGAGTACTGAGTTTCTTAACGCAAAGAATTTAATATTTCTCCAATGATGTTTAATAAAATGTAAATAAACCTGTTAGATGAGTTATAATATCATAGAATTAAAATGATAATTTGAATGTCCCTATTAGCATGAGTGCATATAAGATGTATTGTATCATTTAGTGCTTAGTGATATACTGTTTTATCACTGCTCACATTTTAAGTTTTCTTAGGTGCATGTTTTGCTCCCAAACTAGATCACAATTCCCACGTCTACCATTTATTTAGAATATCTCTCATTAGTATTTTCTATAGTCAAGGACATGCAATAAATATTTGTTCTGAAGTTGCCTATAGTTAGGTCTCATTTTCAATATAATATG
The DNA here is from genome assembly GCA_004027715.1 of Plecturocebus donacophilus. Taxonomy (NCBI): domain Eukaryota; kingdom Metazoa; phylum Chordata; class Mammalia; order Primates; family Pitheciidae; genus Plecturocebus; species Plecturocebus donacophilus. The sequence goes on along the minus strand of PVKP010000631.1, from coordinate 93,761 downwards.
TAATTGAGTTAATGATGATACTTTGTGTAAAAGTAGATTTATTTTGGCTAGCCTGTTGAAATTGTGTGAGTATAGATTTTGTTTGATTTGCTTCATCATTTTTGAATATCAACCCAAGAATACTTTCCAGTAAATAAATATTTCGTTCCTTTCAACAGGAGATTTGATAGAGAAGCAGAAAACCACTGGTATAAATATAAATAAATACAAGAATTGTGATAAAATATCACATATGAATTTCTAAGACCTGGTAGAAAGATATTCCCTCTTTTGGACCCATTTTCTGTGCTAATTGCTGTAAGAAAACAATTACGTTTTGTCCGTCCTGAGTGTTTTTATGTCTCTATCTGCTCTACTTAGCATTAGGAGGCTGTCACTTACATGACCCCCATCGTCCCACTCTCCACCCCACTTCTCCACTCACATTTCCTTTCCCAAGCCCTAGAGATAGATAGGCACATCACCCATGCTAACCCATTAGCCCTTATCCCCCTGACTGCAATTATACAATATATATTTTTTTCCTTTTCTGAGAGCCTTCTTTCTAAAACAGGTGTATGTCTTGAATTCCAGGTAGCCATATTTGCCGTGGCATTGAGAAATCTTACCTGGAAATGAAGTCATCACAAAGATAGGCAGAGACACTACAGAGTTGTGATATCAGTGCTTGATTCTTGAACACATCTATCCCTCAATCATCCTCTTGGACTTCTCAGTTATGTCACTAATACATTTTCTTTTTTGCTTAAGCTAGTTTGAATAGTGTTTCTGTGAAGGACAACCTAAAGAACTCAAACTCATGCCACAGTTTAATAAACCCTCAGTTCACTGACATGGAAGAAGCACTTACACATTTTATAGACTATTCTCATTTGTTGTTTTCAATTCTTCAATATGTTTCACACAACTAGATAGGATAGCAATTAGTCATGCATGCTGTTACAACTCTTTTAAACTTCAAAATGTATTGTGAATGTTTTTCTACCTCAATAATTATTCATGCATAATATAATCCATCACTGGAAATTTAGTGGCAATAAAATGCATTTTACAAATCTACTGGTTTGTAAAATTCTGTGATTTATAAACATTTGGCTTTTAGATTTAGAATTTTAACCAAGAAATAAATGTTGATTGTTCTCATCCTTCTCGTTGTCTAGAATTTTTAAATTAATTACCAAATTTCCTAAAACAAAACTTTTCCAGTAAATGTTCCAATCTTCTTACTCAATGGAGAAACTTAGTTTTCAAGTTGAAAGTGTGTTCCCTTTTTGGCTTCAAAAGTACAGTAGAGAAAAGGAAGACAGTGAGCATACCTCAAAATATAACCTAAAAATCATTTTTTCAAAAGAATGGAAATGAGAGCAATAGACTTACTGAAATCAGGAGCTTCTTGGACTCTAATATGTAATCATCACCTGGCAACCATCACAGATCAAAGGTCTCCAATAACTATATTCACTAGCAAATGATAATTAAGCAGCACTGGAAATAATGATCACATGTTTACTTCTTGTGCCATTTACTTTTAGATTTCTTTTTAGGAATCTATTTTTTTCAAAGTCCTTTGTTTCTCAAAGACCACTAATGGCACATCACATACAAAATTCAGATAAAGCTATTGGATCAGAATCTCAGTTGCAGGGGAGAAGGGAATTTGCCTTTGAAAAAATTCCTACAAGACTCATGCATTCTCCAATTTGAGAACTATTGTGCTAAGCAGGAACCTTGGCTTTACTTTGGAATTACTTAGAGAATTTTAAAAAATACTGATGCCTATATCCCATTCCCACAGATTCTGAGATACTATAATTGTTCTGGGGTATGGCCTAGGTAATATAATTTCTTTAGAGGATTTCTTTTTTTTTTTTAATTGCATTTTAGGTTCTGGGGTACATGTGAAGAACATGCAAGATTGTTGCATAGGTACACATGTGGCAGTATGATTTGCTGCTTTCCTCCCCATCACCTATATCTGGCATTTCTCCCCATGCTGTCTCTCCCCAACTCCCCATCTTTAGAGGACTTCTTAAGGTGATTCAAGGAGAATCTATTGTTTAGTCATGGTTAAGAACCACTTATATGCTCATGCAAATATCAGATGGCATTTAAATATGATATGCATAACTTAAAAGACATCAAAAACCAATGTGGATTTAATCTTTGAATTTTCTGTTACTCAGTAACTACATTAAAGTATGCATTGTTAAATATCAGCATGTTTTCCAAATATTGTGACATTCTTTAAGTTATATGTAGCTGAAAATACGTGTGTGTGTCTTTCTGAGCAAGAATTATTTTAAACTTTAATGTTTGTAAGAATCATCTAAGGGACTTGATAAACTGCAGATGTCCAGGTCTCTTCCACTATGATTTGGTAGGCCTTGAAAGGGACCTATGATCTGCATTGCTAAAAAGCACCACGCGTTTCTGATACAGGTGTTTGACAAACCACAGTGCATTTGATACAGGTGTTTCATAAACCAATGGTGTTTTAAACACCATTGAAGAATGTGGATTTTATCTTATAATTGTATTTATAGGTCATGTTTTGTTCATCCCTTTAATCATAAATCATCAAAGTTTCTCTAATAATTAAGGTCAATGTCTTTAGAGTCATAAAAGACCCCAGAAATCACTGAATCCAGTGGCTTTCAAATGATTCTGTGGAACTTATTTAGGTAGAGATTCTTTCAAGAATATAGGGACAGGCAAACAGAAAATCTTTTCCTTCTCTCACCCCACTAGGTTGCCCTGTAGCCTGACCAGTCTACTTAGGTCTCTTCCATAATTGGGTTACTGTGTAAATATTCTTTCAAGAATTGGTTCTACATCTTCAAGAATACTCTCTGGACACCTAAAATGGTATACATTGAGGAAAACACAGAGACAGGAGTAGTAGCAAGCATGTAGTTCCATCATCAGCCACCACATTCAATGGCAAAAAAATCCATCTTGGACAGGTTAACTTTTACCTCTCAGAGAATCAACAGATGGAGAGAACGTACCCTACAATTTCCCAAGGCATATCCTTTCTTCTGAATTCAAGTCACCCTGGAGTAGTTGGTGACTAGTATTCTGTGACATGAAAATACAGTATTTCCCAAACTAGTATTTTGTGACATAAAACTATAGATAAAAGGATCTTATGCTCAGATACATTTGAAAAATGATTGGTTAAATAAAACTAAATATTTTTCTTTAAAGAACTCTCAAAGCTTTTAATTTGCTAACAAATATTATGATCCAGTAAGAAAAGTATACAAGTAAAAAATCACAGAAAACAGAATTTTTGAAAATTTGATTATTCAAACATTCTTCTCAAGTCATGCCTATTAATATTAAAGTGAAAATCCTCTACTAACATCCTCAGAATAACATTTTGGGAAACATTAATATAAACCCACATGTATGCTTGAGATGAATTTATGATTGTATCAGAACACATAGAACCATGATGGCTGTGGACCCACTAAATGTGTTTGCACCTGCCATTCCTCTCTTCTCTTTTGCCAACTCATCTTTTTACACTAGTACAACACATACCCACACAAAAGCCTAGAAGTGCCTGAGATTAAAAGACTCCCAAGAAAAACAAAATGCCTTTCATTCCTGAGCCCTAAACTTTCATCATAGCCCTTCCCCTGTTCCCCAGAGCCATCTGCACAGAGGATTTTATCTCTCTGCAAGCAAACTGGAGCACTGTTACTAGATTTCTGGCCAGATGGTCAAGCAGTCAGAGTACTGAATGACCACTATATGCCCAACATTTTATTTGGTTCTATGAGGGGTGCAAAGGCATAAGAAGACGTTATTCCTGCACCCCAGAGCTTCAGTCTGATAAAGAATTGAGAGTCTATTTCTAGCAATGGCAGAAATTGTGAAAAGTTCAAAATAAAAGCAAGCAATTTAAAGGCTTAAGATTCATTTTTTAATCAAGGAGCTAACATTTTGGAAGGAAAATAGATATAAATGACTATAATTGCCATGAGAACAAGGGGCCCAAAGTGCAGTACAAAAGACTTTGTACATTCCAGGGAAAATGAGATTGAGAAAGAAGTCATAGAGAGAGGGTGACCAATTGTCCACTGGAGAATGAATAGAGTATTTCCAGTAGAGTAAGAAGCAGTAACTGCTGAGCTGAAAAACAGCATAGAGTTGAAGCCAACAAAGACAGAAACAGATCAGGAGACACTTTTAAATCTTCATCTCTGTTAAGAAAATGTAATTCTGTACAATCGGAAACAATTGGTGTGACATTATATGGCTTTCACTAGAATGATGATGCAGGGTCAAAGAAAGAAGAAATGAGTGGAGACTAGAGTGAGCCTCAGGAGTGGAGCTGCTGTCCTGGAGACATCCATGAGGATAGAACAGAATAAGCCAGTGTCTGGACAGAGCCCCATGAGCCAGGAGTTGGACAGAGAACTGTGGGAAAACCTTGGAGGCAGGGGGTAATATGCATTCACAGTCAGTGACAGTTTGGGAAAACAACTGCAAACGTGGGCCATTAACTATACGGGGGGCATGCAATTGGGTAGGCAGGGAGAGAGCCAAGAGCCCCTCACACATTTGTATGATTGTAAAACAACAAAAAAACAAGGAAAAGAGTGTGAAATCAGAGCAAACAGCAGGAACTCCCAAAATAAAGGTTACAAAATGGGTCACACCTGCATCAGACAAAAGGCAGGGGGATTCAAGTTATAGGCTTAAACTTGACAAAATTAAGAAAAACTCATGATATGACAAAATTTTCCAGTACAGCAGCATTGCAAGTAAACCTGAAGTAAGCTCTCATGATGGCAGCAAGAACTGGAGGAAATCCTAGGGTAAGGGACTTGTGTAGACAATTTTAAAGAAGAGAAGGAAAAAATATATATAAGAACAAGACAATAGGACTGTAAACACAGGAATCTTGAGGAAATATGAAGAGCATAGAAAAGTGGAAACAACACAGATCTGTGAGGAAGAAGGACTGATTTCTCAATCTGTGTTGCCCCTGCTAAGCCTCAAATGCCATATTTGCTTAAAGACAAAGATACTCTTAATGATATCAATTCTCACTGAGTTTAAATTCTGGGATCTTCTGAGAACAGATGGCGCAGGGTGAGAAAAAATTCAAACAGACTGAAACTGAGGTTCATTTGAATGTAGGGTGTCAAGAATTTTATCTGAGATAAAAAGGAGGTATTTATTAAAATACAGAGGTAACTATGTAGACAACTAAAAGATACTGGTATGCAATCACTACTACAATGGTAGCTGCTACTACTAATAAAAACCTGGTGCATCTACATAGCACAAATAATGTGGTTTAGAGAATACGATTAAGGCTCAGAAAATAAAGGAGAAGAAAACTATCTGAGGAGTGCCTACTGCTTGCCAACTTTGATGTCAGATGCTTATATTCATAATGGCTATAATTTCTCTCTATAAAAAGAAAACTTGTCATTCAACAGACAATACTTGGAATATTAAGCATGGTCATCTTTTCAACTTGTATACAATCAGATTGTTCCTTGCAAAAAAAAAATTATAATAATTGCCTGGTGTGGTGGCTCACACCTGTATTCCCAGCACTTTGAGATGGCAAGGCAGGAGGATTGCCTGAACCCAGGAGGCTTTGTAGCATCCCCCTCCCCTTCTGCCAAATACAGTCTCTCTGCCTCCCAGGGATTTCATTAAATGAGACTGGTAGAGAAAGTGAACCATACTCTTACCATACATTAATCTTGAAGATGTCAGACAGTGAATGTAAGCAGTATCATTCCCACTGCTGTTTGTTTTCCAAGTTTTCTGTCTAAATAAAAATAGTCCTGTGAACTCTGAGAGCAAGATGCGCCGTATTCTTGCCCTGACACATGGCTCCATCAATATTGATATGAAACTAACCCTCCCGGGCTGTCTGTGTTCCTGGCAATGTTTCAACACTAACATGTGGTTTTCTAGAGGATTTTTCTTTCCCTTACTGTGCTCAAGAGGAGCCATAGAGTTTGTGGGAAACAGCCGCTTTACTCGTGCATCTATGGAACTTGCATATTTCCCTGAAAGATAATGACTCTCCTTTTTTTGTTTTTTACTGCACATTGTGTTCTAGGAACTTGGAAACAGAAGCATATCCTAAATACTTAGCAAGCTTTCCAAACAATATTCCTGGACACATGACATGTAAAAAAATGTCATAGAATTCTCAGCACTCACTTCCTGTCAATATTTAGCCATTAATGTATATGATTGTATTTATATTCCATATGCATTGGCATATTATGTACTAAGCACAGAGGTTGTGATAAATACTCAAAATAGGTCCATTTTATGAAATTACTAATTTTGGACTAAGAGCACAAGATCTTAATGCAAATACTGGAGATTTGATATTGATTGATTGACTGATTGATTGAGACAGAGTCTCTCTCTGTCGCCCAGGCTGGAGTGCAGCGACATGATCTCCACTCACTGCAAACTCCGCCTCCCAGGTTCAAGCGATTCTCCTTCCTGTCTCAGCCTCCAGAGTAGCTGGGATTACAGGCACCTGCCACCACACTCAGCTAATTTTTGTATTTTTAGTAGAAACGGGATTTCACCATGTTGGCCAGGATGGTCTCGGACTCCTAACCACAGGTGATCCGCCTGCCTTGGCCTCCCAAAATGCTGGGATGACAGGCATGAGCTACTGTGCCCATCCCTGATTTTTATTTTTGTCATTACTTTTGTTTTTTCCGGGTGGAATGATGAGTTATTTTGTTTTGTTTTAATTTCCAAAGTACATGAAGACAGTCTGCCAGAACAGTATTGCTGCGTTTTTATTTTCAATAGCATAAGGAAATATCCCCTTAAAATTCTATTAAACGGACTAAAGACATTTCTTAGGATTGTTTAATTTACTTTCTATTTTTATAGCTGTAGTAGAATGCACATTTGGATTATGTTTTGCTGAGAAAATAACAGAATCTTAAAAATAATGAGATCATAATTTTTATTTTCCCCTCAGATGGGCCTTCTAAGACTCAAATGGATCAACGCTTTCAGTCCACAAGGAGACATTTATAATAAAACTATTCAGTCTTTTCTTTAACTTGTTCTAAACAGAAGAACACAGATTTTGAGTTATTTTGTTAGTAATGGTGATAGGGTCTGTTATAAAATCTGTACTTTCTCAGGTATTTGCCCTTTTAGTCGTCAGTAAACATATGTGGTGGAATAAAAAGTAAGAATTTTATCAAATTGAAGAATGGCACACATCAAAACAGAAATCCAATTTCTGTTAAAATAGTCACGGAATGTTTAGGAAATGCCTAGTAATTAATCATAGTACTAATACTCCTTAGTACTGAATATACTAATACATATTATTATTATAATTAATATTATAATTATTTCTTCAGTACTAAAAATCAAGGATTATCCACAAATAACAAAGAGGTGAAACTTTACCAGCCTAGCAAAGATCCCTCCCCATCAGCTTATAAAACATGTCTACTTCTGCAAATCACTTGAATGGCAAATTGAGGTTCACCTTGAAAACAAATAAGGTAAATACTATGCTAATACATGTTTCCCACAGAGATGGCTCTGTGAGGCATTAGGGATTAGAGGAAGAGCAGAAAAGGTTCATTTTATTTTTCCACTTTCAATATGATTTTACAAAAATGCATTTATTTCCTTCCTAAAATATAATAATGAAGACCTGGAAAAAGAAGAGTTAGTGAGGGAAAAGAGAAATAGAAAGACATGCTTGCCAAACTTGGCAGACAGGGCAAACCTATGAAAATCAATACAATTCAGTGACTCTTTATGTGTGGTTAGAATGTGCCTTTCACTGTGCTTTGCATAAGAAGTTAGCCAGAGCTAGAGTCTCATATCACCCCTCAACTCCATCGGAATTTTATACCACTTTTGTTAATACGTCTATGCCCTATGATTTTCCATCATGCCATGCACTTCCATGACTTCCATCCTTCCATCTTACTCAATTGCAAGGCTCAATTTAATTGTCTTCTCTATGAAACTGACTCCTGGGCCATATAACCCAATTAGAATCTTTTTGCTTTTTGTTTTGTTTTGCTTTAATAGTACTCTGCTCAAGCACTGGTCCCACTCCATTTTTTTTTTTTTTTCCGTTGGCTGTGTGCATGTTGATCTACTAGATGTAATATCAACTCCTTAAAAGAAGAGAGGATTTGTTTATCTCTTGTGTACAACACTATGTTATTGATTTAATAATTGCTCAATAGAGAAAGAAAAATAAACTCCAGCACCCTCCCTTTAACCAGAACTAATGAAAGAAATGCCAAATTTGCTCCAAGACTAACTAAAACATTCAAAAAGAAGAAGATATTTATATTGGCAAAACATGCCTTTGTCACCTAATGTATGCAGTAAACATGCAGAGTTTTCTAGGATATGTTTTAACCTTCTCTCCAGCTCCCTTCTTCCACAGTCAAAACTTAGGAAGCCAATCATTTATTAATATTACTAATCTTAGACAGCATATTCATTGGTGAAAAACCAATGCAATCTCTAAATTCCTTTCTAGTTTTGAAATACTACTTCGTGTTCTGTTTCTTTCATATGAAAACAACATAATCTTATCACTAAGCACCATTTCATCTCCCATGGGCTTCTGAGAACAGTAATATTGTATCATCTTAAACCTCATCTTTTGAAAACACAGAAAGCTTACTTTTAGGTATTAGTTTAACCCTCATTAAATATATATTCTATATATACCCTTCAAAACAGTATTTTAAGGAATCCTGAATCCCAAACTCATTTCAAAAGTCTGTGTAATATTCTTCTTAAGCTAACTCATAAGACTTATCAGTCATATTTTATCTGTGCTTATACAACTGACAGCCAAAAAATTACTACTCATGATGGGAAATTGGTACAAGTCAACTCCACAGAAGACTCATATATTAGTGAGTATGACCATTTGAGTTAAAAACCATAGAAACATATGGGTCCCTTTCATGGGTACATAGTTCATATGGAGAACAAGTAAGATACATACATAGATAAAGAAAATGTTCTCTTCCCTGTGCCAGAGAGATTCCCTAGGCAGAAATCTGGGTTAAGAGTTATTACTGTATTGGGAAAGAAGAAGCCATTGTTTGGTTTCCTTATGCACATGGAAAAGGCAAACAAACAGGTCTTAATGATCTCAGGGAATTGGAGGATGAGTAACCTCAAAATTTTGGAAGCAAAAGGCTATTTTTCTAATGTCCCTTTCCCTCAGAAATATTATACCACAAAGACGTTTTTGAATTTTGACTAAGTCCTGTAAGGACACAAACAATGAACCAGTCTACTGCCAACACATTTTTTAATCAGTGTATCTGAAAAGTTATCTTCCATTAAAGAAAAAAAGTCCTCATAGCTATTTATGCCTTTTCTGTAGAAACTTTGACTTTTCTTTAATCTCACCCATGAACTCAGGTCAAACTTTGACTTTTAGAGATTACCAGATATTATGTAGATGCTTATTAAAGATTGGGACTTGGTAGATAATTCATTGTTAATTAATCAAAAAATATTTTTGAGTCCTACCCTGTACATAGACAGTACTGGGTACTTTAGAGGTTCCAGAGACACATAAGCCAAGTCTTTTCTCAGGTAGACTTTAAAAATTGCTTGAGGAGATAATATATGCATGAAAAGCTTAATAATATAGGGCAGCTATACTGACTACTTATTGTCATAAAGAGCTCAATGAAAGAAATAGTTACATACAAAATAAATGAGATGTATTCTGGAATTGTCATTGAATTTTGGAAAAGTTACAAATTATGTTTTTTTTTGTGGTTAAGCAAAAGAATAACAAGGAATTGCAGCTATGATGGTAACTCATTTAACTTTTAATCAGAAATCTGGGCAGTTATCAGTCCATATGGAAGAGACTCATCCAAGTTTCTCAGTATAATCTGTAAGGGGTTTTGACAAAACATCCAAGAGCTCAAACTGATGTTTCTCAAATAAACAGTATATATGAATCTTTCTGCCATATGGGGTTTACTGCACAGAAACGAGTCATTCATATGGCCTAAAATTAAGCACATTAGTCTGTATTTGCCATTCCATTTATTATATGGAACCACTGTAAAGGTAAAAATGGTCAGGAAATCGTGGTACATATATACCATGGAATACTATGCAGCCATAAAAAAATGCATTCGGCTGGGTGCAGTGGCTCACGCCTGTAATCCCAACTCTTTGGGAGGCCAAGGCAGAGGTCAAGAGATCAAGACCATGAGGTCAAGAGATCAAGACCATCCTGGTCAACATGGTGAAACCCCATTTCTACTAAAAATACAAAAAAAAAAAAAAAATTAGCTGGGCCTAGTGATACACGCCTGCAGTCCCAGCTACTCAGGAGGCTGAGGCAGGAGAATTGTTTGAACCCAGAAGGTGGAGGTTGCAGTCAGCCTAGATTGCACCACTGCACTCTAACCTGGTGACAGAATGAGATTCCATTTCAAAAAAAAAAAAAGCGTTCATGTCCTTTGCAGGGACATAGATGAAGCTGGAAGCCATCATCCTCAACAAACTAACACAGGAACAGAAAACCAAACACTGCATGTTCTCACTCATTAGTGGGAGTTGAACAATGAGAACACATGGACACAGAGAGAGGAACATCACACAAGGGGGGCCTGTTGGGGGTTGGAGGGGAAGGGGAGGGATAGCATTAGGATAAATACCTAATGTATATGGGGCTTAAACCCTAGATGACAGGTTGATAGATGCAGCAAACTACCATGGCACATGTATACCTATGTAACAAATCTGTACATTTGCACATGTATCCCACCAGAATTTAAATTAAAAAAAATAGGTCAGATATTGGCAATTTCATATTATTGAACTTAATGACTATAGCCCAAGTGTCTACCAGTTTCCTCCCTACTTTCTCCTTTCATGCTATTATGAGGACCTAAGAAAGTCTTGGAAAATCACACACACCTAATATATTCCAGGATTAATGGAAAGACCCTACTGAGAAAAGTAGGTACTCATAAGTACCCATCAGTTTGTTCCCCAATTCTTCTTTTCCTAAAAATACCACCATGTTGCTTTAGTCTAGTAAAGCTTGATCTATTTAAAATCATCTGATTAGAAATAATTGTTGACACATTTTTGTTTTTTACTGATCAGTGAATTTTTTTTTGAGACAGCCTCCCTCTGTCGTTTAGGCTGGAATGCAGTGGTGCAATCTCAACCTGGGAACCTCTGCCTCCCAGGTTCAAGCGATTCTCCTGCCACAGTCTCCTGAGTAGCTGGGATTACAGGTGCATGCCACCACACCCAGATTATTTCTTTTGTATTTTTAATAGAGATGGGGTTTCACCATGTTGGTCAGGCTGGTCTCAAACTCCTGACCTTGTGATCCACCAACCTTGGCCTCCCAAAGTGCTGGGATTACAAGCATGAGCCACCATGCCTGGCCTGATCAGTGATTTTAACTAGCCCAACTACTCTCAAGAAAATCTCCGACTTATTTACTGATTTGAAATCAATCATATTCTTTACCAGCCCAATACTAGTACTTTAACAAAGGCAGAAAACAGACTTTAATATATGAGGGCATATATGGGGGATAGAGTGGTGAAAACAAATGTTTTGTTTTTTTTTTTTCTCAACATGTCCTTCATGGAGTTCCTTTATCAAAGTCACCTGCAGTATTTACAAAGGGTAGGCTCCCAGGTCCCATCCAAAAACTATCAAACCAGAATCTCTCAAGTGTAACCCAAGAATCTACATTTAAGTAATTAATTAATTGTTGCTAACAGGGTAGTCACTATACTAGAAAATACAAAGTATAAGACAACAAAACCTTACATAGCCAACACCAGGTTTATTAATCTGAATATTTTCCTATTTGCTAGAGATTTTGTTTATACTATTCTGGTCTGTTTTATTTTTATCTGATTCTGAAATGAAACATTTCAAGGATGGTGCAGCATAGGTGGGAATCTCTCTGCTTCCACTTCCCTCCCCACTGCCCATAGGTAACCACCGTCCTGAATCATCTTAAGTGGCCATATTTTGTATATCTGCACTCAATAAAATATATAGTATATCTTTATATGCATGTTTTAAATGTGTTTTAAATTTTATATCAAATCACATCACATGGTATTCATCATTTGCAACTTCCTTTTGTGTTCAATATTAGGTTACGAGATTGTTTTCATTGTTGATACTTTTAACTCAAGGTCGGTTTTTTAAATTGCTATAGAGTGACATTTGCATATGTAACAAGTTCTATGAGCAAATTTTATGCACGTTAAACTTAGGATGTAGGAAGACAGTGAATCAGGACCAAAGTTATGAGACTAGAGAAGAATAACATGGACATCTGTAGATGCCAGCATCAAGGTACATAGGTACACCTGTCACTGCACATGTGAACAGTCAAGAAGAAATGACCCTTAACTGAGCACTGTCTAGGCAGAAAGCACACTGAAAGGCTTTTTTCCTTTTCACAAATAAGAAACTATTTTTAGGGAATGCCAGTCCCAAGACATATCCTAAATATTGGCATAGTTGTATGAAACTTCCCAGAGAAGATTTTGAGAAGACATACAAGAACATTGGTTGGACTTCATAGGGTAAAATAACATAATGCTACTTTTCAGAAATACTTTATATACTTGTATACATTAAATGTTTCCATAATTATTGGTTTTTGTATTTGTAGAGAAAAAAGTCATGAACGTACTATTCAACACTTCTTTTTCAAATTATTTAAAGACCTTTAATGGTTAAAAGAGACAGAGAGAGAGAGAGACAGAGAGACAGAGAATGTTAATAACAAGATAAAAATCAAATATTTTACCATTTAAATGTCATTGAGAAGATAAAGGGAAAAATTAGACATATCCTTATATGCTTATGTTTGAAGAAATAGTTTTTCACAAGTTACTACTATTTCTAAACTTCAATACTTAAATCACTATTTAGTAAACAGCGACTTATTTATTTAATTTATCTAAATACTAGTAAGCAAATCACTAAATAAAATCACTAAATAAGGTATTTTAAATTACACTCATTGTATGGCACTAGTTGCCATTGACTTAAAAAATAACATCATGTCAAATAAGGATATTTTTTGTTAGTTTATTGCATATATTGTATAAGCTAATTCACTGAATGTTGGCTTTAAATCACATATGCAGAATCTTCTAACTATATTTTATATGCTCACTTATGAGATCTTTTCAAATCTAATCTTTTCCCTATAGAGTCCCATTATGTCACTTCTTAGAAAATGTCAATTTGGCTTTATGGTAGACAGCCAAGGTCATAATGCTATTCTTTTCTATCTTTGAGCTAAAAGAAACAGTGTAAATATTCAGGAATTTGTGCAATCTATGAGAAGAAAACTGTAATGCCGATGAGTCATAGGGAGAACAGATCATACATTAAATTGGTCAAGCCAGAAATCACATATTGAGAGTGGTGGTCACAGAAGGAGATCATTACCAAGTTCTCAACAAAATTAGCTGTGGGTTAGTTGTACTGGCAAAGATAAATGGTCTATATACATAAAGATATAAACTATCTTAGGTATACTTTAGTAACTATATTTATTGAACATATGAATATCTTTTCATACTGATAATAAAAATATTCAGTCATTGTGTTAAAGGCCTCAGAGTATGTCAATATATGAACATACCAAAAGATTTTTAATCCCTCCTAATTCAAAAAAGGTAAAAAGATATTATATGAAAAGGGTATCATAAAGTGTGTTATGCAGTTAAGGAATACAATTTGTGGGGCATTTTTTCATGTTTGTGTGTCATTGTATGTGTGTGTATATATATATACATATATATTTGTACATATCAAATATATATATACAAAACATATGTATATATATGTATACACACACACCCCTACACACACACACCCCTACACACACTCAGAGAGAGAAATAATTTTGCATTGGATGTGTCTGTATGTGTGTTTATGTGTGTGTCTCTGTGTGTGTGTGTTTGTGTGTGTATGAGAGTAACAGAGAAAGATAAATATATAAAGGCTTTTAGGCTATAGAGCAGAGATGTTCAATCTTTTGGCTTCCCTGGGTCACATTGGAAGAAGAAGAATTATCTTGGACCACACATAAAATACACTAACACTAGAGGTAGTTGATGAGCTAAAAACAAAAAAAAATCAAAAAAAAACCTCATAACGTTTTAAGAAAGTTTATGAATTTGTGTTGGGCCATATTCAAAGCTGTCCTGGGCTGTGGTTTGGAAAAGCTCGATGTGGAGTGTTCTTTACCTTTCTTTCTCTACTTAGCAAACTCTCTTAGAGCAGTTTCGTTATGAGTACCAGGGTCCCAAATACTGTTGGGCAGGTTATGCACTGCACAAGGACACCAAACTAAAGTGCTGAGTGGGGGCTAACAGGCAACCTGTGTTTTGCTTATCACACATGAACCTTGGCACGTGGCTGCATCCATTTAAAGGGACATTTTTCTAACTTGCATGGAAGCATTACCTAGGTTACTCATTACTGACAGGTGCATGTGAATAGGCATCATTGTACGCAACTACTGCATTGTGATCCAATAAATAACTGCACCGTAACTCATTAAGTTAAAGTTTCCTATTGATATTAGGTTATTTCCAGTTCTTTGGCTACTAGCAAAAAAATGCTACAATGAAGAGAGTATTGATTATACTATCTTCGCATGTGTGCAAGTAATTTTCTAAGACAGGTATCTAAAATTAAATTACCAAGTTGAAGAATATGTTCTACTTTAATTTTGATAGAGACTCCCAAGCTACTCTCCAAAGGGGAAACAATTTCTATTTCTGAAATATAGTCAAACTTGAGTATGGTCATGATTTCTTTTTTCTTTTTGATAATGTGATAGATGAAAAAAATAATAATTCTCATTCATAATTGATGAGCATTGTTTTAATTACCAGTGATGTTTTGGGATTTGAAATCATTAGTAATTCTTTTATTAATAGGCTCTTTATATGCTTTGACCAACTTTATTAGGTTGTCTTTTTATAATTTCTTCATTCATTGTCATACATATGCCCTTAATATTTTCACCTAGTCTGTAATTTTAACTTTCTTCAGTCTTTTCTTTGTGGACATTTTATATAGCATGTTGTTTCATAGAACACTTGGATTTTTTAAAAGATTTTATATTTATGACTCCTTTTCTCTTGCAGATGAAATTTAAAATCAACTTACACTTAAGTATTTGTGGATGAAATTACATAGTCTCTGAGATTTACCTAAAACACTGATAACAGTGTAAAGAGGCATGGGCAAAATAATAGTCATTTTTTTAAGCTGACAGATAAATTGAAGTTGATTATTTTTCTCTATTTTTGTGTATATTTAAAGATATTCACACTGAAAAGTTTCTAGTCTCTTTCCATTTCTTTCTTGTTTCATATTGTATTTTTAATGGACTTTTTAAAAAGCAGTTTTAGGTTTCCAGCAAAATTGAGTGGAAGGTACAGAAAGTTTTATATGCCAATCCCCACTATCAACATCCTACACCAAAGTAGTATATTTATTACAGTCAATGACCCTACAATGACATGTCAGTATAACTCAAAGTGCATAATTTACATCACGGTCCACTCTTGGTGTTGCACATTCTATAGGTTTGGACAAATGTATAATGACAGGTATCTACTAATATAGAATCATTCAGAATACTTTCACTGCCCTAAAATTTCTCTATACTCTCGGTATTCATCCCTTTCTTCTTGGCAATCACTGATCTTTTTATTGTCTCCACAGTTTTGCCTTTCCAGAATGTCATGTAATTGGAGTTATCCAGTAGATAGCTTGTCAGATTGACTTATTTCACTTACTAATATGCTTTTAAGTTTCCTCCATATCTTTGCATGGCCTGATAGCTCATTTCTTTTTAGTGCTGAATAATGTTTTTTGTCTGAATGTACTACTGCTTTTCCATTCACCTACTGAAGGATATCTTGGTTAGTTCAAGCTTTCACAAGTATGAATAAAGTTGCTATAAACATCTGTATGCAGGTGTTTATGTGGATATAAATTTTCAACTCATTTGAATAAAAATACAAAAGAGTATGACTGCTGGTTCATATGTTTCTGGTCTTCATTTTTGTTTTTGAAGAATCAGCTCTGCAGGCAGGTTCATTTTTTAAAAACCCATAAAACCCATCAGGGTTTCGTTTGGACTTCTTTGAGTTTATAAATTAATTCAAACAGAATATTTCATTTATTCATACATTCAACAGGCATTTATTGTGTGATGATTATGTGCCACTGCTCCAGATTCTTGGTTTGCATCAGTGAACAAAACAAACTATGATTACCCTTGAGGGGCTGACATGCTAGTGGGGAAACAGAGAGTACACATAACAAATTAGTTGTAAAATATGTTGTAACTTTCCTCTCCAGAGCAAGTATTTATCTTTCCGTTTATTCAATTTTTTATATTCTTTGGTGACATTTTTACATTTTTTGTTCATAATGGTCTTGTTCATTTCTTTTTTTAGTTACTTCTAGGTGTTTTTCTTTTTTTTCTTTTTCTTTTTTTTTTTTTTGGTTACTGTGATATGAGGGTTTTTCTTCCTATTCCTATTCCATTTTTTAAACGATTAATGGGAAAGGACAAGAATGGTCTTGTGTTTTTCTTTGTTGAGCCAAATTATTTGATTTGTTTTAATTATCAGATTGTCAGATTATTCTCTGGAATTTCTGAGGTACACATTCTCTTCCTTTGTGATATAATCATCTCTGTTTTGTTGTTGCTGTTGTTTTTGTTGCATTGGGCAGAATCTCAAGTGTAATGTTCAACAGAATATGTGATAACAAGGATTCTTACTTTTTCCTAATTTTATAGAAATATTTCCAGGGTTTCCTCATTATCCTCAATGCTTGCTCTAAATGTCTTAGACTAGTAATCAGTTGAAGAACATTGCCTTCTAAGTCCTTGTCACTTAAAAGAGTGTTATTTATTTTTTTGTTTGTAATTGCTAGCAAAATATTTCAAATCAGTTTGAAATGTTATAAATGCCTTTTTTGACATTTATTTGTTGTATTTTTTTCTTCGATCTGTTAATATAGATTAATGAAATTCTTATTGTAGAATTACTCTATGTGGGAATCTAATTCCTGTCACCCTAATTTTCATCAGAAACCATGTAATGGTTTTCTCTGCAATCTATTATAATGTTCCTCAAATGTAGCTGTGCTATGAATACATCTGTGGAACTTTTTAAAAACACATAGCTTAGCCTCACCCAATGCCTACCAAATCAGAATTTGATAAGGGGTACCTTAGCATGTGGAAGTGTCCAAAGCTATATAAGTATACTGAAAATCTGCCAGTATTGACAATTACTACTCAAACACGTGGTTCAGAGATTCTCAAAGTGTGCCCCCTCCAGCAGCAGAAGCAGCAGCGAACGACTGGAGTAGTACTTGTTAAAAAGGCAGATGCTCTATCTCCATCCAATGCTTATGGAATCAGCAGTTATCTGTGTTTTAACAAGCTCTTCAGATGATTCCAATACGCACTAACATTGGAAGCCTTGATAAAGTTCACTGTTAACAGAAAGAAAGGCAGAAGGAATGGAGGGAAGGCAGAAGGAAGAACAGAAAAAATTAGGAGTGACAAGATTTTTATCTTCTAAATATACAGATTAATAATAAGAAAATGCCATCAGATGTGACCAAATCTGTTTTATTTTTTAATCTACAGGTATTCAGATCAGATCTCTAAATGAATTTAGATTTGTGTAGAAAATATATCATTTTTGGGAGGTTCATTGGTAGACTTGAATAAAAAACCTTATAGGCCTACACTTGTAAATAGCTACTGGGGTAAGAAAAAGAACATGAATTGAATCAGGAGACATGGATTTTCTACCTCTGCCATTAAGTAAGTCTGTAGCCCTGGGAAAGTCTTCAACTTTCTAGAGTAATGTTCTTCTCAGAAAAAAAAAAAATGAGGAGGCCGGACACAGTGGTTCCCACCTGTAATCCCAGCACTTTGGGAGGCCAATGTGGGCTAATCACTTGAGGTTAGGAGTTGGCGACCACCCTGGCCAACATAGTGAAACCTCATTTCTACTAAAAGTACAAAAATTAGCAGGGTATTGTGGTGCTTGCCTGTAATCCCAGCTACTCAGGAGGTTGAGGCAGGAGAACTGCTTGAACTCAGGAGGCAGAGGTTGCAATGACCCAAGATAGTGCCACTGTACTCCAGCCTGGGTGACCGAATGAGACTCTATCTCATTTAAAAAAAGAAAAAAAAAAAAAAAAGAAGGGGACCAGGTTAATTTTCCATACATTTTCAATGTGAGGACTCTTCACTGATGTCAAAAAGCTACAAATACGTCTTAAATACCAGTTGTGGAAAAAACACCTAATATCAAAAAATTTACTCTGAACTTATTCTTGGAAGATTTATTGCAAAACTATTAATGATTTAAATAAATTTGAAATTCTAAAAAGATCACAAGATCAACCTCATGCAGTTCCCAAATTTTCTTGCTAAAGTAAAACCAAAATGGCAACTCTTAGATTTGCCTAGGATTGAACATAAAATAAGATACTGGGAAGAGAAAATTCCCACTTACTGAAGCTGTAAAACTAAACTTACAGACAAATACTATTTATTCATTCAAAGAAACAAGCCTATGAGAGACCACTCCATTGGAGTGACATTGCCCTCGAAATCAAGGGTTTCCTCTGATATACTCAGCAAGAAGTGTATGAAGCTAAAATAATATTATGATATGAATCAAAACTGCAGTTGCCAGATAAAACATAAAATGCCTAGGTTACATTTTAATTCCAGATAAATTTTTTAACAGCAGATGTCCCATGCAATATTGTCTTATACAATATTTGGAAATACTTATACTAAAAAATTATTTGTTGTTTATCTGAAATTCAAATATAACTAGACATCCTATAGTTTGCTAAATCTGAAAATTCTAATTGCAAATAAGGGAGAACATGACATATTTGAGAAACCAAAAGAAGCTCTCTACTTATAGTAGAGAATTTCCTAAAACATAGGATGGCTTAATTGAGATTACATCAGATAGAATAAAGAATCTTCATTTTAATAATTTTGTAGTTTGATATGTGTTAGAAATATATCAGACTATATATTATATAGCATGTATATATAATGTTAAAAATGCAGCTATAAAATATTAAGGAAGAAACTGGTAAAATAACTACAAATATTAAGGAAAACATAGTTGTTGGACTCAGGATGATTGACATTTGGAGGCCATTGGGCAGAATCAGAGAGTTATGACAGTGCCAGTAGAAAAATAGATGGATGTCAGGTCAATATAAGACTTAAAACAAAAAAGTACATTTTTATGAAAAAGGAATACATTTTTACTTATGTCTTTCTTTGTTGTTTATGGCAAAGGAAAGATCATCGTAATAGCCCTAAAAACAGTTAATGGAATTTCAGTGTTAAATAGATATTTTTCTTATGTTTTCAAACCAAGAAAAGTCTGTCTTTTTTAAAACCTGAGCCCAGGCAAAGAATCACTGAGTATCGTAAAAAGTAAAAATAAAAGAAACTCAGAGAAATTGACAGATATCATGTAAGCGTGATAGTATGGAATACATATCAGCTCAGCAAGACTGACCCTATATTCTATAATGTATTTAGTGACCTGAATACCAATCTTTAATTTTAGCACTTAAAATGAAGACTGGTTTCAGATATTTACCAAATGATTTAGGTAGAAATTATATCCTAGTCCCCAAAATGGGCCTTTGAAGTGCATGGAGGAAGCCAGGCTCAGATTTCCCCAGGATAGGGAGGAGCTGCTGCCCACTCAATTCTCTATCCCGGTTCACACCTGCCACTTCTGAGCACTTCTCAGGACCAGCTACATCAATATCCTTTGAAACTATTTAGGAAACTGTGTAGGCAACTTCCAAAAGTTCTGAAACCTAGTTAGAGTTTAAAAATCAAGCAGAAAAGAAACAGTTTTCTTCACTGTGTCTTATAAGTGGAAGCAGATTAATAGGGTATAAATATAAACAGATAATATAAAGCCATAATCATTGATCAATAATTGCCTGTCAGTTAAAAGATTCCTTGTTGTAACTTTAAATAACAATATTATCTATTCATCGTCATGACCTAATATTATAATCATAGTGGCATATATTATTAATAAAAGATAATATGCCTAGAATTTGAAGTTGAACAAAATATATCTAGCAAATAGGAAATAGCTGTTGGTTTGTTTTCTTTCCTGCTAGTCTATATAAGTTTCCAATTGAAACACAGTGAAGCCGGGCACACTGGCTTATGCCTGTAATTCCAGCACTTTGGGAGGCTGAGGCAGGCAGATCACGAGGTCAAGAGATGGAGACTATCCTGGCTAACATGGTGAAACACTGTCTCTACTAAAAATACAAAAATTAGCTGTGTGTGGTGGCCCACGCCTGTAGGTCCCAGCTACTTGGAAGGCTGAGGCAGGAGAATCATTTGAACCCGAGAGACAAAGGTTGCAGTGAGCTGATATTGCACCACTGCACTCCAGTGTTGTGACAAAGTGAGGCTCTGTCTCAAGAATAAAAGAAAGAAGGAAAGAAGGAAAAAGAAAGAAAAAGAAGAAAGAAAGAAAGAAAGAAAGAAAGAAAGAAAGAAAGAAAGAAAGAAAGAAAGAAAGAAAGAAAGAAAGAAAGAAAGAAAGGAAGGAAGGAAGGAAGCAAAGAAAGAGGAAGAAAAAGAAAGAAAGAAAGAAAAAAGATAGGAAGGAAGGAGGGAAGGAAAAAGAAAGAGGAGGGAAGGAGGGAGAGAAAAAGAAAGGAAGGAAGGAAAGGAAGAGAAAGAAAGAAAATTAAGAAAAGAAAGAAAGATGCAGTGGAATAAAAATTAAGACTGACTTATTTAACTTGCCTAGAAATTCTGACTTAGAGTCATTATATTATCTTTAGCTTCTTACTGTCATTTTACATGAAAATCTTCACTCATCTAAAAAAAAGAGATTTAATAACTGATTTTCTAAACAGGATATTATTTTAAGAAAGGAAAGTCTAGAATGAGAAATTTATTGTCAAATGAAACATATAACACTAATATGAGATTTTTACACTAGTCCAGCTGGCCAAAGATCAAATACTTCAGGATGAAACTGAGCCAAGCCTTTTGCTAAAAGGGCCCTTTCTTTCACGGGTGAGCAAGAGTGTTACCAGCCCAGAATAACCAGTAAGACAGATGTGGAATTGAAGACAGCATAGGGGCCAGAACCTTGCATCAGGAAGTTTTAGTTCTATTCCTGGTTTAGCATTTATCATAACTATCTATGTGATCCCACCGTCCATTGACAAGCAAAGCATTCAGGCAATGCTATATTTGCTGAACCAAACATCCACTATTTGGAAGCATCTGGGTATTTTACTGAACTTTTTGGTTCTCTTCCAAATGCTGGCATTAGGAAAACAGAGCCTGTGTGTCTCTAGAAGAGACACACTCTTTTTCTGGACTTTGTATTTCTCCAGTCTGTAAAATGTCCAGTAATTTGTACCTTCTCCCCCACCAACTTGTGGGTGTGCTGTGTTTTGTGCTGTTCAATTAAGAGCATTTGTAGAAAGAGGGGTGATAGGATTATCTTTCCCAGATGGAAGGAAAGATGCAGTGAGGAGACTCCTGTTGTTTAAGCCTTACCAAATCTGACACTTTTAGGAAATAACGACTCTCTAGAAACCCTATTTATCTTCCCCAGATACCACTGCAATCTAAGAGACTTCACTGCCTAGGAACTAAATCGCTCTTCCAAGTAAGTTAGAAGCATCTCTCAAATTTCCAGGGTACCACCATGGGCTTGGACATCTTAGGTTTCTGACAGTAAATCAAATTGAATTGAAATTTCTCTCCTAATTTGCCTCGTATCTACTGACCTATGTCTGAAAGAGATACAACTGGAAATTTTTTTCACAGCAGCTACATATATCTAAGCTTTGACAGCAGCTCGTTGCAGTCCCAAGGCAACAGCATGTTTCTGTTCTTAGCACTACACAGGCCCATCATGGGAAAAAGAGGCATACATCACAGCATTGACTCAAGTTCAGCTCACAGTCAACTAAATACTTTGTCCTCATTAAAAAAGCAGACTGTGGCTATTCCATTAAGAATAGCCTGTTCATGTTCTAAACAGGCACTAAATTCTTAGGCTGCTTTAAGGAGGGTATACAGAGCACAGAAAAGTGCTTGCCTAGTCTGCCCTGGTCAGAGAACACGTAGAGTCATATGTTTAATTCTGGGCACCAACAGTTAACTGAGTCATTGACAGAATTGTGTCACATCCAGAGAAGAGTAAACACAATTAAAGAGGATTTGAAAACATGTCATATGAGAAATAATTAAAGGAACTGAGGATGATTCACCCAAAAATGAAAGAACATGGGCACCACATCATTCCTCAAATAAGAAAGGCTGTTTAATGGAATATAGACAGTGCTGATTCTGTCTAGTTCTGGTGGGAGAAGTTGGGAAGTCAGAGGAAGGCAGAATTTGACACTATAACCTTTTTAAAATTTATAGCTGCATAAATGTGAAAGAGGTTGCCTCCTCCAAAGCAATGTATAGCACCTAAGTGGTCAATAAACATAACTTAAATGATTGTTAAATAGAAGTTTAAAGAACTGGGCAAGGCCGGGTGCAGTGGCTCACTCTTGTAATCCCAGCACTTTGGGAGGCCTAGGTGGGCAAATCACGAGGTCACTATTTCGAGATCAGCCTGGCCAACACAGTGAAACCCTGTCTTTACTAAAAAATAGCTGGGTGTGATGGCAGGCACCTGTATAACCCCAGCTACTTGGAAGGTTGAGGCAGGAGAATCTCTTGAACCCAGAAGGCAGAGGTTGCAGTGAGTCGAGATTGCGCCACTGCACTTCAGCCTGGGCAACAGAGCTAGATTCCATCTAAAAAAAAAAAAAAAACTGGGCAAGACAACTTCACAGGTTTCTTGCAATTAATGTTGTGGCAATTGATGCTCTCTTTAAAAACACAGTTTCTGTATATTGGCAGGAATAAAAACCAGGATGTAGAAGTTGAGGAGAGAATTCATGATACCCAAGGGGTATAAAATGTAAAATGTTAAACACGGAGGGAAATCAAAATGTACAACTGGAAAGCTAACCGGAAGGGGAGTGTGAAGAGCCAAGTTCTAGTCTAGGCTTTACCAGTGGATTTTTAAAACTCCCTTGACTGTTATTTCAAAATTATTTTGGTGTTGAGTGAAATGTCCAAATGACATATCGGTAACTTACAGAATTGTGTTTTTACTTAAGT
This sequence comes from Plecturocebus donacophilus, assembly GCA_004027715.1. Classification (NCBI taxonomy): domain Eukaryota; kingdom Metazoa; phylum Chordata; class Mammalia; order Primates; family Pitheciidae; genus Plecturocebus; species Plecturocebus donacophilus. The sequence goes on along the minus strand of PVKP010000631.1, from coordinate 70,450 downwards.
ATAAATGTGAATATAAATATATGTTAATTGTTGGGCACTCATAGACATAAAGTTGGAAACAATAGACAGTGGAGACCACAGAGGAGAGAAGGAGAGAGGGAGGCAAGGGTTGAAAAACTACCCCTTGGGTACTATGCTCACTACCTGGCTCACAGGATCAATCATACCCTAGACCTCAGCATCACACAACATACCCATGTAACAAGCCTGCACATGCAGCTTCTGAGTCCAAAATAAAAGTTGAAATAAAAAATGTTTATTATAATAAATTTTAAAGACATTTACAACCATAAATATAAATAGAACAAGGAAGAGAGCTAAAAGAGCCACTACTAAAAAAATCCTCCAGAAGTACACGACAGTTGTTTATTTATTTATTTATTTATTTAGACATGGAGTTTCACTCTTACTGCCCAGGCTGTAGAGCAACAGTGCAATCTTGGCTTACTGCAACCTCTTCTTCCTGGGTTCAAGCGACTCTCCTGCCTAAGCCTCCCAAATAGCTAGAATTACAGGCGCCCGCCACCATGCATGCCTAATTTATATATATATGTGTATACATATATGTACATACACATATATATGTATATATATATGTACACACACACACACACACATATATATACACACATACATATGTATAATTTATATACATATATATTTTTAGCAGAGACAGGGTTTCACCATGTTGGCCAAGCTGGTTTCAAACTCCTGACCTCAAGTGATTCACCTGCCTCAGCCTGCCAAAATGCTAGGATTACAAGCATGAGCCACTGTGCTTGGCCCAGAAGTACACAAAATTTAAATCTACAGTTCATACTAAACTTTACTTGGGCAACCAGATAAACTCCTTGTTGCTCAGGTAATTCCTGATTAAAGTTAATTTCTGTTGCCCAGAGAATTCCTTCCAATATTAAGGAACATAAATGCATTTAAAAATGCATTATTTTAATATGTTTTTATACTAAGTCATAATTATAACTATATATTTAACTATTAATGTTTCTATTCGAGTCAAATTCTAAGAATTCTCCACCCTTCTGGCCTTTGTTTTGGAGTCACCATACGCCAGCTCACACTGGCTCACACCAGCTCGAAAGGGCCAACTGTGCACATTTCTTCCAACCCTGCAGTCAGTAATGTCTTGTTGGCAGCCTGAAATGGGTCAGGGGAGTACTTACACCACAGAAATCCACACATGCTACAAATAAAGACTTTCTTTTTTTTAAGAGACTGCGTTGCTAAACATTTACCAACATACCATGGCCCACCCACTTCCTGCTCCTAAGTAATATGGTCCCCAAACAATGCCTTTTCTTATTTCACTTTGATCTCAAAATATATAGGGTCTTGTAATAAAATAATATACTATTTCTTTGTAATCACTGAATATGTGTTCAATTTAGACTTCAGCATTACAGGACCAAAACTAGAAAAAAATAATCTTAGAATAAAGAGCATGCATTAGGTATGGGGCATCTCTGGATGGAAAGTATTTTGATTGACAATATATATTAAGAAACCGAGGCTGGGTGCAGTGGCTCACATCTGTAATCCTACCACTTTGGGAGGCTGAGATGAGAGTATCTCTTGAGGCCTGGAGTTTGAGATCAGGCTGGCAACATGGTGAAATCCTGTCTCTACAAAATATACAAAAAAAAAAAAAAAAAGCCAGACCTGGTGGCACGTGCCTATAGTCTCAACTACTCGGAAGGCTGAGATGGAAAGATCACTTGGAGCTTGAGAGAGATCCAGGCTGCAGTGAGCCATGATCATGCCATTGCACTACACTACAGCCAAACCAACAGAATGAGACCTTGTTTCAAAAAGGAAGGAAGAGAAAAAAGAAAGAAAGAAATCTAAAAGTTTGTAAAATGTACTAAATCACTCCTTTGCTTATATCGTGACAGTGGCCTCCATTACACAAAGAATGAAACTTAACCACTTTACAGCAACTTTTAAAACAAAAAATGGTTTGTCTCCTATTTAAATCCAGCCTCATTTTGCACTGGCACCCAAAGTGAGGGCTCCCTCTCACTTCCCCTCCTTCAACTTTCCTATTCTTTTTTCTGATTCTCTTATTAACCAAACTCTTCACTTTGCTTTAACGCCATTTTCCCAGCTTTCCTCGTCCTCCTTGACTTCGTTGCAATCACTGCTCCACTCGTTCCCCACTCTCCTCCTCTCCCTTTTCCTCCTCCTCCTTCTTATTCTCTTTTCTGTCTTTATCTCAGCCTCTCTATCTCTATTATCTCCTCCATGTCATCCTCTCCCTCTCCCTCATCATAGTTTAACTCACTTTTGCAAAGAGCTCTTCTGTGACCAGGCTACAGTCTTGCAGTTACTATGTATTTCACTACCCTACTTACTTTCTTCTTACATTTGTTCCCATTTGAAACTCTCTTACTTAAGACTATTGACTTTCATCGTCTTCCCATGGTTGACTATAATATTCAGGAAAGCAGAAATTTTATCTTTCTTGCTGTTAAATATTCAGTTCCTTGGACCAGTGACTGAAGGGAAGAAGGGAGCAAAGATGGGAAGGAAGAGAATTTAGGATCCTGCTCTTGATTTACAGAGGTTAAGTTACTGAAATATTAATTTCATTGGTAGACAGCTTCACTCGTTAAGAAGTTTCTCTTCTTGGACTATAGTGACAGGGAGTTTTTTAAATCCACTATAGATGTCAACTGAGACAAAATACACAAATACGCTGCTCTGTTTTTAGGCATGAAAACATTTGCTGGAGTGTAGCCATCAACATATGAAAGGTTAGAACTTTGTGAAATATTAATACTGGGGCTTTAAAAACAAGAGCAATAGTGTTTATATAAAGCATCAGGTTTGCAGTCACTCTATTTTGTGAAGTTTTTTGAATGTGTAACATATGAGACTGGTCTGCGTACTTGACATTTCAGGCTAAATGTAATGGATGGTGAACAGGGATGCATCCAGGAAGAAAAGGGAATCAAATAAGCTTATTTATATAAATGATTATCATAGAGTAAGGATTTTTGGTTTCAATCCTTTTGGCAGATCATTTGAAATAATGTGATGCTCAGCCCATGGATTTGAAAATGTTTTTAAATCACAATGTCAGCATCCAGTTAATTCAAAGACAAATTGTTTCTGAGACTACTGCTGATCTGCCTAGGATAGCTGCAGGATATACTGCTTTATCCAACATTAACTTAGTAGCTGGAAAATATCAAGAAATATTTTCAAAGGCTTTGGGAGGTGTTATTTCGGTGGCTCCAGTTGATTTCATTATTATTATGCCTGAAAATGGATTGCATGAACAATGTACAACTTAACTCTATGTCTGCCAGGTAGAAAAATCAAATCTTTGTCCTTGAGGACATTATAACTGAGAAAGGAAAGACAATCACACAAAACCATATGGGGAAATAGAGATGCGAAGATCATCATCTTGCCAAATACAACTTTGATTTAAAAGAAAAGGAAATTATATAATGAAACACATGGGAAGAGTGATTACAGGGATTTAATTACTATTCAATCAGATTTTCCATTATCTGGAATATTTAGAATGGAATTAACCTAAATAAGTTATAAGCATGATCATAGTATCAATAATACTTCTTTAAATGTAACAAAGTTCTGTAGCAGTGAGGGATAGGATACATGGAAAGGATCAGGTCTGTTTGTTTGCAAATATCATGGACCCCTTTAAGTACAAGAATACTTTATGATGACAAAAAAAGTGTAATTTTCTGTCACAGCCTTATTAAGTGCTTTAGACAGCAGAGAAAATAGGAGGAGATTGAAGTATTATCAGCATAGTATTCTGAAGGAATTAGCATACTTAAAAAATTCTCAAAGTATTCTCAAAATTAATCTGTCTTTGTGAAAACAGAACTAGCTGTTTCAGTTTACATTAATCTGTTAAACCCAGCACAAGTACAGTTTACTCAAATAATGTATCCGGTGTTAGCTTAATTAATTGATTCTCTGATCAATTTAACCTGATAAACCAATTATCAGATGATGAAAGATAATGCCTCTGTAATAGTAACAATCTGCTCTCACTATTTAGGATATAAAAAGTTCTATAAAACTAAATTAACCCACAAAATTATCCTAGACCCTGTTCCTTGGGGGTGCCTTTTAATGGAGTCTGGGGGAATTTAGAAGGGTTAAAATAAATGCAAAAAAAAAAGTTGTGATTTAGGCCATCATCACTTTCATCTCACAATGAACCATAATCAGAGTGAACCCTCAAGATGCCACCAATGTATTGATAGCCCTCAGGCTTCTGTCAAGATGTATTTTCCCATTGGGATCAGCCACTGGTGGTCCTTTAAAGCTGATTTCAGCCAGATAAATATAATCAGACAGATGAGAGGATGGCAACGTAAGTCACAAATGATGACTTTCCTCGAAAAAGTCTGTCCTGCATCTATGACGTTTCTCAGTAGATGTTGCTTTTGAAGAACTTAACTGTGCTTTCTATATTTTTTTTCCAGCCAATACTCTCAGTCATCCTAATACCTTGCACAACACAGGGAATTTGGAAGATTCCTAGGACTAATTGATTTGACTTAAACACACCAGAAGGGAGGGTCATGCCCAAGTAACTATACGTGGTCAATGAGAAGCTTGAGCAAAAATATTTCTACCAATATATGTCTGTAGTATAGAGAACTGAGAATAAATAACCATTGTCATTTACAAAAATACAAATTGTTATGGGAGCTGTTTTATAAAAGTGTATGAAAGAGAAGAAACTCAAGAGAAGAAATTTTATCAAGGATATAGCTAAAAGTAGCAGTGAGTAAATGGCCCCATGCTAGGAAGACTGTCCCCCTGCACAAACAGAAAACTTGCCTTGCTTAATTCTTTTCCAGTGTTTTTATTATACTGCAAAAGGGCCTTCCAAAAATATTATCTCATATGCATCCTTAAATGTCTAGCCACAAACAATTATTAGTACCTTTTAAATAATCAACTTGTACTCTGGAAAAAAAAGAAGTATATAACTTTCCCCAAAAATAATTAATGAGAAGCTAGTAAATATATGCCATTACTCATTGTTATACTTCTTTTTTCATTATATTTTGCTTTGTAAGATATATATTTAATACTGTTGTATAATGCTTTCTTGGCACTAGGTCAGTATCTTCCCAATGAAGAGCCCATTGATGATACAGAATGGAACTTCTTTTTCTGTTAAAGACTGCCTATTATCCAGTGTCCCTTTTGTCACATTGAAAAACAGAGAACTTTTTATTCTTACCAAGCAATGGCCTTTCAGATTCAGTAACAACATGTTCTGTTCCTCAGGAAATAAGAGAAGATCGAGAGAGGGCGCGGCTGGACTCCATGGTGCTGCTCATTAGGAAGCTGGACCAGCTTGATCAGGACATAGAGAACGCCCTCAGCACCAGCTCCTCTCCATTGGGCACACCAGGGAGCCTGCGGCGGCACGTTCCTGTGAGCTTTCCACTTTCCACTTCTTTTTCCATAAAAGTCATCTCTCTTTACCTTATATAGTCTCTCTTGCAAAGAAGACATCCTTCTTAATGGCATCTACCAACATATGACCCAATACAGTACCATAATGATAACTATAATATTTCCATGCATCATGCATACATTCTATGCATTACTTCTATACAGAGAGACCCCAGAGAAATGGATGATACAAAAGAATATGTTTATCATCAAACAGGAATTTCTCAAACCTTGGGAAACTATGCTTTGTAGTTATCAAACCTTCCTTAATTGTCAGTCTTCTCTGATATGAGAGAGACCCTATTAGCAAGTACTATGTCTATCTCTGTCCCACAAATTTGTATTGCATGTAGAAGATGCTTACTATAGATTTGCTACATGGATGGATGGATGGATGGATGGATGGATGGAGGGATGGATGCTAGTTGAACTAACCCAGCACACTCTAAGAAACGATTTAGATGATATTAACTTCAGAAAACTCTAAAATTCACTTAGTAAAATACAATGAAAGTGACAGAACTGAGAATTTCATTTTATCATGCATCAATTTTATATAATACAAACACTCCTCTGAGAGTCCAACACTCAAAGTTTGGAAAACAGATTCTAGGATCAACTATATGGTTTACATATTTATTATCAGCATCATATTAAATTGCTTAGTTTGTACAGATCTAAGAAATATGATGGTTGAGTTTACTTATAATTAAGCTATGAATGTTTTCAACTCATCCATGACTTGTGTTATTCAAGAATAAACACATTAAGTCAAGAAATTAGTGTTTACCTGAGATCAAAGCAGTAGAAAACCATATGTATAAATTTGAGCACCTACTGAAATATAACTGTTGCATATCAAATGATTTGACAAAAATTCTTCTGCCTCCATTTAAATGTAAACTTGATTTCATATTGCACACATTATCTCCTGGAATATCACAATTGTTAGCTCTGTAAATAGAGATATATTCAGAATAGGCAAAATAATACAGCGAAAACATTATGAACTTTGGATTGTGAAGGTCTGAATTCAAATGCCAGAATTATAGCTGACTTTCTGGGAACATAAAGTTATTTAATTTCTCAGCTGCAGATTCATGTGATAAATGGAGATATTATTTCCTAACTAATGGCTCGTTGGAAGGCATAAATGAAAAAAATGTAAGAGATATTGCATGGATCAAGCACAGAGTACATACTTACTGATGGTTAATTCTCCTTCCTCCCCTTATACTAGACTCACTCACACCAGGCCTTGAGCTAGAGATGAACAAGACATGTCCTAAAAGCCCTCAAAAGTCCTTTCTGATCTTTATGTTTTTCTAGGTCACCTTTTGTTTTTTATCTATGTTCCTTGGAATTTAAAGTTAATTTTAACATTCTTTCATCATCAAAATTTTTTCCAAAGAACTTTCCACTCCTTTTGATAACTATGAGGTGAAATAAGACGATGACAATGGCAGGATTAGGACCTTGAGCATTTCCAAGGAGCCCTGACCCAGATACAGAGGACAAACTGTCTCTGCCCCACCCTCATACTTCACTGTGAATTTATAGTTTATCAGGAAGAACAAGACACACAGTGAAACACTCATCACCCCCATCCCACCCCAGTTTGAGAATATTTATGAGAAAATGCTAGAATGAGTTCTTCAAATAATAAAAAGTATCAAGAATAATATAGTCTTTAAGGATGTCTTTAACATAAAAAAATATTAAAGTACAGGTAGAGATAAAGATTCAAAGGAGGGTGCAGAGACAAAGTCTTACAAATTGACTACAGCCTGATGAATCAACACAGCCCAGGATCTGGTGATCTTCTTCTTTGCAAGCCTGATTTTATCCAGGCACTCACAGCATACCAGTCTCTTAGAACTTGCTGAGATGGCCAATCTCACAGGATGAATCAGGGTAGGGGAGGAGGTGAAGACATTAGTATTTAATGAGAGCTAACCTTTATGTAAGTTACTTCATTTAACCTCTTGACAGTCGTACCTTGAGAAATCTGAGCTTCGGAGAGAGAGGATGAGTAACTGACCTGTGTTCACACTGATGTGGAGTGGTAAGTTATTTACCACAGGTCACCCAGCAGGTGAGATTTGCATCCACAACTGTCAGACTCCAAAGCCTATGCTCATTCTGCTATAACAGCAGCCTTCCCAACATGCCAATTTTTTATTTACAATGAGATAAGTTCCATTTCCAGAACCAGAATTCCCTGGTTGTTAGACAGTCAGGGCATTTTCTTCCTAATAATCAGATAGTTTTGAAGTTCAAATTAGGAATAGTTTTCTAGTTAATGTGCAATTAAGGGAATGTTGACGGTCGATTGGGATATTTCATTGATACCATAAGGAAGTTCAGACACACGCAGGCCAGAACCACTCTACCACCTTTGATTGGGCCTCCCTTGCTGTTCTGCAGTATCTTTGGGTCTCCCTGGATCTTCTCTAATATTTCAAGGTAGCTATTCAACAATTTTACCTGCACTTATCTCTTAGCATCATTACCTCTTAACACCCTTGCCCTCCTCTTCTCATAGAAAATTGAGACCACTGAGAGATGTCCTGGCATCAGACCTGCAAATCGGTATAGGTGCCTCTTTGCTTCTTTCTCTCCTCTAACATCAATAAAAGATGTGTTGTTCCTGTCATCTAATACTGACCTATCTCCATCCTCATCCCTATTCCTTCCTGCCTCCTGCTTTGCTCTCCCAATTATTCACACTCTCACTTAAGTTCAAATTCCATTGCTCTGTTCCTACTAGTACTCACTCTCTTTCTCTTCAGCAAGTATAGCTGGGACTACCGGCATGCATCGCCATGTCTGGCTATTTTTTTATTTTTTTGTAGAGGTGGGGTTTCTGTGTTGCCCAGGTCTATGTTCTAGAGCTCCTGGTCTCAAGCAATCTTCCAAGCTCAGCCTCCCAATGTGTTGGGATTACAGGCATGAGCCATCACACTCAGCCTCTTTCTTGATTTAATTATTGGCTATTTTTCTATCATTTCTCCCCACCCTTCTCTTATCTGACACATCGAGTAGTGCCCATGCAGCCTCTCACCACAGCATCAGATGTGATTGAACTGCTTCTCTTCCTTGACTCTCACTCCTCTCCGGGCTTCTGGATGCTCTCCTGTTTTTCCTTCTATTCTTCAACAGTTGCTTTCCATACACTTCAATGGCTCCTCTTTCTACATCTGCCTCTGAAATCTTACATCTAGGTTCTAGACTAAATTCTCTCTTTGTCTGCCTTTGAATACTTCCCTGGGAATCACCATGGCTTCCATTCCCTTCTCCATATTGAGGGTCACCAGTGAGACCTTTTCTTGGATCTCCAGATCAGAACAACTAATGGATCACAAGATGCACAGTTTCCTGGGCCAGAGCTGAGTGGTATATGCACTTCTAGCACACACCCCACCACATGTAGTCCCTGCCATGATTAAAAAAAAAAAAAAAACCTCAGAGAGCTCTATATTTCCATTGCCTGGCATAATTGGAGGCATAGGGTGACACTGATGGATGGAGTCTTGCAGGAAGATGGCTTGTAGGATTAATTATACAAAGCAAAGTGGAGGAGTCACAGGGAAATTATGAGGTGGCAGTTGTGATGATAATTCAAGGCTTATTCACTACGTGGTTTGCTTAAGGTAGCAGTGGAAAATTAAACGAGGCAGTGGATGTGAGAGATCTTGGAAACCTTTTTGGGTTATTTCTCAAATGGAACAGAGGACAGAAGAGAAAATAATAAAGATTTATACTAAACTACACATTGATAGCTCTATTAAAATTTACTTATTTAGTTGTGCTTGAGGCCCCTGCAGAAAATCATGGTGGTTACTTTAAAAGTTGAAATCTGGGGTAAGACAGACCTGAGCTCTAATACCAACTCTGCCTTGGGACTTTGCCATCTCTTGTGTAACGATAATACCTTGCACATGGAGTTGGTGAACACTGAAGCAGGGAATGGTTGTAAAGCATTGTCTGTGAAAGGTAAAAATGCAATAAAGAGTGGAAGATTTTCTAAAAGTTATTATTTCACCTTGGAAGCATTGTATGGTTAGAAAGAAGCAAGATTCCTCTGTTATTTATCTAATCAAATCACAGGAAATGAATGCAAAATATTTCTAATATACCTAAAGATCAAAAATAAATGGCTTGTAAATTCCCTGCTACTTATGACTATGCATTCAATGTTTATAAATTAACTGCTGTTTAAGGCTATTTGATGTTGATTCAATTTGAAATTCTAATGAATCATATTTTAAAGGTAAAATGTTGGTCTTTTCTATGCACACAAAGAAGACATGGCCCTGATCTGAAATCACTCAAGTCATCAAAAATTTGGTCAGATTTATGTATTTTACCCACATGCAAACACATACACACACACACACACACACACACACACATGCGCACGCACTTGCACACACACATCTAGAGAGTATAACATTACATTTTGCTGTATATGATTTTTGTGCCCTTCCAACTAGAGAACATTTAGTTTCAATGCTTTTGATGACATAATTTTATAGCAGAAACTATAAAATTACTTCTATTGTGATAATTAAGAAAGATATTAATATTTGTCAGTCTAGTTGTTTTTTCATAAAACTGTATTTAATGATCATGTTCTATCTGCCAGACCCTATTCTAACATCTGGGGATACATCAGTAAATAAGACAGATGAAGTCACTGCACTTGTGATGCATATATTCCAATATAGGAAGACAGACAAGAAAGGCAAATGCATAGATGGATAAGTAGGTAGGTAGGTAAATTCATAGATGGTAGATAGATACCTAATAGAGAGATAGATAGATACATACATAAATACATACATAATGTTGTAGATTAACAAAGAGGATTGTAAAATAGAGAATGATATGCTATAGAAGTTGAAGTGAGGAAACTTATTTGCTTTGAAACATCAAGGGATGCTTCTCTGAGATAGTAATATTCAAGGTGAGACCGGAGTGACAAGAAGGGGCCAGCAAAGGGAAATACTGGTGTGAGGAACAAGAAAGAGCATAGAGCCTAGTCCCTGCTGTAGATAAAAGCTTACTGTATTCAAAGAAATGACAAAGAGCAGGTAGGCCCAAGAAACAAAAGAATGGCAAAGCATAAGACCGGAGGGTTGGAGTGCAAAACATGATATTTACCATGTGAACCATAGCAAAGTTGAGATGTAGAAAGAGGAGACACAGAGATATTTAACTCATAGTTTTCTCAGATTAAAAGCATAGAGTGATAGGTGCCTTTACTCCATCCCCTCTGCATTCTCCCCCTCCCACCTTTCCTCTGTGCAGTCAAGCCATCTATAATTCAGAGAGCAAATGATATATTAAATGCACAGCCTTTGCAAAAGTTACCAGGTAATTATATCCACTCAACACACGTCTTGACATCACACTATGTGGTAGTTGCTAAGAAAACATAATGATATTAATAATAATAGTATTTATAGGAGTGACTAACATTTAATGAAAATTATCAGGAGCCAATTACAAGCACTATGCTTTATGCTCATGAAACTCCATGAGTGCCTACTATCATCAGATCCATTTTCAAACAAGGGAATTGAAGGATGCATGACAAAGCATAATTCTTGCCTTCAGTTTATTACAGAGACAGACATTTAAGCTAAGCTATTCAAGGCCTCTGTAATAGCTGTCATCGTAGAGGTTGAATAGGAACATCGAAGAGATTGAGGTAAGGAGAAATGAGAACTCTCTATAGTAGAAATCCACAGTGGCCCGGTGAGGAACTCTGGGAAGCACTGTGTAGCCAGAGGAGTGTCAGTGAGTGATTCAAGGTCACACAGCAAGGAAGGTGTGGCTATGGGCTTCTGCCTTCTAACTTCTCTTCAATGCCCTAGCTAGTCACACTCCTGGCCCTTTCAATGCATACTAAGCTGTTAAATTACCAAATAGTATATTACCGCTTTCTCAAGTATTTTCAGACCCTCTGATGAGTACAATGGTTATTACAACATAATGCATGATTATCTGTAACACATCAATGTCAGCTGTCAGCAACTCTTCAGTGTATCAGTGTGCATTTGGGAGAAGGAAGAAGTGGCAAATTGCTAGTGGTAGGAAGAAGGGCATTTGTGAACATTCACATGTCCTTCATATCAGTGTATTTGTTTTTAATAGGATCTGGAATCAGGATCTGAAAGTGGAGCAGATACCATTTCAGTAAATCAGACACAAGCAAATTTGTCTTCTAACACTGAGTCCACTGACCTCCCATCTTCTACCCCAGTGGCCAATTCTGGAACCAAACCCAAGACTACGGTGAGTTTGATAACAGTCTCTATGTGTAAATGCTGATGAACATCAGGTAAGAGTTGATATCCATTCAATATAGAAAAAGATACTGTTGGAATCTTAGCTATAGTGACTGGATAATATTTAATTTATTTAATTAAGTACAACCCTAGAAACATATGTTTTTTTTTGAGATGGAGTCTTGCTGTGTCACCCAGGCTGGGATGCAATGGCGCAATCTCAGCTCACTGCAACCTCCACCTCCCAGGCCCAAGCAATTCTCCTGCCTCAGCCTCCGGAGTAGCTGGGATTACAGGCACGTGCTACTGCACCCAGCTAATTTTTGCATTTTTAGTAGAGACGGGGTTTCACCACGTTGCCTAGGCTTGTCTTGAACTCCTGACCTCAGGTGATCCACCCTCCTCGGTCTCCCAAAGTGCTGGGATTACAGGTATGAGTTACCATGTCCGGCCTGTTGTTTTATAAATGATAACACAAGTACATCACTAAAACAGATCATGGTTTGAGAATTATTCAAAACGTGCTAATTAAATTCAGTTGCTGGATACTCAGAGCTTTAAAGAACCAAGATTACAAAATCTGGAGATGGCTTTCCCTACACTGTTATCCTGACCACATTGCTTACCAGTTAGAAAATTGTCTAAGATGTGATAAATGTAGATGACATATGATAATGGATGGATGGACGGATGGACGGATGGATAGATAGATAGATAGATCACAAAGAGAAAGAGATGATAGAGATAGATTGTAGATAAATGGATAATGATATAAAATATTTAGATTGATAAAGATAGACTTAGATAGATAGATAGATAGATAGATAGATAGATAGATAGATAGATAATAGGCTTATATGCAGAGATATATAAAATCAGCCACATCAAAAATTTTCCATGGGAATTAAATGACAGAGCACATATAAAAAGTGCTTAGTGAAATGCTTGACACAGAATAAATACTGAATATAAGTTACTATCATTATTATTAACATGGTTTGCAGACCTTACAATGCTATTAAAACAAATGAAAAGGCTAATTACCACATGGAATAATACACCATGAAAGGAGGAAACTGCTTTGGTTTCAAATGTTTCATGTGTAAGTTGTGAATACAAGACATTTTCCTTTAAGGAAAAAGTTGAACTGCAACAGGAAAATAGTATTTGACTCTAAAAGGTAACATTTATGGAGGAAGTAATTACTGCTTCAAATATCTAAAATCCCAGTAGTTCCAAAATAACCTTTCTTAGTTTAGTGAAAATCACAGTGTCATATTATTTTTTATGCCCATGTTAGCTTAACACAAAGAAACAAATTTTGATGGCTTGTTCACTGCCTTTAAAATAAAAGTCAGTCTAAAATAGGACTCTCAAAAGATAATACTCTGATTTTAAAACATGATAGATATGCTGCAATTGCAAGAATGAAAATATATCATTTAAATGACAGATATGCATGGTTTAAATATTTACATGGAGATTAAATTCCCTATATTATTTATATCTAAAACATTTTTATGGAATAAATATTTATTGAACATCTACCATATGCCATGCACTACGCTACATGAAAAAGACTTGGAAAGGAATAAAACATATTCCCTGTCCTTAAACAGTTTACCTCCAGCAAAAAGTAAATAAAGAGTGAAATGCAATGAAATGCTGTGCAGGCTATGATAATACTGCCTATATTGGGAATAGGAGGAACTGGCAAGATACTGCACAATGCTTTTTTGGGGTAAACTGAAAAATCTGAGCCAACAATAATGTGACCTGCAGGCCAGTTCTTTTCTCCCTGATATAATTACCAGTGGTATCCACTTTCTGTCTTGGAACATACATATTTCAGTGAGTGAGTGTCTCATAATTCATAACAATGTCTTGAAGAATGAATGCAGTTGCTTAGTCTTTCTTCAGTAACCCCATATTGATAAATGTGGTCAATATAGTTACACAGAAGTACATATATATTTTTATGGTAACCATTTTTGGTAAAACTTTTTTTATGAGAAACATAAAGTCATCAGTTCTCCCAGCATTTTAACTGGTTAGAGTGATGGAATCTTTCTTCAAATTTGTTATGTTTTGCCGTATCAATTGACCACCCAACAATCACAGTTAAGATATATTTAAATCAATTTTTGAATGGAAAAATATTTTTATGTACTCCAAATCAAATGTTTACTGAAAATGTGTTAACGTTGAAGAAAATTGGATATGAATAGCATCCAGCTGTTCAGGTGTGACTAGTCATCTGCGAATACAAGCAGAGCTTCCTAGTCATGCCACAACTCATCAGCCAGTGAGCAGTGAGAATCGTCATGCAGTTCACTCAGCCTTCAAAACAATATTCCCCTTCAAGACCACTAAACTCTGTATAATCAGAGTTAGGCAACTACACATACAGCTCTGTCCAGCTACTGGACTATAATTTAGTAAAGTTCTCCAGCAGGTCAAGAAAAGCACCCAGAAAGAAATGTCCCATCGTCAAGGACAATTGACTTTTAGGAAATTTCTTTTTCTAAATGGCCAATAATAAGAGTAACTTGAAAAACAGGCTATTTTTCTTATTTTTTTTTTTATTTTAAGTTCCAGGATACATGTGCAGAACGTTAAGGCTTGTTACACAGGTAAACAGCCATGGTAGTTTGCTGCACCTATCGACTTGTCATCTAGGTTTAAGGTGGGAATGTAAATTAGTTCAATCATTCTGGAAGACAGTGTGGCAATTCCTCATGGATCTAAAACAGAAATATCATTTGACCCAGCAATCCCATTAGTGAGTATATACCCAAAGAAATATAAATCATTCTACTATAAAGATACATGTACCTGTATATTTATTAAAGCACTATTTACAGTAGCAAAGACATGGAACCAACCCAAATGCCCATCAATGATAGGCTGGATAAAGAAAATATGGCATATATACAATACTATGCAGCCATAAACAGGAATGAGACGATGTCCTTTGCAGGGACATGGATGAAGTTACACTTTTGTTTTGAGGGGATAATTGTTTCAATTTGTGTATGGGCATTTTATTTTTTCTTGTTATTGGTGTTGCTATTCTTTTAGGTACACCCTTTTCACCACAGTTCAAAAGTAATTATTGGGCCATGGATCAATTTTATGGTTTGACTATCAGAATGAAAAATTTTGTCTGTGAGAGATTAAATAGATACTTTCCCCTCACAATTTGGAGTTTAAGGAATAAATGATATATAATGACAGCCTAGATACTTTATGAAGAAAGAGAAAACTGTAATATCTGACAGACCTGTTCCTTTTACCATAAACAAAAGTTTTAAGTAGAAATATGAAATGCTAAGAACACCTACTGAATACATCAAACTATAATGAACTAACCCTCTACTCTGTAATAGCACAATTTTACAGCATGCCTACCTTCATTCCATAATTAAGGTTACCTTTAATTTGCTGCTATGAAATCTATTTATAGTGGTGACCACAGTAACAACCACAGGAATTTGGCTTTCCTTTTGTGTGTAAGGGCTCTGGGTTTCTAAGTGCCTATTTTTCAATAAGATTATGTTTCTTATAAAATTATTCTTAGAATAGGACCAATGAGTCATCTTCAGATTTTTCATTAAGTCTATATATACATCATGCTGAAAATTAAGCATTAATATAGATTTCTGAGACGTATTTCATAAAAAAATGAAAAAGTTAAAAGGTAGGTTATCTACTGCCAAAAAAAAAAAGATGCCCATTTTGTCATATCACTAAGCTCATCAATTTTTCTCCTAAAGTCTGTTTTGCTGTTTTGACACAGTTTCATAATGTCTTTCATACTAGACTCTTCCATAAACAACTCGTGAGCCCCTGTATCATTTTATGCAAAGTGTTTTGATTCACCAAAGAGCAGTACACTGATATCACTCTGTCTTCAGTGGCTTGAGTTACTCCTGGTATTAATTAACATAGGGTTGTTTCATGAAAGGTTTTAAAGCTGAACATTAAAATCTCCAAGGTTTTGTTGTGGTTATTTTTCCTAAAGATATTTTACTTATAAGTGCACATATTCATTAAATCACTATTAATCAAATATTTATGAAGAAAAGGGCCAAGCCCCAGATAACAAGAGAAAAATCCTATTTGTAAAAGAAGTAACTAAAGGAACAAGGAGCATCTAGCATTCTACTGTGTAGAACAACCAAGAACAACAAGAGTACACAGATTGTGGCTCCTGAACACTACGCTACACAGGGATTCACAGGCTCACTACCTGGATTCAGAACTTACGTAAATTGGTTAAAGCTGTTATTATATCAGAAACAAAATGTCACTAATACTTGAATGCTCAAAGTGCACAAGAAGAGTTTTACTGAACAATAAAAAACTGGCTCTTCAAAGCATAGTGTAGGTGACATGCTTCTAACATCATTTTCTAAATCATGCATCCACCACAGATTTTGTATCTATGTTTACATATGTGTATATGTTTATGAATGAATGTATATATATATATGTATACACACATTTGAAATAGATTATATGTATATATTTGTGTACTTGTATGTGTATATATATATTCACATCAGATACTGTATGCTGTTTTCCAAAAATAACATGTGATGTTGTTTTCTGAAACATTATTTTGATGTTATTTTCCAAAAGCCTGTGTTGAATAATTCTTAGCTATACAGTAGAATTTTTAAAGGGAACCAAGTTAATAATTATTAAGTTATTATGTAGTCATGAGATAATCTCTCAGTATAAATTATATTTATTAATTATATATAAAACTGTTAGGATAAACACAGAAACCACAAATGCAGATTTGTTCATTGTTAACAATATAGAGTGTGGTTTTGTTTGTATCTGGGATAGGAGTTCCAGCTATGGAATGATCTGAAACAGAGTTTCAAAACAGAAAAGCTTACAAGGTAGAAGAAGAGAGGTTAATGGGTACCTTTTACAAACAATAATCAACTTGTTAATTATTGCTGCTGAAAAAGTAAGACTTCCATGTAGGGTTGCTTAAAAATAAGAATTATAATGTCAATAAAAAACTATTTCAGTGGAGAGTTACTTATTAAAGGTTTCTAGAACAGTCTGGTTGGGAGTATGACATTAACCCATGATGAATTAGCCACAAGAAATTAGGGAAAAAAAATTGTTTTGGAATTTATTAACAAACTAAATTCCTGAACCTGTAAAATTATATTTTAAATTATGTAGGAATAATTTATGTATGCATGCTTTTACATATTTATACATAATTTTAATATTTATACATTTACACATTTCTGGGAAGATTGTCAAGAACTCCATTAGATTTTCAAAGACTGTGCAAATCCCCATAAAGAAATACTACATTTGAGTTTTCATGGTTCATTCAATTATTCAGTGAAGCAACCCAGTGTTGAACATGTGAATGTCTTTGCTACAAATAATAAACACACTGCAGGTACACTGACAAGAATTATCTCATTTGGATTTATTTCCTAATGGATCATTGCATGATATTACCTTTGCAGCAAATGAGGCTATAGTTCATGCATATGTGAAAACTGATTCTTCTATGAAACTATAAAACATCATTTGTATTTGTTCCAACTATACCACATATAAGCAAAAATAAAATTAATCCAAAAACAAAAGAAAAATGACCAAAATTTTCCATTAGTAATTTCAATGTAAACCAGGTTTTTATATAACTAAATCTAATCACATATCCATCCCATATATATGATCATTAAGCTAAATTCATTGTGTTTGTGATATATTAATGAGAGGTATTAAAATTGAAAAAAAAATGGAGATTCTACCTTTCACATAATTTTAAAGGATCATTTAAAATTAAATTCAAGGCAAAATTTTAGTGATAGCTTTATTTTGTTTTACCATGTTATTATATACTATATGTTTGCTTAAATGGTTATCAGATCAATTTTTTTAAGAAGGCTGGTAATTTTCCCTAATGCTGTTCAATATTTAAAACAAAAATGAAGGATGAAGTACTGTCTTCTACAAGTAGAAGCTGCAAATGTTTATTTTCACTGAAGTCTTGGGGAAAGAATTCAAGGTAATAAATATATAAAATTGGCTAGAATTTAAATAGTATTTCATAAAGCCACATATGTTATTATTAGCTTTCATATCCTGAGGGATAAAATAGTCAATACACTAAAGGAAAAAATGATATACATGGAATTTTTAAGGGAAATTTAAACAACTTCTTCAGAAACATAAAAAAATTGAATTAGTACAGTTTTTAATTAACAAATTTGAACACAAATGTAATAGTCTTAGAAAAGAATGTCTTGATGTAATGCTTTTGAATATGGCAACTTCATTTTGTCATGACAAAGCAATCACATTAAAGTATGTGTATTTTTAAAGAAAGATTTGCTTCTGTTGGTAAGATCCTCTTGGTTTATGAGAAAGAAAAATAGGCAAAATTTATAGCTGTTTAAGAAAAACTGAGCCACCAGAGAGCTGGAAAAATGTTTCTAAAAAGGAAATTATTCAATGATTATTATAATGTGATATTTCTTAGAATTCTATTATTTAAAAGCATAGAGGATTTCATTCACCTAGTCTGGATTTTGAAATAATCAATAAATGTGTAATTCATTAACTTTGGATTTGAAAAATAGAAACATTTCCACAGCCATTTACTTTTATATTTAACATTCAAAATCCTCTCATTTCTTCTTCTTTTAAGATACTGACGTCTGTTTCCAATCCATTTATATGTTAACTTAAGACAGTCTTGTCTGGGATGCGTTATTTCATCTTCACAGTCACTTCCCCATATACATTTTTCCACGTAATCTTGGAATTTCAATTCATCAAGAATAACTTGTACCTTGATATATGTCATACTTAGCTCTGAACACATGATACTTAAATAATTTGAGGGGCTAGCAAACTTGCTTTTCCTCCTTGTGTTTAGTTTGTAGTGATCTGGTTAATTAAGTATTTGGAACAGAATTCATAAAACCCAAAGAGATATGGGGAAAATGGAACACATATGAATGATAGGACAGTTAGAATTGAGTAGATTAACAGCATAATAACATTTAAAAACCATCCCTGCAACCTAAGATTTTAGTCATATGACTAGTACTTTGCATGTTATCATCATTACAATGAGAAAAATTTAGTTTTTCCATGTGCCAATGTGACTTCTTGAATTCAACTCACATTTTCATCCAAGAGAAATAACAACTGCCAGCTACTTCTGGGCAATATAAAATGGCAAGCCAACATCATGCCACATCACAGCAACCAAGAGTATAATTCATAGCACTGAGGAGTAATAATAACTGGTAAGCCATTTTCACAGTCTTCGCTTTATTAATTTCAAACCTAGTTGTCACAAAGCTCTAATTACATATTAAATATTTCCCATATTTTTCTACCTTCTTGCTAACAGACTGATAATTAATTCTGTCCCAGGCATTTGATGGCCTCTGTACTCACTTCTTAAAGACAGTTGAAGTCATCAAACGTTTAAGCAAGGATTTCATGTGAATATACAAAGTTTACACAGAGGGCCTTCTTGACTATAGTTTTGAGATGAATCAGCCATAGAGTGAATTTCAAAATGAAACAATAAAAATATCAGCAAACCCATCTGAGTAGCCTGAAAATAACATATCTAAATATTTGAAATTATGCAACAAAAATCTGAAAGTAAAGGAATTGTTTACTCTGTACCCTCATAGAGTCCTGAGACACCATCAATTGAAAACCTCCTGTATCCCTGACTGCTTTGAGTATTTAGTGACTGTATTATGTGCTAGTTTCATTTATTTTAAAATCAATAGTCTATACTCCTTAGATTTTTGGTGGTGGTGTTGCATTTTAGGGATTCTCTAGTTGTTCTACTTTAACAAACTGGTATAATCCAGATGACCTCCTGAATCAGTAGATTCCTTCAAAGGAAAATCCACTGATGTTATGAAATTGACTTGAATTGTTTCCTCTTTACTATAGATTGCTTTATCTGTGTTCTGTTGTTGTTTTATTTGTTCATTTTGAAGGCCCCCATCTTTGTATCAGGATTATAGCAATTTACTAGATAAGCATTTACCAAATTAGTCATAATGTGAAATGCAGAAAATGATGCAAACAAGCACTAATAACCAAATAAATCAGGGCCACTCCTACCATGCACTCTAGGACACCCCCAAACTGCCTTCTTGTACCCATCCCAGCCAGGCTAAGTTTTATCTCTTTTATATATTGGCCTTCTTTATAAGATGTTCTTTGAGTAATCCATGATACAAATTTTGTTTAAATTCTAGACTAAACAAATTATAAGGGAGAGGAAAATGTTGGATAATACTTTAAGTCCAGGCAGCCTCTGAGATAAGCCTATTTCATTTCCAAGAGCATCCCCAGGAAGTTGTCCCCAGTACTTCCCTGCTGCTAAGGCATTGCATTCATTTCCAAGGTTTCCTCATCAGTGAGTTCTGAGTCCTGGGCTGGACAGACAATAAGAAATAAACAAACAAACAAAAATGTAGAAGAGAGCAGACTCCAGATTAGAACAACTTGACCTAGCTCAAGTCTAGGGTTCTGCTGGCCCAAATCATTGAGGTTTTTAATGTAGAACAAATTCAATACTTTAAGACACTGGGTTTTAGAAAAATCACTGGACATTGCTTTTTACATTGTGTGTGTGTGTGTGTGTGTGTGTGTGTGTGTAATTAAGTCAGAATTTTAAATGATTTTTTAGAAGATGAACATTTAGAATTGAGAATTAGTAGAATTTCCATTTAAAGATATTTCCCAAGTAAGTTAATCAAGTATTTCACATTTAGCATTTTGTGCATATATCAAAGTTGTGAGATCATTCTCTCACTTATAATGTATTTGTAGTTTTCTTTTTGTATTAAGTCCAATGCTAGAGACACATACACGCACAATGGCAGGAGGTTCTACATACTTTGTGGTCTGCATTTCTAATCTTCCTTTATGTAGTTATATAGACCTAAAAGGAATTGCATATTTGTTAAAGGACCTTTTTATTACTAGTAATGTCAAATGTTTCTTACATTTATTAGATGATTGAACTCCTTATTTTAAGGTAAGATAATCTAAAAGTAAAGAACAAAATTATAAGACGTATAATGTGGCTCTTTAATCTCATTACTTTATATTATTCTACATTTTTAATTAAACAGAGCCTTCTCAATTTATAATGTAGTTGAACTCAAATACTATTAAGTTTTTGAACATTATCATTATTAGATTATGAGACCTAATCCATTTTTTTAAAAAGAAAATTATAAAGAACCAATTAGAGTTATGCATAAGCCACTGTGCCAGGTATTGAGATAGAATTTTCAAAATATAAAGAGGGAGCATGACATGATTGGAATTCCTGGAATCAGACTCGAATACCAAGACATTCCTGGAAGGGTGTATCGGTGAGTGTTCTCAACAAATAGACATGAGTGGACATAAGGAAGGTAGACTGAGCAGGGGACAGAGTTGAACTCAGCTGCAGTGCAGTGACAACTGCAGCCTCTGTGTATTTCTTGGAAAGCTCTGGAGCCTAGGTGGCCTTTCAGAATTGTTGCAAATTAAGGTGAGGAGGCTGGACCTCTGCACCCTGCACCAGCCAATCATGGCCTTAGGCTGGTCGTAGAAAGGCTGGAACATTGAGTGGGGCAGTTCTTTGAGGTCTAGAGCCTTTCCCAACAGGGAAAGGAGCTGCAGCCATTGGCATCCACTGTGCCTAGCTGCCGCGGAATTGGTTCACTGGTCCTGAGGAGGAAGCTGTGAGTAGCTCTGCAGGCTCCACCTCACAAGCCAGGCTTCATCTTCATGGGCCACACTCTGACAGGAGCAGCAGATACCCAAATACATGGTTATGAAATGACATTACAATGAGTGCCAAATTAAAGTTATTATCAAATGATTAAATGCTAGACATGCATACATTATGTTAGAAAGAGTGGGAGCCTGTGGTCCTAACTACTCCCAGGAGGCTGAGGCAGGAGAATTCCTAAGGTCCAAAATTCAAGGCTGTAGTGTGCTGTAATCATGCTTGTGAAGCCATTGTACTGTAGCCTGGGAAACACAGGGAGACCCTGTCCAAAAAAACAAGAAAGAGAAAAGAAAAGAAAAAAGAGGAAAGAAGGAAGGAAAAGGAAGGGAGGGAGGGAAGAAGGAAAAGAAAAAAGGAAAAACAAGATAGGCAAACATGAAAACCCTCAGGTGGTAAGACATCCCAGAAAAAATGACAATAAAATGTGACCTTCAACAATGACCAGGAGTTTTCCAGGTGAAGAAACAGGAAGAGGAGTAACATGTAAAAACATCGGAGAGCAAAAAAAAAAAAAAGTAGTCTGTTCATGGGATATTGGGTAACCTAATTTGAATAAAGTATGCTGCACATAGCTCCAACTGGCAGAAAATGTAGCTAGAATAGACTTTTGGGAGAATTTGTTGAGAACTTTCAATGTTTTGTTTTAAAAATATTTATCCACCTTAAGGGAAAGGTGAAGATGGCTTTTAAACAAGAAAACAAAATGATTTGATTTACATTTTAAAAAACTAGAACTCTACAAGTAGAGTAGAAAAATGGACTCAGATTGTGGAGGAGAGACAAGATCAAAGGGTGATAGAAACATAGGGTGTTTGTCAGTGATAGAAAGAAAGACAAAGGCTAGCTTTATTCAGGGAAATTTTATCATCCTTTCCATTATTTTATTGTTCTCCTAGCAATGTAGGCTTATCTTAAATTTACATCACTTAGTGGAATCCAGTCACAATGAAAATTTATTTTTTTCTTACACTTAACCACTAGGAATTGGAACCTCCTCCCACTTAAGACAAAAACTCAGGAACTTTCATGATTCTTACCAGATATTCTTCCATAACACAAATATTTTAAATTCCAAAATATAATAGTCTTGATTTAGAAGCTAAGATGTTTAATCCCTATAATCATCAATAGTTTATTCTTCCTATACCTGCAAGACTTCCCTCCTCTGTCCAGTTTTGTCTTGTTTAAGGTAGATGTCTACCTGCATCCAGGGAAGATTGTTAGGTAGGAATTCTGCTTCCTTTTTCTTTCTAGCTCATTCTATACATCTCTTGCTAAAAGCTTTGTGATGGGGAGCAGGGGCCTGGCAAGAACAGGAAAGTTCTCACTCGATGAAAATATGCAATCTGTAGGTCTACAAGATATAAATCTCTTGTCTGCTATATCAATTATCTGTTGTGTAATAAATCATATTTAAACTTAGTGGCTTAAAATAACAATAACACAACCTCATGAGATACTTTGCCTGAACAAACCACTCCTGAATTCCTGATTCATGCCAACCATGGAAACTAATTAGTACTGTTTTATGCCATTAAATTAAAGAGGGTTTGTTATGCAGCAAATCTCACAGTTCCCAGTATGTCAGAAATTTAAGAGTGACTTAGTTGTATGAGTCTTTCATGAGATTGCAGTCAGATGTCTGCTGGAATGCAGTTCTCTAAAGGTTTTACCAAGGCTTCAAGATCTATTTCCAAATTGGCTTGTGTGGCTGGAAAGTTGGTGTTTGAACATTGGCTCTTCTCTATGTTGTTCTTCTCAATGGCGATGCTTGAGTGTTTTCATGTGGTGGCACCTGACTTCCACCAACACAAGTGAAAGAAATCAAGGAAGTCAAACTATCTTATCTTCTGTACTGTAATAGTTACAGAGATTAGCCCTGTTCAATATTGGAAAAGGTCTAAACAAGGGCATATTTATAAAATTGAGAATTATTGAGTGGCAACTTAGAAGCTGGTTACCACAATATGTCATGTCTCTAATGCATGCAAAAGCACTGACCTGTTCCAAATGACCCCAAAAAGATAGCATCTGTTCAAAGTTCAAGATTTTGTTAAGTAAATTAGATCCAGGTGCAGATGAGACTCAGCAGGTCTCAGGTACACTTCCTCAAGCACAGCCCCTCAGGCATAGTTCCTCTTTCTCTGAACATCTGCAAACATACCCAACATACAACGGTATGGCAGATATAAAATAACAACCACTGACTGTCTCAGTCAAAAAAAAAAAAAAAGGAGGAAACAGAGGGCATGTAAGTGTCATTGGTCTGTAGAAATCTTGAAAAACAACAGGGCACACATTTGAAGGTCTTTGGCTAGAATTATTCCCACTACTTCCTGGTGTTGATCCACCAGTTCCTTCCTGCGAGATGTTGTGCCCTTTGAGTCATTCTTCCGTTTTCTTATGAAATGCTCAATGTGCAAGTGAGCTCATTTCTCATCTTGCTTTCTGTCTGTGACAATTTGGTGGTCCAAAGGCCTCTATTAATTTTTCATTGTCTCTGAATCTGTTGAGCCAAGCTAGAGGTGTTTCTGCTAATAGGATCTCTTTAAATTTTGTGTATTTCTTATTATTAGGGGTTTTATTTATCTTATTAGGGCTCACTCCACCACACAAAAGTCACACTTACAAAATTCATCAAGATATGTCTTTTTCTACCTCATGCATCTATTGAGGCTTCTAAAAGATGTTGTATTCATAATTCTTTTAAGCCCTATTTTTAAAATGTACAGGATCTGTGAAGTGTCTTTTAAAAATTCTGGAGGACTTAGAACTGCCTGAATAGTTCTCTGAGGTATCATCTCAGGTATTTCTGAGGTCTTAGCAAAGGATTTTGAGCCATTATTTTCCTGAGTGTGATCTAGATTCTTTTCTTAATTATTTCTTTATCATAGCATCACTTGCTGTCTGGAAAGGCTGTGAAGAAACAAGTTTTACTTTTGAATCCAACAAATTCTAGCACCTTTATATTTTAACACTCCTTTAGCTTACCTCTTTCCTCTTTCATTTTAGTATTTGTAACAAGAATTCAGAAATTACCTTTAACCAAGCCTGGAAATCTCCTTATCTAGATCATTAAGTTCTTTAGGTACATTTTCCACACACAAAAATATTGCTAATTTTTTTTCCTCTAAATAAAAAGGATTCCATTTTTCTCAAACTCCTGACCTCAGGTGATCTGCCCACCTCGGCCTCCTAAAATGCTGGGCTTACAGATGTGAGCCACCCCGCCTGGCCAGGATTCCATTTTTCTAATAACAGTTTCTTCATTTTTCTTTAAGCTTTCACTGAAAACTCCCTTAAAAGCTACTTGGCTTATGCAAACAGTATGTCTGATACGCTTTCAATAGTACCCTCTTTACATCTGTCTAGCATTCACCTGCTCCCCAGTCTCGAAGTCCCTATCATATTTTGTCAGTTTTAGTGGTTTTTTTTTTGTCATGGTGTCCCAAAAATCCACACCAGCTATCTATTGCTGCATAACAAATCCCCCTTAAATTAATGGCTGGAAACAGTACTAATCATCTATTATGTCCCACGGTTTGCATGTATTGGGAATTCAGTAGTGGTTGGTTCTAGTAGTCTTAGGACAGGGTCTCTCATGAGGCTGCCATCAGGGGTTGACTGGGGCTGGAGGGTTCATTTTCAAAACAGTTTGCTCATGTGGTTGCAAAGTGGCTCCTCTCCACCTGGATCTCTCTATGAAGCAACCAAGATGTTCTCATATCATAGCAGCTGTCTTCTTCCACAGTGGACATTCTAAGAGACAAAGACAGAAGCTGCTGTGCCTTTGATGAACTAGCTTTCAAAGTCACACACCAAGACATCTCTTGTATTCTACTGGTCATACGAACTTATCCTAATCAGTGTGAGAGGGTACTCTACCAGACATATCTAAAGGGACATGAAGATCATTGGAGGGTGTATTGGAGATTAGCTACCACACCTGTAATTTCCTTAACGGGGCCTTTGCACCTCTTTTTTTGCAGGTCAGTTACTTTTTCTATAACCCCTAGAGATATGTGGATACTTTCATCTTCTCCTGTCTGAGGCTTCTTTACACCTCTAGTCAATCCTAGGGACAGGCCCTTACACGATGCCATGTGATACATCTGTGGTCTATGAGAAACACGAGCACTGCCAGTTTCCAGTCAAACTTAAGAATCCAGCTGATATTAAGGCAGCCACACCTCCTCTGGCTTGTTACCAGCTAGACAGTCCAACAAGCCAGGTCAGGTTCCTGTGTGTCCCACACTACAGGAACACATGTCAAGCCCTCCATGTCTATAAGGTCCCTTTGAAGTCCCTTTCATCAGCCCTGAAATGAGGGCAGGTATCATATTAACCCTTCCCTACAGGGCAAGGTGTGTTGGAAGTGAATGTTTTCAGTGCATACAAAAATCCCAAATCACTTTTTCCCAAATCCTCTGATTATTGATCCTATTATAACCTGTAAGAGGGCAGGAGAATTGAGTTCTTAAATGCAGCCTCCTCCAAATACTTCTTGCAAACACTGCAGCTTGGTCCATCTCACTACTTACTTTGATATTGAATCTGTCCCCTTAAGGCTTGGGTCGAAACTTTAATTTTAACATTTGATCACAGGGAGCTGTGTCCTGAGCTGAGATTATGAGTGCCAGGAGTACATTTCATCTCTGCTGCCATCTGAGAGATAAGAACACTTTCAAGGAATGTAAAACCACAGATTCAAGGTTATAGTGGCATTTTTTGTCATTCACTAAAACTATATTTAAACAGGACTAAAGATGGGTATGTACAACCCAAAGTAGGATGACTATCACCCTTCAATTCTTAACTGGCCCTGCTGAAGTTAGAGTTTATATCTACAAAAAGGTGGAGGAAGGGGAATATTAAACAATGGGTTTTCTTTAAAACATTAAATTAGAACACATGCTGGTCAGGTGACATGTTAAAACATTACAAAATAGTTTGAATGTTAACTTACAATTGAACCAAATACAAATAAATTTGAACACAATAAAACAGTGATGACGACTGCTTTAAAATGGATCCAAGTATTTTTCCAGGGAGAATAAAATGCCTTTATCAGTTTACCAGACTCTAACTCATTTCTTATTTGTGGTCTTTATGACATTATTTACTTTTATGGATCTTAGTTTCTTCCTCAGTTCTAACAAGTGCTAATGAAACTATCTTCCATCCCAAACTTTTGTGAGAACAGTGGTGAGGAATAGATCCAATGACAAGGAATGAATGGTGCCTGACCAGAAAGGTTCTGTAAAATTCGGTTTGCACCTGATATCTAGAAACAGCAGCAGCTTTCTAGGATTTAGTAGGAGAGATTTCACCTCCCTGTGTCCATGTTCAACTCCCACTTATGAGTGAGAACATGTAGTGTTTGGTATTCTATTCCTGTGTCAGTTTGCTGAGAATGATGGCTTCCAGCTTCATCCATGTCCCTGCAAAGGACATGAACTAATTCTTTTTTGTGGCTGCATAGTATTCCATGGTAAGCATTAGGACAAATACCAAATGCACGCAGGGCTTAAAACCTAAATGACAGGTTGACAGATGCAGTAAAACACCATGACACATGCACACCTATGTAACAAAGCTGCAGGTTCAGCACATGTACCTCAAAATTTAAAGTAAAATTTTTTTAAAAAAGGATGGATTTCAGAAGTAAGTAAAGAGGGTCCCCAATTTACAATGATTTTACTTAGAATTTTTTGACATTAGCATGGTGCAAAAGCAATATGCTTTCATTATAGTATTCAATAAATTACATAGGATATAAAATAGGCTTTGTGTTAGAGCTCTTCACCCAACTGTAGATTAATGTAAGTGTTCTAAGCACATCTAAGACAGGCTAGGCTAAGCTATGATGTTCAATTGGTTAGGTGTATTAAGTGCATTTTTGACGTAAAATTTTTTTCTGACTTATAATACGTTCATTGGAACATAACCCCATTGTAAATCAAAAAGCATCCACACTGTTGTGGGGTCTCAAATGGTCAGATCAGGAATAGGTGAAGGGATTTAGGTCAGGCTGACTCCAGGGAAGTAAAAAGGACAAATTCTGACTTTTTAGCTGTGTGGACACAGGAACGGGATCAAAGGATATCTACTTATATTTGGACTAAGACTAAAGGACCATTCTTTTTGTTAGATTTCAGAAACACTGGAATACTAAATACAATTTTTCTAACTAAATGCCTGTGAAAACTTTCATTAAAATGTTATCATCAAACCAGAAAACAATTATTACATATCTAATGCTATTTAAAAGCTTGAGGCAAAAAATTAAAATCATTTCAATATATTTCATTACCATTAACATTATGTATTTGTTATTTATCCTGATTTTTAGCACATCTCTGAATTATACAGAGTAAACAACATTACTCCTTAATTGGTTTAAGAATATTGTCACAGGGGATTATCTGTAATTATATTTTCTGTACGAATTGGAAGGAACATTACAAGGACATGAACTATATGCTCCTTTCTGCATCCCTGGAATTACATTAAATCAAAGTTTTAATAAGTTAGGCACATAATGGAAGTTCTGTTACTCTTTCAGGCTGATGAAAGACTTTCAATATTGTTACAAAAGAAATACATGTAATCAGGTGTCTCAATTTAAAATAGTTTTAAGATAAGAATATATAGTTTTGAAAGGTTTGTAAATAAGTGAAATAATTCAATAAATATGTATGTAATATCTGTAGAAGAATCTTTTCATGTTTTTTAAATTGTGTTTTTATACAACATATTTTATAGTGCATAAGAATGTTCCTCCACCCAATGCAGAGTTTTAGGGAAAAATCTAACATATTTAATCTCTTCTTGGATTGTCAATTTGATTGCCGTATGTATTCTTTTCAAACATTATATTTGAATCCTGAGATTCATCGCTAACTTAAAATTCTGTCGCCTTTAGGGTCTTTCAGAGTTTCTTCTCTGTTGAGAAAGTACAGGTAGACTTTTACAATTACTAAAATTTTTTTTCCTGGAATTAGGACATCTTATACCTTGAAAAGGACAATGTCCAAGAAAAGATGAACACTAATTAAAATAGTAACATCATTAAAACTTCAAAGAATAAAAACATGTTAAGTGTAGTAGCACCTTGCTCTGTTTTCCTGTTTTTGTTTTTCCCTTCAGAATGCTGCCATCTTCTGGACAAGTTATTTCACTTCACAAACACAAAGAGACACTCGAAATAGGAGACCAAGAGATTTACACACATTTCCCTTTTGTCATTAGGCGCCACCTAGTTAAGATTTGTGCCTCCGATGTTCCAAAACTAGAGGCCTTTAAACGATTGTTCAAAAACTTCCAGAGGTTAAATTCACAGATGTTTCAGGACTTCTAATGTTATGAAAATATACACATTTCAAGACTTGTAATGTTATAAAAATGTGTATCGTACAGTAAATGCATATGAAAGTATAGATAAGGGAATATTTGACTTTGTTCTATGTCTCTGAAAATTGATTACTTAGGATAAGGAAGCAGTTTTGATGTACATTTGCTCTTTTCATTTATACAAACTTTAATTTTCAAGGTAACTCACCTTGAAAGAATATGTTTATAGTATTTTATAAAAACCCTTATTCAATAACTGTCCTCCTTACAACATAGCAGACACTTACAGCTGGCAATTCTTGTCACAGAATTGTTCATATTCATGACCAACTTTAGATTATTTATCAAAGGATATGTAATTTAAAGCCTAGTTTTTATATACCTATGCATGACTACTTCCAACTTCCACACTTCTAAATCCATTCCTTTTCAGTCATTAAACAAACATTGGAGATATATGTGTCCATCTCTATGCTAACCACTAAATTCAAACAGAAATAAGATACTGTCTCTGGACTTGAGAATACACAACTGAGTGGATTCCTTTAGCCAAGCCCTGGAAATCCTCACTGAAACACACTGTCCTTAACTTACTCCAGCAAAGAAGTTTTAATCTACCCAAACCAAAACTAGTAAATCACAGTGCAAAAGTGTGAAGCATCCAAAAGATTCATTAGCTACCTCTTTTTGTCACTCATGGTTTCCACCAGATTTTCTTTCTTTCCTTCCCCTCTTTATATTTACAATCTGCTGACATATATAATCCACATCAAATAGCCATGAAATCAGCCACAGTAACCAATATTGAACAGGTGAAGAATGCTGACCCAGTGAGACCTACAGACTGGAGTTACTCATCAAGAGCTAGGATTAAATGTTGGCTCAAAAGAGCCGTCTGATCTTACTTCAGTCACCTCTAACACCTCTGTGAGTAGAAGCAGGAGTTTACTTTTCCAAAACTTTGAAATGTTACCTGAAGCAGAATTGTACAGAAAGACACAAAGTCTAGTGATAATTCTAAATTTCAAGTCCCCCTTTGCTACTTATAAATCCAAAAAAACCCAAATCACTCTGAGCTACCTACCTGCCTTATTTCTTAATATTTCTAACTCTCTAGTTAACAAAATCACATGTTCTACTCTAACGATATTGCCTTTCCCATATTCAAAATTGCCTGATTAAACGGGCCGGTTGTAGGCAGGGAGAAGAGGAGGGGTTTCCACGCCTCATAGATGGGTGGGATTCCAGGAGTCAACCTTATTTCCTGTAGCACCAAGTCACACAGAAGATTTGGTTATCAAAGTGCTTACTTAGAAGCACAGAGGAAGGAGAATGTCCCAGTTTGGACTTATTTCACTTGCAGCACCCCACTGCTTTTCCCGTTATTCAAAGAAAGCAAGTAAATGATTACGTGCATTGCTGTAAGATGTTTACTGGACAAGGTGAAATGTTTTCCATATTCTCTGGAAGAGAAGATGAGAGCCAGTGCACAGACATGAAGCCTAAGAATTCATGTGATCACTTCCTCACAGCCAAACCATTTCCTTCAGCTAGCAGATGCAACTAAGATGATGTGGGAACAGCTTTTCCTCTTTTTGGTGCTTTTTCTTGGAAGAGTAATTGGAGCAGCATGATTTAAACTGTTTTTGGTTTTATGCATGTGAAAATATTAGGAGAAAATCTGAAATCTACAAGTCACTCTAAGAAGTATGCTAGATCTCCTTATTCCCTGATACTTTGTAGAGGATGTTGACATATAGATACATATACATATTCTTCTCCTGTATTCTTTTAACAAAAGCATAATACTCTGCCAGGTATTACTCCATAAAGTGGAGCCTATATTTTATGTTCTTTGAATTCGAATGATGACCAAGCTTTGACAAATATAAATGATTCCTTTAATTCTCATTTCATGGCAAAAAAAAAAAAGTCATCATTGAAAATAGCCTATTTAGATAGAAGATTTAAGGAATTTGAGATGGATTTGGCATGACCTTTGGCCTCCTTTGTCAGAAGATAAGATGAAGCTTGGATTTAGAGGGCTCCACTGTAGCAGATCTGAATCCTTAGCAAACTACACAGCCATTGACATTGCATTTTTATTCTGAGACCTATTTCAGAAGCCTCAATTTAAATATCAAAAATTATACATCAAATGCAGATACAGTTATTTCGCTTATAGCATTTCCACACATGCTTCCTAAGCAGAAAAATGCCATATTATGTGTCCCTATAATTTGTCCTTCATTAACACTTTTTCTGTTTTCCTGAAGGCTTTTGGAAAACAATCAAATTTAGATGACATCTTTGCAAACATGGAAATTATGCTAAATTGTCTATAAAACAAAACAATACAGGATTATAATATTAATATTAATTTTTTAAAGTGGAACACACTTTAAGCTTATAAGTTTTTTCTCTTTTTGAATTGTACTAAGCCAGTTTTAAAATATTTGCATTTTAATTAAATAATTTAACTAGCCCCTTTTAAAGGTATTCATCAAGATTCAGTGAGGTTGTGGAAGTAAATCTCTTAGAAGAATATTCAAGGCACAGAGAGCCCTCTCCCACTGACAGTCATTTTTATACTTCTATTTATATAACAGATGTACTTTCTGAAAGTAATACTACAATTATTTTTGGTGAATTGAATGGCATTATGGACAGTGTGTTTGTATGTTGTATAAATCCTATGGCAAACTGTTTATTGAGTTGAATCAAATTCTGGTATCTTCTGTACTAGGGTGTATTAAACAGAGGCACATAGGTAATTGAGAAAGGGAGCAGATCAGGACAACTGGGTTTAACTAAGAAGATGAAGGGATCACCAGCCCAGGAAGGACTTCATTGTCCTGCATATCCTAGAACAAGATAAGGAGTGATTTATAATCAAGTTCTCAGAAAGCCTAAAATATTCAACCTTGGAGAAAACCCAAAGATGAAGGAGGCTTTTATCATCAGGGAAAAGCCCACAGCACGCTTTTGTATTCAAAATGACACTAATGAATGTGGTCATTATCTGGGAAGACAAGGATTAAGAACAAGATTCATAATTCAGTCATCCCTGTTTGCGTCCATCTTAAAAATTGTCATTTGGGGTTGGGCTCACCCTTGTAATCCCAGCATTTTGAGAGGCCTAGGCAGGAGGATCGCTTGAGCCTAGGAGTCTGCAGGTGTAGTGAGCTGTGATCGCACCACTGTACTCTAGTCTGAGCAACAGAATGAGACCCTGTCTCAAAAATAAAAATAAAAATAAATCATCATTTGGGTTTGGGATCA
Source organism: Plecturocebus donacophilus (assembly GCA_004027715.1). Lineage (NCBI taxonomy): Eukaryota > Metazoa > Chordata > Mammalia > Primates > Pitheciidae > Plecturocebus > Plecturocebus donacophilus. The sequence goes on along the minus strand of PVKP010000631.1, from coordinate 38,227 downwards.
GCCATGCCTGCTGCTTTTTGTAGCTGCTTCCTTGCTGCTATTCTCTGAGCCAGCTCCTGGTGGATGCTGGGCGTGGTGTTTGAGGGCACTCAACTCTCTTTCCTTATTAGGGATATTCTAAAGAACATTATTATAAATTATAAAGATACATATTTCCGGCAAATTTGTTGCTCTACATTCTAAATAACTTACCATATAGGCCCTTTTCTGTATAAGTAAAACTCTTGTGCTAAACAAAATATTAAGATGAGTTAATACAACTATTTCTTTTTAAATGGGATGCCTTGAACTTTCCTATATTAGTGACGTGTTCCTTTCTACTCAAGAAGATGAGGAAATAGTTTAGTGCTGAGTTAGAATATGACAGAAAGTTCATGAACTACATTTGATAATTGTAGTAACTCAGATGTCAGCAAGTCAGCCCCAGTGTTTCACCAGTGATGAATGCAAACACTTAAAGGAGGGATTTCTGCACTGTGTTGGCGTCTCTGAAGAGGTGATGTTCTTCCATGTCAACACAGGAGAACTTGTTTGGACGTTTTCTTGGAGTGCTAGTGAACTGACTACCAATCCTCAAACAATGCTGCTGTTTGTGTACAAAATGGTTGTAAACAGGCTACTCATGGAAATGATCCTTTTTATGGATTGCAGTTCTCTCTATAAATGTTTGATCCTTATAAGCAATTAGCAAGGAAAGCATGATTTTGAATCTTCAGCTTGGGATTTTCTGGGGCTTTTAGAATAACCTTTTTTAAAATTCAATTATCTTTATTTAGCTCCATTTTTTCCAGACAGTATCCTATTTCCCACTAACAAAGCACCCCCCGACACCACACACACACATAATTAAAGAAGTAACATGTGTCACGTAAATGATAACACATTGTAACTGTTTCCTAATAAGCAAAATCTCAATTTGCAAGTCACCTGCATGATGCCCCAATCTATTTTAATGTATTTGTTAACTGCCTCCATCATTTCCTGGTACATGCATTTTTCAGGAGGATCTGACTCTTGAGAATGTACCATTATAGAGCCACAGTATTTATTTGATCCTTTTATGAATACTTCCTCACTAGTGAGTATGTTTTCAAATGCCCTTCTGGTTATGTACATTACATTTACTCATTCAGTAATTATTTACTGAGTGCCTACTGTGTGCCATGCATTGTGCTAGATAGTAGAGCTACAATAGGCTTCCTCAAGGAGCTCACAGTTAAACAGGAAACACATTAATACACAGCTCTTAACTCAGGAAAGTCTGGAGTGGGATAGCACTGCTCATTTTGAGGGAAACAGCCAAAGGTGAGATACAATGGGTACTCAAAGATATTTCTTGGATATGTAAGGACAGATGGATTTTTCACGATGTAGAATGCTAAGGAAAGAACACTACAGGCAAAAAAGTTGTTGTGAGTCAAGGTGTGAAGGTGAAAATGTCCACCACACATTTGAGGGCTAGCAGTCGGCTCCAATTGGCAAAGGTGCATGGACTTATATGTTCAGAGCTGAGGAACAGAGGCTGGTTAGAGTCAGATCCAAAAATGTATCTCTTAAAGAGGATCTTTAAGAGAGAGAGACAGAGACAGATACAGAGATATAGAAACAGAAAGAGAAAACTATATGTGCCTTTTGGAAAATCTCTTTTGAATGGGGACAGAATACATTGAAGTGACTCTAGGGAGGAAGACAATTTTGAAGACTGTTCTAGAAATCCAGGGTCAAAATGACAATGCCTAAACCGAGGTAGTAGCAAAGAGGAACAGGAGGCATGCATAGATCCAAGATACACATTAAGGAGATAATAAAGTAACTTATTGGATGTACAAAGCAAAGAGAAGGAAAGAGAAAAAGACCACTGAAAGACTGAGCAACTAGGAAAATGATGGTGCGTACCTTTGGCATCCATTTTTCCTTGTTCTGAAAACAACCCAAATTTCCATTTGAGGATTCCCCCAATAACACTTAGTTCGTGTGGTGCAGCAGGGCTACTCCCAAGAATAGAGTACATCCCACATCAGAGCCAATAAACACTGCAGTTCCCCTGGCAAGGATCATGTATAAATGTGGCTGTGTGGCTGTGTTGTGGGGGAATGTGGAAGGCAGGGATCCACTCATCCTAAGCTAGTCCAATTCAGGTTTGAATATCAAGAACTGCACTGGAGGCTGTCTCCTTTGCACTGGATTTACAGTGACAAGAATATGAGGCTTGGGATACTCCACACATCCTGCCACACAAGAAAGAAAACCTAAGAATGTAGTCAAAAAAGAAAAAAAAAAGCAGAGCTTAGTGATAGGACAAAAATAAGCACGTTTTGGTGACGTTATCTGAGCCCTGATTTCAGCCACACCTGAAGCCAGCTCTACAACTGGACTTTTCAATTATGTATGTTAATATGCTTAGGCCCTTTGTAGAAGGAAGAGCCGTCACTCACAGGGACATCAAGGATAATGCCTGGAAAGCAGTTTAAATATCTCTGTGTGGAGCTCCAAGAAGAAATCTGCCCTGAAGTATAAGCCACAGACAAGTGGTTTTAGACATGAGATGATCACAGAAGTGTCACAGATAAAATACTGAGAGAAACCCACAGGGGGCGCCAACGCTCACTTGGGTACTCAACAAATACTCATCAGACACCTGCTCTATGTCAAGTACTGGATCTGTGAACAAAATGGACATGAATAATGAAAAATAATTATTTTTAAATCCCTGTTCTTTTAGAGCTTAGAGTATATTGGAGAAAAAGCAAACAAAATATAAGTAAACAATTCAGTACGTTTACTAATGATATGCTCAAGGAAGAATGAGTGGGTTGTGGTCTTTAGACAAAGTGATCAAGGTAGGCTTTAGTAAGAAGCTGACATTAGGTTTTTGAGTAAAGACTGGAAGGAAGTGAGAAAACAAACAATGTAGATGCCGGGGGAAGAGCCAACCATGTGTGTTGCAAAAAGCCGCAGGAGGTCACTGCTCTGGGACCAAGTAAGCAAGGAGGAGGGACCCAGTCACCTAAGACCTCAGAGGCCTTGTAGGGACTTTGAATTCTTTTTTTCTTTTTATTTTTTTGTTTTGTTTTGTTTTAAATCTAACTTTGACTTCTATTCTGAGTTGAGATGAGAAGCCAGGAAAGGCCTCTGAGTAGAGGTTACTAAAGCTGACGTGGACTTCAGGTAGACCACTTTGGCTGTGTGTTGAGAAAGCTATGGGCACAAGAGAGGAGGTCTGGGAGACCAGGTAGAAGGCAAGTAATCCTCCAGGCCAGAGAGGTTGGAGTCTGTAGCTAGCTGGCAAAATTGTTCTTATTCTAGATGTATTTTTAAGGGAGATAAAAACAGGGGTTCTGATGAATTGAACATGGTCTGTAAGAGAATAAAAAGAAGCCCAGGATGACTTCAGGGCTTCTGCCTGGGCTATTAGAAGAACAAGAGAACCCCTCAAGGAAATTGAATTGGAGTGCCCCAAAAATTGTGAGAGAGCACTGTTGCAGAAAACAAAAGAACATCAGTTTGATAGGAGATGAAAACCAAAAATTGCCCATTTGATTTAACAATGACAGAAAAAGCAGATCTCTAATGACTTTGGTGAAAACAGATATAATTTTCTTTTTTTGAACAAGCCAAAAATACTGGACTTGCTAGACTATGAAAAGAGGTATCAATAGATTAAATAGAGAGAATGAATCTATTGGAAATTCAACCAAATTCAACAAATCCACTATGGCACGACAGGAGATGGAAAGAAGGTTAAGACACAGCACATGTTCTCTAGTGTAAGTTCTCTAGCACTTACAGACTACTGAGGATGCAGGATGCACATGTGAACAGAAATAAAGTGAACCATGCAATCATAGCACTGCCCTGAATGTTCTTATTCTCTAAACATCATCAGAGGCTGAGGCGGTCAGATCATTTGAGGTTAAGAATTTGAGACCAGCCTGACCAACATGGTGAAACCCTCATCTTTACTAAATACAAAAATTAGCTGGGCATGTTAGCAGGCACCTGTAATCTCAGCTTTGGGAGGCTGAGACAGGAGAATCGCTTGAACCCAAGAAGCAGAGGTAGCAGTGAGCCAAGATCGCACCACTGCACTCTAGCCTGGGTGGCAGAGTGAGACTCCTCAAAATAAACAAACATACATACATCAGAGATGTATTGAGCAGAAAGAACATCACTAACATTCATATCACTTACCCTTACTTGGAAGAAACTTGTTTGTTCTATAAACTGGAAACTGTAGATATCCTTCCCTTCCATGAGGGCTCTTTCACCTAACAACTCAGAGTATACGTGTTTGCACCAGGCTGTCAAGGTTAATATTAGGACTGATGCATGTCAATTTGGTACACCAATAAGTGTGGCTCAAATGGAAAATGCTCTCTGACAGAACACTGACATTCTGTTTAAAAAAAAAAAAAAAATCTGCATAGAAAAAAAAAACTGCCTCACTTTGCATTTTCACTTGGGTAATATCTCGCTGCAGCAACCTCAAGTCCTTCATGATTTCCCTGTGGCAAATGAGAACTTAACCTTTTTGTTGTGCTGCTGTCTGAAGTGGAAGGCAATGCTTCAATCAGCAAGAGACATCTTTACCATGAAGGAGAAGATGCCAAGTCGCTGGGAAGAAAGATGGAGAGTGGGGGAAGAGAAGAAAGGAATATCACATGAACTTCAGTTTGGAAATGGAAAATATACTGTCCTAGGAGCTACAAGACATGGTGTCTGAGGGCCCTTTATCAAGTTTGAGACAGTAATCACTCAACTTAAAGTGGGGGCCAAATCTAATCTGTTTAAAAATTCCCAATTATGTCTTTCAACAAAAGAGCTCTAACTTTCTTTTCCACTTTGAGTTATATATTACTGGATTAAATTCAGCTGTTTGGAACACAAGTGTCTCTTGAAGTCAGGGTCAGAGATTTAGTCACTGACTAGACCCATTTGCTTTACACACAGAACTTCACCATACCAGAAGCCATTCCTAGCTCCAGAGCCATAGACACTCTTCCAAACCCCACCCAGTTATTGGTCGTAATTGGGATTTGAAGAGAGTCTTTGTTTATTTCTGTAAAATTCCTGTCTAAGCTGAAAAACTTCTCAAGGCTCTTGTCCTAATCATGCTAGATCATCCTCATTTGCAAATTTAACTTGAATAATCTTTTGAAACTTTCTCTTCTGTCCCTTCCTTCCCCCGGTGCTGACAGACTGGCCAAGCCTGCTGAATTCATCCTGAAATTTCCCAATTTCAGATGAAATAAAACACAAAAGAGAAGAATAAACTGCAGAGTATTGCACTAAATTCACTACTACTCACTTCTACTACAGAGCATTTCACTAAACATCACAGAGTGCCTGATATGGTGACTTCAAAGGACACAGGAAAGATTCAGTGTGATAGACTATGGAAAGGAAACACACCCTTCTCAAAAACAAATAAGCACCTCTTTGTCTTATTTTGTTGTGTTTTTTTGTGGTCATCAAGAAATGATGTTGTACAAAGAAACAGTTCATGGAAAGATCTTTGGTAGGTGGAGGCTGCTTTTTGCTTTTCTTCTATGGGGCCCCCTAATGAGGATTGAGATATTAAAGCTAACATGTAAGCAGCACACAGGAACAGGAGGCTGCCTGTACTACAGGATCTTTAAGGACGTCGTAGAATCGCTGCCAGCAGTTATGTGTGTCACGCGTCCTAGTTGGTCATGATCTATATGGATTGAGTAAGACACATTCCGTATCCTGAGTTACAAACACTGCAGGTCCCCTTCTCCTTATAAATCTGATCAGATCTAGCCTTGCAAGACCCCCAAGGGATGACAGCAGCCAGGGCAAGTGACCAGGACTAAAGTGGAAACCTAAAATTAAAAAAGAGTGAAGGATTTTAAAGAGAGAGAGAGAGAAAGAGAGAAATACACTGAGTGTCATCTGGCCTCTATTCTCATTTTTAGCATTATAAAATACAGAATATAGCCTTCAGGGAGTCATGGAGAGGAGAGGGATAGGAGGCAAAGTGCATGGTTGGGAGAGTGAGCAGACAGGAACGAGAGTTGAAAAGTGTGCCCCATGCACACAAGACAGGAAGGAAGGAAGTGATGTAACACATCAAGGAATGCAAGAGCCCAGCAATTCCACAGAGATGAGAGTGTGTGGGAGAGCCCGGCGGGAAGGGAGAGTGACTGATGGGAAAGTTTCTGGAACAAAGTACAGCTGGGTGGCCTTTGACCCAGAGGGAAGAGGGAGACCTTGGTCTGGAAAGACCTTTCCTGTGTCTGAGGATGAGCATAGAGCCTTTACTGAGAGTCCTGAGAGGGCATCCCAAAGAAGAGAAATGGAGAGAAGACCTAGTCAGGGGAAGTTTCTGGCCTGAAATTCACAGCCACTGTAGCAGAGCAGATTTCTAAATTTTTTATTGTTTGACTTCTTGTCTGAACTTGGGAACCATAGCACTGAAGTATAAGTCAAGACCTCTGGGCTCTATCCCCAGCTCTTCTGTTAGTTCTTGGAGCCTTATCTTGTTGTGTTTATTTATCCTCAAAGGCTAGAATATCACTCACAGTGTTAGCTATGGAACCTCCCCATTCACACACCTGCCACGTGCCCACAAAGGACCTTCTATAGACTATAAGTTTCTATATAGGGCCATGTACATCTTAATCACTGTAACATCGTCATACTTAAAACAGTGCCAGGCATGTAGTGGATGCTCAACAGACATATGCTCAATGAATTAAAGTAGATTACAATCCAGAAAGTAGATGAAAGCAGAGTTGTCCTGGCAGAAGCAGCATGAAGCCCTACTACTTCCCTTGCCCCTTCACCCTGGGCTCCCTGTAGGAATTTCAGGACTACGAGGAACCCAGTGTTGAACAGCTAGCTGGACTAGCTGTAGCAGCTTCTCTTCAAGTCTATAATTCTGTGGTCTCTGTGCATCACGTTGAGTTGAAAGTGTAGAAATTAATCTTGTTTGGCCCAAATTCACCTGACTGAAGGATCACTTTTCCCACTTCACCCGCTACTTTAAAGTCCTAGTCTTTAAACCTAATGGCTGGTACATTTTCCCCTCTCTTTGCAGAAGATGAAAGCATTTTTCCAGACAGGCCTGCTGTGAGTGACTTCATGGAAATGAATATTTTGGGTCCCTTAGGTGCCTCTCATATGGGGAACTCCTTGTATATATTTATTTTTAAGAATAGGGCTGAGAGGTTGATGTTTCCATTAGCAGTTGAGTGATTTTTTTTTTTAAATAAAAACCCTATTCCTCAGTGAGACATGCCTCACATTCCGCTCTCCCCACTGCAGGCAGTTATGTGCTGCTAAATATGCAGTGGAAATGACACATGTCTGGAAACCCAGAAGGAGCACCGTCTCACCACGGCTCACTCGGTGGTGCACAATGAAGGTGTTGTAAGTGCTTCATTAAGCAAGGTGGACTCCAACATTCTCAAAAGAAAAACTGGTAACATCTCATGCATCTGGCATTTGTCCCTCCCATGCATTCACAGGTGTCTTCTGTTTGAACTCTGGTCACATCTAGACTAGGATAAAGGCACAGGGTCACCTGACTTTCCAGAAGATCCTGGAACTGTCATAGTATCTGCAAGTGAATTGAGGCCAGTAGTTCCTCCTTCAAGAGAGGGGAGCTGTGCAGTCACGTACCACCAAAGGGGATGGATCAGTTCCACTTGCACCTTAGATAATAGTAAGCCCCGTGGACATATGACTCACTGCATTTGATAGCCTAGTATGCTTTTGCTCTAAAGGATAGATATAATCAGTCTAGCTCAAGTATTTTTCTAATTTATGTCCACAAAGGGATCCCAACAGAGTATTCTCTTGACCTGTGTAAAGTCCAGCCACAGGATAGAGCTTGTGACATGGAAATTTAAAATAGAATTGGATTTCTGAGGATCATACGAATAGAATAAGATAGGATTAAATGTAAATGAAGTATTAGAACAGGAAGACATGTGTCCTAATTGAATAAAGTATTGAAAGTCCGTGGGCACAGATTTACCGTGCAATCTCAAACACACCAAGAATTTAATTCTTGGCAAAAGATGAGGGTCCTTTTAAGGACAGGAAAAAAACTTTGCAGTTACATTTTCATAAACTCAAATGAGGTTCTTAGTTGGCAATTTATTTTTATTGTTTTGATGGTTTATGAGTAAATGAATTAGAAATGGGAGACAATTTTCCTTTAAATATACATGTTTTTACTAAGTTAGGGGAAAAGTTTGGTTTTGATTGATCTTTGAAAGGCTGACAAAGATGTCTATAGTATGTGATAATTTTAAAAATCACCTATGCCTAGTCCAAAAAAGGAAATCCATGTAAGCTTATGTACTTGCTTGGTTCATTTGCCAGGACTAAGGGTCAGTAAACAAAAGGGGAGATAAAAGTGTCATTATGCAGGCCAGGTATGGTGGCTTATGCCTGTAATCCTAGCACTTTGGGAGGCTGAGGTGGGCAGATCACTTAAGGTCAGGAGTTTGAGACCAGCTTGGCCAACATGGTGAAACTCCATCTCTATTGAAAATGTAAAAATTATCTGGGCATGGTGATATATGCCTATAATCCCAGATACTTGGGAAGTTGAGGTAGGAGAATTGTTTGAACTTGGGAGGCAGAAGGTGCAACAAGCCGAGATGGTGCCACTGCACTCCAACCTAGGCAACACAGAAAGATTTGAAAGAAGAAAGAAAAGAAAAGGGAAAGGGAAAGGAGGAAGGGAGAGAGGAAGGGAAAGAAGAGAGAGAGAGAAGAAAAGAAAAGAAAAAAGAAAAGAAGTGTTATTACCCAGAGACCTGGAAACTTTAAAAGAGCTTTGACTATGAAGAGGGAGCAAACTAGGAAAGCAGATCTGAAGAGGAAGATGGTGGGTGGGCTGACATTCTATGCAGAGTTCAGTGTGTCACCTGAGAATCTGGTCTGTTCTTCTTAGACTATCTTCTTAGTTGTTCTCTGGCTTTCCTTGAACTCCTTTCTCTCTTTCATTCTGCCTCTTTTCTCTAAAGCTTAAATCACATGCATGTGTGCATTTACACACACACACACACACACACACACACACAAACACATTCTCCCTGCTAACACTCAAGTTATAAGAAACAAAGAAACCACTGTAGGAATTTCACATTTCAAAGAGCTTCTCAGAATGCAGGAAGAGTTAAGGCAATATGTACCTTTATACCTGGTTTTCTTTAGCCAAGTAAAGCAAACGCCACACAAGCATACAGCTTTTGTTCTTGATGGTTCAAGTTCTCATTTTGGTGCCAAGTCTAAGATCCAAATGAAATCCAGTTTTGCAATCATCAAATACTGAGAAATGTTTCAGCATGCTTGGCGACCTTAGATTTTGCTGAACTTACAATGAAAAATAAAGTTGTAGGCTATTTTTGAATGCTGGTGATATTTTTTTTCATTTTGATTTGTTTTTTTGCTTTTAATTTTATGGGGAGAACATGTGAAAATACCTTAACCTATGACTTTAGGTTCTACATGATTGTAAAACAATTTACAGTAATTTGCTCTTCACCTCTCTCATGCCTTCTGTGTAATAGAAAGAACAATGACTTTTGGAATATGAGTTAGGTTCAGTTTCCACTCCTGTAACCGGCTTTATGACCTGAGACCAATTTCTTATCTGAGCTTCAATATTGTTAATCAATAAAGCAGGCATAATTATAGGTTGTCATGGATACCATGAAGTTTAACAAAAGACTTACTGCAAATGCTTACCATTCCTTTATTCAATGACATACACTAAGTCTCTGCAATATGCATGCTCCGAGAACACTGTGCAGATACAGACAGAAAGCAACGACTCTGCCCCCAGGGAGCAAATATTCAAGTGGGAGAAAGATAACAGACTAGAGAGAAATCCAAATTAAAACAAAGAAATACTTTCAGGTTAGTCCCATGGGCTCTCACGGATAGACATTAACAGAATTAGTATTTTGCAATTATTTGAGTGATGACTGTCTCATTAATGTTTACATCCCCCACAAAGTGTAGGCTCTGTGATAGCAAAGACCAACATTGTATTCCCATACCTTGCACAGAATAGGGGCTGTAGTGCACAATTACTGAATAGATGAATGAATGCATTGTGATAAGGAAATAAACAGAAGGATGTAATGGAGAAAACAGAGATGTTGGGGAGTAACACTGATAGGATGGTCTAGAAAGGCCTCTCTAGGATGCTGGTGCATTTAAGTGATGAGAAGAAGCCAGCCATGTGGATGGAAAATAAAAAAAAAAAAAAAAAAAAAAACCACAGAAGAGAATTCTAAACAGGAAATATCTGGGGCAAAGGCCCTGAGACAGGAAAGACGGTAGAATGCTTAGGGAATGGGAAGGGGCCGGCATGCCTGATGCAGGGACCGGAGACAGAGATTATGGTAAATATGAGTTTTAATGTAAACATAATGTAAGTTCTCTTTCCCTCTTCCACATCCCCCTTGTTTACAGTTTTGTATTAGTAACAAGATTAACATCCATTTAAAAATTAGGCAACAATACTAGATAATAGACGATTAATTATGAATCGAAAGAAACAGATGCCCGTGCTTGGGAGTGGAAGGGATGAGAGCTAATGCACGCAGGAAAGGTGAACCGGGATCAGAGTTTCACTCTAATTCTAGGCATGGCCTCGAAATCATTCCACGATTGGGCAGTTGGATCTCCACCATACAGAGTGCCCAGGAATCTAACTGCAGCCAAACAAATGCCCTAATTTCATGCTTTGCTGCCTCCACATTGGCAGATGTCAAAAAAAGTTTTTCAAGCCAGACTTTACAATGCCCAAAACACTGGGCTCTTTCTCCAGTCTTACTGGTGAACTTCCAGTAAGTCATCTAAGCTGGATTGCTCAGCTTCCATATCCTATGAAGTGTCATTGAGGTCATCTTCTCTGCAGATGTTGTCTTCAGCTTCCCAGACTCACTCTGTAGACCAAGTATGTGCCAACCCATCTCTGTCTTGCAAAATGATTCTAATTAAGCCACTGCTCCTACTTTCCTCCTTCAGAGCCTGAAGCCAGAAAGTCCTGATGTTTTTTGAAAAGTTTAGTGGTTGACATCTATTGTGTCCAGCTGCTCTTTGGCTCCACTTCTGAATTTATGTCTTTGGTTTTGGGAAATTCTGTCCTTCTTTTCCTACCTTGACTGTATGGGAAATCCATCTTAGCTTGGCCTAGCGTTCAGATCACTACTTAGCCCAGTGCACATCACCTAATGTCATGACTTACTTATAGAAGATTACTGATATATGTGCTAAATAAAGTTAGGCAGCAGTGCCCAGTGTTAAGCCTTTTTGAGTTCTTCCTTAACCAAGAAGCTTGATTCTACTTTCTCTTACCCTAACAGGAGGGACATTTGATTTTGGTATGGGAAATTTTTCCAGAAGTTCATAAATATCTTGTCCAGACCTATCTTTGAAATATAGGAAATAATAACATGTAAAGGGGACTTTTTAAAAAAACACATCCTACTTATTTTAAATGATACTTGAAATGTTCATTAAGCAACATTGAAAATACTTGCACTGGAGCAGGGCATGATGGCTCGCCCCTGTAATCCTAGCAACTTGAAAGGCTGAAGCGGAGGATAGCTTGAGAACAGCAGTGCAAGACCAGCCTGAGTAACATAAAGAGATCTTATCTCAAAAGATATAACAGAAATTAAAAAAAAAATAACCAAGCATGATAGCATGACCCTGTAGTCCCAGCTACTCAGGAGGTTGAGTCAGGAGGATTGCCTGAGCCCAGGAGTTAGAGGCTACAGTGAGCTACTAATATGATCACACCATTTCACTCCAGCCTGTGGGACAGAATAGGACACTGATTCTCTTTCTCTCTCTCATTTTGTTTTGTTTTCTGAGACAAGGTTGCACTCCGTCACCAAGGCTGGAGTGCAGTGGTGTAATTAAGGCTCACTGCAGCCTCAACCTCCCTGGCTCAGGTGATCCTCCTACCTCAACCTCCTGAGTAGCTGATGCTAAAGGCATGTGCCACCACACCCAGCTATTTCTTTATTTATTTTTTTGGTATTTTTGGTAGAGACAGGATTTTGCCATATTGCGAAGGCTGGACTTGAACTCTGATCTTAAATGATCTGCCCACCTCAACCTCCAAAAGTACCAAGATTACAGGTGTGAGCCACTGCACCCAGCCAATCCTGTCTCTTTGAAAAAACAGGAAAATACTTGTTTCTTAATGTTAAAGTGAAAAAGAAAAAAATAATAATGTGTATAAAACATGAGCCTAACCATGCAAAACAATTAGCATTGAAAGAAAGAAACAAACCAAACTGTTGACAATGTTTGTATCTGGTAGTAAGATTATGAATTATATTTTTGGGGTTTTTTTTTCATTGTTTTTAATTGGTTTCTAGTGAGGCCCTGCCGCTGGTAGATTTTTAATTTCTCCATGTGATTCTAATGTACAGACTGGTCTATGGAGTGCTCATTCTGTGTAGGGCTATGTACTGAGTGTTTTATATGCATTATCTTATATAATTCTCAAACTAATACAACCAGGTGGATATTATTATCTTGATTTTACAGAAGAAGAAACTAGACTCAGAGACAAGAAATAAACGTCTCAGGGCAACTCAGCTTATTTGAACCCAGTTTGTCTGTCTCCTGTGGGGACAGGCAAATAAAGAATTCTACCCAGTTGTGTGAGAATGCTTTATAAATACTATAATGGAGAATCCAACATACTCACTTTCAAAATGTCCATGGAGTAGCTCTTTATAAATCTTTCAATTAACAAGTGTCTCATTATTTTCAAACCCTGCCAAGTGTAAATGCACCTGCAGCTGAACATGTATGACTTTCATTCCATAATGGCCTGAATAGCATGAGAACTCAACTTCCAACCTGTTCAAAGTTACAATCACATCTCATTGCTTTAAGACACGACCTAGCGTCTCTAGTGAAATCATAGCATGGGTCCTATTCATTTTATTTTATATCATTTTGGGGTAATAAGCAATTAAGTATATTTTGAAATTCCTTAAATAATTTTGCAAGATTTCTTAAATAACTGGAAGCATTCTTGGATGTCATAAAACCACTCTTAGGATTGCTGTTTCAGACAAATGTCAGCATCACTGGATTTGTAGAGCTTCCTCTCCCATGCTTCATTTAGACTGAGCTCTATTTTGCTAAATCAGCTTAAAGTGAACCTCACCTCTTCCAATAGTCAAGATTCCCACTAACCTCAGGCAGAGGTGCAGATGCATATTATTAGCAGAACTTTAATTATTAGCCTTTTTCACTTATAATTTGAGTCCCAAGTCTTTTGAAGTAAGACCCATTTGCCCAGATTTGTATAGCATTACCTAAGCATAATGTTGCCCAATAAAGCCAAATTGATGGATTAAGGATACAAATAAGGAATCCCGAATCACCTTACCAGGCAGGATTTGTGAGAGTGCAGAGAGGAGAGAGAACAAACACTGCTTAGAAAAAATAGTTTGTAACTGTTTTGCTTTAGCAAAATAAAAGAGACATTACCTCTCAAATAGCATTGCCCAGGGATATCTTCCAGCATTCACAAACACGCTATGAACATAGTATGAATTTTAATAGCTTTGTCACCAAGTATATACCTAAAAAGAAAATGATCATCTCCAGTGTTTGGGTTCAAGTAACAGGAAAATCTTTTCTACACACCTCTTCTTTCTTTTCCATTTCCTTTATCTTTGTTAGCATTTTTATTTGGCTCCTTCATTAGCAGAAATTTTGTTATATATTTGAGGGTATTAGAAAACATGTGTGATGCAGTTATTTAAGAAAGAAAAACTTAAATAGGTAAATTGGGAATATATTTTAATGTATATTTTTTAAAAGAAAAAAAAAACTTTTCTTACATTTCCTCCCCCTACTGTAGACTAGAAAATACTAGGTGGCAAATTAATATTCACCTGTGCAGTTAAACAGCACAAAACAGAGAATCTTTACCCAGAGTAATCAAGCACTTTTTTTTGGACTAAATCCAAGTCAAAGGCCATCCTCCATTCTTCTAAGCAGAGAGCATATACCCTTTGCAGTCTCACTAAACTGGGGGTGACAAAACTGGTATTTTGAAATCAACATCCAATTTAGTGCTTTCATGGAGTTCTTCAGGTTGCTTAATTATCCATAAATGAAAACATTTTTATATTGTATATTTTCATGCATGTGTTTAGAATGGAAAAGAGACTTGCTCTAATTGGTTTCAGTTAACTAAGCTAGAATCTCCGACTTACAGCTATTCGTTCCAGAAAAACTTAAGGTGAATAGAAAAATATTTGTTATAAAGCAGAAGAGAATAGCAAGATTAGCCTTTCAAGTTTTTATCTGCAGGTTTTCAGAAAGTTCTCATCTCTTTTTAAGATAACACCCAATTTTATGCAATTTTATCTATCAATGTAAAACTTGAATTAAATGACTAAATACCTAATTTATAAGAGCATATATACAGGCATTTTTATAAAATCTATACCATAGGCAGAATTTATTTTTGTAACCAAGTGGCTCTCTTTTAATTTCTTTCAAGACATTTTACATGTTCAGAAAATTGCAAAATTTCTAATATGTTATTAATTCTGGATATTCATACAGCATTGAAACTATAGTTGTTTTCATCTATCTGGATTTTCATAAGAGTTCAACATATCTATTGCATACATATCTCAACTATTATAATTCTCAAGAAAGAAAATCTGAAGATGAAAAGAGTTGGGATTTGACTCATGAAAAGATAATCCACCTCTCTTCTTGTGATTTCTTGTAACTATTCAGAATTTCACAACCCTTGCTAAACCATAAACAAAAGGCCACAAGCAATAAAACAGCAGAAACCCAGTAAGAATGTACTAGAGTTCAGAGAACAATTACCCCAGGCTTAACTTCACTGACCTTTAATCTTTTGGGGTCATCAGTGCTCGTCTATATAAAGCATCCCACAACGTGCTGGGGCTCAGGCCTTGCAGAGTTCTGTAAGCTGGAGTCCTAAAAGCAAAAGTCAAACTGGGGTAAATTTGTCCAAAGACAAAACAGTTTTCTCTGGTGTGGTGCATTTGAAACACATAGGTGTCAAACAGTGAATTTGGATGTAATCTCTGGATCCAGGGCAGGACTTTTCTATCAGCCTTTCTGTTTGTTTGTTTGTTTTTGTTGTTGTTGTTTGAGACAGACTCTCACTCTGTTGCCCAGGCTGGAGTGCAGTGGTGCAATCTTGGCTCGCTGTAGCCTCAGCCTCCCAAGTTGCTGGGATTACAGGTGCACACCATCCTGCCTGGCTAATTTTTTGTATTTTTAGTAGAAATGAGTTTTTGTTATATTGGCTAGGCTGGTCTCAAACTCCTGGCATCAAGTGATCCACCTGTCTTGGCTTCCCAAGTGTTGGAATTATAGGTGTGAACCACCTGGTCAGCAGGGAAGGACTTTCCTGAGGCTTCTCTGACTTCATACTTATAAATCCTCTATCCCAAAGACCCTCTGCAATTCTAACACTAACATCTTAAGAGTGAAATGTTGTCTAGGAATAGAAACAGCATTGATCAGGAAGTGAGGAGACCCCAATTCCTGTTACAGATGTATCAGTTATTAGCAACTTGGATTTCAAAAAAGAAATTTGGAAATTATTTATTAAAGCTCTATATCATGGGCTAGCACCAGTGGAGTCCAATTTTTGAATTCAAGAAGTTCATAATTTAATGGAGAATGTAAATTAGCACAGATTACTATGATATAATTTAAGAGGTATTATGCAATCATTTGGAAAAATTCTAAGGAGACAGAAAGAAAGGAATTACCAATTCTGTTTGTGGGTATAGAAGCAGAGATGTCTACAGAGGCTTCAGGTGGCACCTTAAAACATAATTGTCAAGGAATTTGGTATGGTAAAAATACATGGAACAAGAGAAGGAAGGACAATTTCATTAAAGTATTGATTGAGGAAAACTGTGAAAGGCTTTGAATAACTTTCTGAGGAATGTGGACAACTTATGCTATTTAAGACTTAATTTCTTCATCTCTAAATAAAGGAATTGAACTGGATGACTTCAGAGTTCATGACCAGGTCTAAAAGTCTAAGTGAGATTACATTCAAAGTTCAAAGGGAAATGCCTTATATAAAAGTTGGCCAAATGCGATCAATTCCCGTAAAGATGATGCCAAGTCAGTAGTTCTTATTCTAAACGCCTCTGCGTCATCAAAAAAGTACGTAACTAAAAACAAAAAATAAGATTTTTTAAAAATGAATCAATACAACTTTGTGTTAGAGATGCCAAAAAATATGCTTTCCAGGACTTCAAGTTAAATTACTTCAAATGTTATTCTAGAGTGACCATGCAATGGAATGAATTGGTCCTCCCAAAATTCATATATTGAAGCCCTAACCCCCAGTGTAACTGTTTTTGCTGTAAGGAAGTAATTCATATTAAATGAGCTGATAGGGTAGGGTCCTGATCTGATAGGATTCTTGTCCTTATAAGAACATCCACCAGAGACCGGCCACCTGCAAGCCAGGAGGAGAGCCTTGACAAGAAACAGAACCCTGCCAGACTTTGATCTGAAACTTCCAGTTTCCAGAACTGTGAGAAACAAATTTCTGTTGTTTAAGCCATATACTGCTTATTATTATTGTTATGGCAGCTGACTAATACAGATAATAAGTTTTAGTTTGAGTATCAAAGTCCATTAAAAATATGATTATAATATTTAGACTATTTAAATTATTAATTCTTTATGGTTTATTTGTGCTCTAAAAAATGATATATATTTTAATTGATAGTGTAGCCAGGTGATTGTGACTATAACTCTTTCAATGATGTTTCATTCATTATTTCATTTGAAATGAGAACATTCATTGATTTAAACTTTTTTTCCTTTCTTTTTTTTTTTGTGAGACATTGTCTCACTCTGTCACCCAGGCTGGAGTGAAGTGGTGTGATCTCAGCTCACTACAGCCTCAACATCCCAGGCTCAAGTGATCCTCCCATCTCAGCTTCCCCAAAATCTGGGATTACAGGCATGTGCCACCATGCCCAGCTAATTTTTTCAAAACATTTTTTGTAGAGATGGGGGTTTCACCATGTTGCTCAAGTTGGTCTCGAACTCCTGTGCTCAAGCGATCCAGCCACCTCAGCCTCCCAAAGTGCTGGGATGACAGGCATGAGCCACCGCACCCGGCCTGATTTAAACTTTTCATTTTGCACATACCTGAACTTTACCAGTGAGCTAAGTATTAGTGGCATTCAGAAAAGTGAAATGTGCTAATGAGTTTGGTGTATGAATGAATTTTAAACCAAACAAGTTCAGTTTTCTTTTTTTTTTCTAACTTCCAGAGGGATTCTATTTATTTGCAAACTATACTAAACTATTTTATAATTATTTCATCATTCCCTCTCCATAAATCCTCTCAGCACCTACTTGTTGCCAGACACCATGTTAGGCCCTGGAAATAACTAAGATGAGGAGTATAGCCTCATTCCCTGCTTTCACCAAGCTCAAAGTCAAGCCTGTAAGACAATAAAACTAGAATCCACAGACAGTAAGTATATTACAGGCTAAGATAGAAGTACAAATTTCTGCAGGAGCTTTAGCTAGTTAGAAGGCCAGGAAAGGCTTCCTAAAAAAAAGTCATTTTAGCAAAGTCTGGAAAAAGGTTGGCATATATAAGATCTTAGGAACCATGTCAAATGAACAAATGTTGATCAATAGGAATGAGCCAAGCAAAGACATGGGGCAGAGTAAACATTATGTTTGAAGGTCTGAAGTGCAAAAACACAGCCAATTAAAGGAAAAGAAAAAAAAAATTCAATACATCTGGATGGCAGAATCTCAAGGGGCAGAAATGTGAAGAAGGTCAGCGGACCCTCAGAAGGCACCCATCAATCAGCCTCTTTCACTTTCAATCATCATTGAATACATCAAGAACTACGCCACTGACTCATAGTGTGCACAGTAGAAGGTATTTGAGAAAAATCATTTTTTGTTGTTGTTAAGAAAACAAGCAGTGAAGGCTTTTACAGATATTATAGGAGTTCAAACACATTTTCTCCTTCTGACTCAGAAGAAATGCCCCATACGTAGTTGAGAAAAAAAGAACTTTAGATTATCTAAAGCTTCTAACCAAAATATCCACCTCCATTTCCTCTCCCTGGGTGTTCCTCTTGCAAGAACTGGGCAGGACAGGCCTCACCTGGGTTTAAATTCTCTAACCTGCCTCAGTAGCAGACAAGAGGAAAGCCACCTATAGCCACCTTTCAGACATCTTTCTTGTTAACTATGTGAATAAGAAAAACTAGGGAAGCAGAGTAATATCATCTGGGACTATATATATATATATGTATATATATATATATTTTATAGTTATATATATATGGTATTTTACAATAAAAAGAAGGGCTAATAGTCACATAAAATTGATTTATTGTAGGGCTTTGTGTTTTACTAAGATTGATTTTTTTTTTAGTATATTTCTACGCTGTAATTTCAGATTTTGTATCCTCTCCACGGAATGAGGTTATTATTACTTGGATATTTTAGAATACTCATGTTTCTGGTAGGTGTGCATTCAGTATTGTAAAGTCTTGACCACTAGTTTAATTTATATTTCCCTTAATCACTGTTCCCACAATGGCTTAATGATTCTTCCTCTCTAATAGAGAGTGTATGATGCATATTAACATAATAATGACTGATTTAATCGATTATTTTTATACCTTAAGGGTAAATTCGGGAGGCTAAGTGGCCACCCTCTGTAGTTCCAGCAACTAAGGAAGCTGAGGTGGGAAGACCACTTGAGTCTAGGATTTTGAGACTAGCCTGGGCAACACAGGGAGGCCCCCGTCTCTACAAAAAATACAAAATTAGCCAGGCGTGGTGGTGCTGGCCTGTAGTCTTGGCTACTTGAGAGGCTGAGGTGGGAGGATTGCTTCAGCCCAGGAGGTCAAGGCTACAGTAAGCTGTGATCACCCCACTGTACTCCCACTGAGCAGCAGAGTAAGACCCTGTCTCTAAAGAAGAAAAGACCCCATCTCCTAAAAAAATACAAAATAAAATCAACTTAAATTAAAAAAATAAAAGCAAATAGACTTATGAAGCTTAATGGATAAAAGACTTGCCCTTTACTTCCCGTTCTTTTTGCTGCCTTTCTAGGTATGTGCATGTGACTATGGGGCAAGGAGGGTAGTACACGTGTTATGCACAAGCACACACACGCGCACCATGCGGCAGCCAACGGGGATCACAACAACTTATGCTCTAACTAAACAGTGCTCTTGTAAACAGTTTTCTTAACTCAGAAGCTACTCCCAAAAACTACATTTTAAAAATAAATGAATGTAAACAAGACATAAACTATTTTAAATAGAGATACGTAAAGTTTTTAATGCAGTGTCTTATTGATAGCCTCTTCAAAGTTGGATATTTCAAATGTATGCTTTTATTAGTATATTTTCCTATTACTGTTCAATTGACATAATAATAAAATTCTTGGTGCAAAATATTTGTTCAATGCAAGCTATTCAATTACTCATCTCTACATAACTCTAAATGAATCATGTTATGAATTGAGGAATAAAGAGTAAATTTCCAGATATTATGACTTAGGAAACAATTGCTCAAAATTAGCTGTAGTTCTGGACAATTTGTGAGGTATAGAACTTATCTCTACTATTACATACTTATTACAAATAAAAGGACCCATGTGCTTATCCACATGTGTAAACATTCTATTTTTAAAACATAAAATAATTCATCTAATATTACAAAGTGGTAGTTGATAATCAACAGTAAATATGTATGACCTCATTTTTATCTGCTTGATATCTTATACCACAAATAATTTCTCCTAAGAAAAATATAAAAGATTAAAAACCATCATATATTTTTCTTACTGTAAATTTGTATGTTCATAAAATCCTTGAGATTGCACAGATCTTTTCATATCAAGCCTAGAAATCTACAGATGAAGAAACTGAAGCCAGCAGCATAGGTGATGTGTCCTGTTGAGCGCTTCCAGCATGTTACACACCACGCACTGTCCTGGGAGTTTTGTATCCTCACCAGCTTAGGAGATAAATACACATACATGGCTTGCTGGTAAACCAGCTGGGGGCAGGGGTATAAAAGAGCCCTAATTTGTAACATTTGCCAATTTGTGATATAAATACTTGCAGAAGTGACCAATTTCAGGCTACCAATGGTTTAACAAATGTTTCACAAAATTCCTGAATATTTAAGGATCCGTTCTTCCAAGCTGGCACCATCCAGCTCCAATATACCTGAGGGAGAGAAGGAAAACTTAGGGACAGAGAAGTTAATCGTGGTGTGTCAACAGTAATGGCTAGGAAGGGAATAGTACAACAGGACTTGAAGGCAGACAGTCTGGCTCCAAACCCTGCCTTCAACCACAGGGCTCCACTGCCACTATTTGCATGTAGTGATTTTCATTGTTTTCCTCATTAAGCTGTCCCTACATGATTTTCTTTTATCTGTTTATAAGCATATGGAGCCAGTCAGCACATAATGGGAAACACGTTCTAAGTGTAAAACACAACAAAATTAATTACTAATAAAGATTTATTGATCACTTAAAGTGTGCAAAGCACTATATACATGTTTTGGGGAGTGTGAAAACTAATCAAAAATTAATGATAGCTAAGTTTTTATTTTACTCTATACTTTTCTGTGTTTTAAAATATTTTTTGCAAGTAACATCTGGCATATATGAATTCAACATTTACTGCATTAATGGATATGTTATTATATTCATGACAATTAATTTCACTTAAAAGTGAAATCAAATTGTTATGATAGAAATCATTGCAACTGGTTTCTTTTGGAATTTCTTTTGAGAAGTGTGTCAGAACGTAGACATCCAGGCAATTATTATTTTTCTAAATCAGGACTTGGCAGACTTTCTCTTTAAAGGGTCAGATAGTAAATATTTTAGGTTTGTGGGCCCTCCAGTCTCTGTCCCAACTATTCAATCCTGCTGTTGTAGTACAGAAACCACATAAACAATACATAAACAAACCAATATACATGGATGTGTTCCAATAAAAACTTTACTTGCGGACACTACGATTTCTATTTTGGGTAATTTTTAGGGATCACAATATATTCTGTCTCTTTTTTTTTTTTCCAAACATCCAAAAAATGTATTCACAGGATATATCCAAACTGGGGAAAGGGCAGATTTGGCTTAAGGCATGTTTGCAATCCTTTTCTAATTATACAGGAAAACTAACATTGCAATGACAGTGTAGCATATCACCAGTGTGAAGTACACGAATTTCGGACTGAATCCCAACTCTATTTCCTAGTTTGTGACATTAGTTACTTAAATTCTTTGTGCTTCAGTTTCTTCATCTATAAAATAAAGATAATAACAATCCTTTTCTTCTTGGTCTATTTCAGGGATAAATGAATAAATACATGTAAAGCACTTAAAATTCTGCTTGTATATAGCAGATACTATATACATATTTGCTGTATAAATAGCCTCATTGTTTGAAAATATTTAGAAAGAATTTTGAAGCCAATTTACGAACCATGGAAGAAAACATCATTACATTAGAGTCACCTACCTTATTCACAAAAACTGCCCCTGAATTAGGCTATTTCAAAAATCTAAATCAAAACCAAGCATCTGTATCAAAAGTCTACTTCAGAAAGTCTAATTTGTGAAATTCACCACAGATTTGAGTGTTTAAAAATATAAATATATTCAAAAGGACAAATATTTCAAAACAAGATATCAAAAGAATGAGTACTATGCTTATAGAGAGTACTCAGAAGAAAGAGTACTCTTAATTATAGAGAGGCTTCTACGCAAGGTGTGAGCAATAGAATCATTAAAGGCTACCATCTTCCAAACCGACTTTTCTAACATAAACAATTTCCATTTAGAAACAAACCTTCTGATGTTTTCCTTTATTTTATTAAGTTTTATTATTTTTTTTTTTGAGATGGAGTCTTGCTCCATTGCCCAGGCTGGAGTGCAGTGGTGCAATCTTGGCTCACTGTACCCTCTGCCTCCCAGATTTAAGTGATTCTCCTTTCTCAGCCTCCTGAATAGCTGGGATTACAGGTGCCCACCACCACACCTGGCTAATTTTTGTATTTTTAGTAGAGACAGGATTTCCCCCTGTTGGCCAGGCTGGTCTCAAACTCCTGATATCAAGCTATCCACCCACCTCGCCCTCCCAAAGTGCTGAGATTATAGGCATGAGCCACCGTGCCCAGCCTGGTGTTTTTCAACTTCACATTTTCACATAAGGAGCTTATAGTCTCAGCAAGGAGATAGAGCAAATATACAAGAAAAACTTCAACCAAATGCAATAAATAATAAAGAACAAAAAAATGATAAACCTGAGGTGTTATGGAGGAACGCTAAATGATATTTAGATAAGGGAGTTATAAAAATTTATCATTAGAGTACACTTGAAGGCAGGCCTTAAAAGAAGGAAATACATTTTTTAAGAAGAGGGAATAGCTGTGGCATGTATTATTTTTGTCCTCTAAGAACTTCAGGTTAGAGATTCAGCTTCTGGCCACAGAGGGGTCATTTGATCTGGCCAGTCCAGAATTCTTCAGACTCATCAAGCAAGACTCTTTTAGTCTCTGATCACAGACTAGAAGGCTTAATTCCCAATATGTCTCCAGCCATATCCCTCCTGTATGGAGAAGCTGGTCTCAGAGATTCAAGTCAGGAAAAGGAGAGAGATAATCCATATTTAACTGGCTCCAATCATCCTGAGGCCACATTCACCCCCAAACTCATGATATCAAAAGTGCAGCTCACTTTCTTTTTCCTCCTCATGTCTCCCCACAAGATACTTGCCCCTTTTCTACATTCTTCTTCCTGTTGCCTAATCTAACAATTCACTTGGATTGACCACTTATACTAGGATTTGTTCAGGTGTCCTTTACCCTACTCACCTCACCAAACACCATTAGCATCAAATCCTTTCATGTTACAGACTTTCCTTATATACATGTTGAGCTCTAGCTATCTGTTTCCATAGAAAGATAAGTCACTGAAAGTTGATTGGGGGCTGGCCACGGTGGTTCACGCCTGTAATCTCAGCACTTTGGGAGGCTGAGGCAGGTGGATCACCTGAGGTTGAGAGTTCAAGACCAGCCTGACCGACATGGAGAAACCCCATCTCTACTAAAAATACAAAGTTACCCTGGCGTGGTGATGCATTCCTGTAATCCCAGCTACTTGGGAGGCTGAGGCAGGAGAAATCGCTTGAAGCCGGGAGGTGGAGGTTGCACTGAGCTGAGATCGTTCCATTGCACTCCAGCCTGTGCAATAAGAGCGAAATTCTGTCTCAAAACAAACAAAAATGAAAGTTGATTGGATGCTTGTGTCGGAGTGAGGCTGGAAAAGGGACACTCTAAAACATATTCACTGGTGGCTACCGATCTGGTTGAGAACCAGCTCTGTTTGAGAAGTTTCTCAAATGCTAACATCTATTGGTCTTTTCTCTTTGGCTCATGAGTTTCCCTAAAAAAGAACCCTCCAGCAGTGCTTGCTAGGTAATAGGGGAGGTGATATCTGGCTGCAGAAATTCAAGGAGCTGAGTTGGAAAAGGCAGTGTGCTTTCACTTGCTCTGTGAAAGAGCAAGTGAAAGATCTACATTACTTCTGTGTCTTCCTGTTACCTTTGCTTCTGTCTATTTTGTGTATTCATTTTCTTTCCTTCTGCTTTCACTATAATGTGTTTTAAGAGGGCTCTAAGATAGGCGAATCTGCTTATTCTGTAATTTTTAACCAGAAGGACCTAAACATGTTTTACATCTAAAACCATGCCTTCCATTCCTATTAATATTCTAATGATGGTCCTCAAAAAGTCTTCATCTTTCTTAGGGACTTTGTGCAACAACCTTCTCAATGGTCTTGCACTGGTATTTCCCCTTTTGCACTTCATCCTGCCCTCAGCTCTGCCCAATATCCGTGGGTACACAACCTGTCTGATGAGTGTCTCCAGAGGGTAAACTTCCTGTCTCCTGTTGAACTGGCGGACAGGAAATCAGCTGTGCAGGCTGGAGGTGGAGATCTGGGAATCTTAGTGCTACATATCCAGTCACTTCTCTTTTCATCTTCCTATGCCTGTTGCCACCTTCCAGAGCAACTGCTGCCTCCAATTTCTGAGCACTTTCTGTTTTCCAGCTCAAA
Organism: Plecturocebus donacophilus; assembly: GCA_004027715.1. Lineage (NCBI taxonomy): Eukaryota > Metazoa > Chordata > Mammalia > Primates > Pitheciidae > Plecturocebus > Plecturocebus donacophilus. Next base: position 14,049 of record PVKP010000631.1, on the reverse strand, counting down.
GAATACGCTTCCCTCTTACTGACTTCCCATCCCCACTGCCCTCTCCAGAAGGTTGAGAATCAGCTCTCTGCAGCCTATAGAATAGTCCATCTACTTTCCAGAGTAACAATGCTATTGATAAGGTTTGCATGACATCTGTGTCTTCCTGTTCCCTTTGCTTCCATTTTCTTCCTTGTGTATTCGTTTTCTTTCTTTCTTCCTTTTTCACTTTAATGTGTTTTGAGAGGGCTTTAAGATAGGTCAATCTGCTTATTTTGTGATTTTTTTTAACCAGAAGGATCCAAACACTTTACATCTAAAACCATGCCCTCCTTTCCTATTAATATTCTAAAGATGGTCTGCAAAAGTCTTCATCATCTTTCTTATAGACTCTTGCAACAACTTTCTAACTGGTATCCTTTCCAGTTTGTCATCCTTAAATCTACTCCAACACATTTCCCAAGTCATCCATCCAAAATGCAAATCTCTCAATATCACATGTTTAAATTTCAATAGCACCCTATGCTCTAGAGAATAATATTTACCTTCCTCTGTGTGGCTCATGGCCCTGAATGAGCTGGCACCTCCTATATCGCTAGTTTTTTTTTACCCCTTGACACATAATTTATCTGAAACTCCAGCAACGTGGAACTGCTCAGGCCCAACCTTCAAGCACACGTAATACTCACACAGAAGCCAAGCTCTGCCCTACCTCCTGGTACATATAAATACCCTTTTTCTCTCCCTCCACATATATACAGTATGATAATCCCCTGCAAGTGGTACCTTCTCCAGGAAGCCTTTTTAATGCTCTCTCCCTGGAAGATTAAGAGCTTCTACTCTGTATTCTTATAAAAAGCACCTTACCTATACTTACTTCATATGCTGAAATGAGTTCCTCATGTTTCTGTGCCCATATAGGAGAGGGACTGTGACCTGTCCATCTTTCTCGATTTGTTTATGGTCCAGACCTCTTGGAAGTGACCAGAAAAACACTACAGCTATTTTTCTTTATGTTTCAACTCCATCTTCTGGTGACTGTCCTCTAACCCTCAAACTAATTTAATGGTTAAATCTACACAAGAAGAATGGTCAGTATATGGAATGAGCTGTGTGTGGCAGAGGAGAGGTTAAATTCCCAAGCCTGCCCCTCTCTCACGCCCCATGCCCGACATCACTACTCCAGGGGTGTCCATCCCTGCTGCTCCCATCCCCCAGCACCCGCATGTCCTTGAGCTCTAGCGATGACATGTTTAGGGCTCTCTGTGTCAGGTGTTCCTCAGAAATGTAGCTAAAACTTGATCACCGTTATTACTGAATGTGGCTTTGTTTTTCAAAAATCAAGACAGAGATTTTGGACTAGAAAGATTGATTTGATAGTCACCTACTTGTTTTTCTGTTTTCTAAAATGCTTAGAAAATACCTAAAACAGCATACATTAGTCCCCCATTTTCCAAAGGGGAATATATTCCAATACCCATAGTGGGTGCCTAAAACTATGGATAATACCAAACCCTGTGTATACTATGCTTCCTCCTATACATACATATGATAAAGTTTAATTTATAATTAGACACAGTATAGATTAACAATAGTAACTAAAAATAGAACAATGTGCTGTAATAAAAGTTAATAGGAATGTGGACTCTTAAAATATCTTTACTCACTATTTTCAGACCTTAGTTGACCACAGGTAACTGAAACCACAGAAAGTGAAACCATGGCTACATGGGGAGCACTGTGGTCAGGTTTTTCATATACATCCTCTTGTTTGGGAACCAAGAAGAGACAGAACCTTTTCAGAAATATCTGCTGCAGTGGGAAAACGAAAGCAAGAGAACCAGCAACAGGGGTTTGAAATAAAAAGGAGAGTGAGAAAGGGGGGCTTTCATTGGCAAGCCCACCCCAGCCCTCTGTCAATTCCTCCTGGACCCATCCCTGGCCCGGACAATGGGATGTCTTCCTTCACATTCAAGGAACTATGCTCACTTTGCTATCAAGTTCTTGTGGCACCTGCCACTCATGTTACAAAGAACTGGAACAATTAAGCTTTAGATACACGATGGCTTAAAATAGATTTTGTGAACAGACCTGACAGTCCAGCTACCATGGCAGTCTTTGTTGTCTATGAGAAAATGATTTCAGAGTTCCAAAGAGCAGATTTGAAAGTGAACATTCAGACGACAACTTGTTTGCAAATTCAGACTAGCCTACATTTCGTTCCTGGTGTTAACTGGAAAATATTAGACTACAATTATGAACAATTGTTTTTCCCTCCAAATTAACAGACTTGATATATGGTTAAGAACCTTAGCTGAATGGAGAAAGCCTCTTCTGATATGACTGTGAATCTCCTTACGTCAAAAAATTGTGTATACTAAAAATTTAACCAAATTGTAGAGACAGGTGACATAATATTAACCAAGGGTAAGACTATCTAATCCCAAAGTGCAAAACTCAAGTAAGTAATAATTTCTGAAGAGCTTTTCTCATATGTGAGATTTTTATAAAGTCATTTCCTAATATGTTGACAAGTATCTAGCTTATGAAATGTGAAACAACAAATGCACAGTGCAAAACTTACAAATAGCAAAGTTGCTTACAAAACTTCCAATAACAAATTTTTCTAATTTTTGTATAAACAATACCTTAAACACAACCACCAAAGGTTTATGAGTCTTCCTAAGATAATATAAAAACTATTATTTTATGCTAAAATATTCTTGCATTCAAAAGTGTGAATGGCCAGGTGCAGTGGTTCATGCCTGTAAACTCAGCATTTTTCTTAGGCAGAGGCAAGCAGATCATTAGAGGCCAGTAATTTGAAACCAGCCTGGCCAATTTGGTGAAACCCCATCTCTACCAAAAATATAACAGATTAGCCGGGTGTGCAGCAGGTGCCTGTAATCCCAGCTGCTTGGGAGGCTGAGGCAGGAGAATCACTTGAGGCCGGGAGGCAGAGGGTGCAGTAAGCCAAGATGGTGCCACTGCACTCCAACCTGGTGACAAAGCAAGACTCTGTCTCAAAAAATAAAAGTGAAAATGAAAATTTTCAGCTAATCCTCAGTTAACCACATAGGTTCATCATCTCTTCCAAGAGATCCCTGAGACTCCCCCAGCCCAAGCTGAAATGGCTTCTGCCTCCTTCAATCCCTCACTACCACTCCCAAGTAACCTTTATCTATTGATTCAAGGAGATTCATTTTCTTTACAATCTCTGCAGTGATAACTCTTTGTTTTCACTCTAGGGGAACTGAATCAACGTTCTCCTTAATTCTTAACTTGTTTGTTATTACAAAAACTCCTGACATTTTAGGTGAAATACATGGCAGTTGGGGAAGGAGAATAAGGTTTACAAGTTCCATCTCTAAAGCTTCCTCTCAAGTTCTATATGAATTTCTTCCACCACTCAACTATGTCACACTTGGACATATGAGTTTCCTCACAGAGTATTACACTCCTCGTCTGCAAAATAAGTGTGTGTGTGGTGGGGCCTGGGAAGGGATTGGTCTCTAAAGTTCACTTTCTTCTTCACTATTCTGGAATTATATGATTCTATGTGCCTCCTCAGTCTTTCAGAGTCACTTGTTTTTATTGGTCCCCTTTGTCCTCTCTTTATCCAATTTGATTAAGTAATCAAATAATTAGAATTTGACTAAACTTATTAGGTTAAAAGTATACACACAATTAGATGTTTTCTTTCTTTTACACTGCATGCAAATTATTATTTCATTACAAAGTGAAACCCACTGTAGTTATTGCTCTCTTTCATTCTGAACCACAAGGAAAAAAAAATCTATTGTTATACATACGTGTATAACAGTATCTGTGTTATGACAATATCTTGTGTATAATCACATGTATAACTGATTAAAATATCATATCTATAATAGTATCTTGTGTTATAATCCCTGTCATCATAATAGTGATAGAGGCATCATGGATAGTTTTATGCACCATTTCATCAGTAACTGTTCCTACCAGCTTTTTTAGAGAACTCATTTGCAGGTGGTGCTTTGTGGCAAAACACCAAAAGCCACTTGTCACTCTGTACTCTGTCTTCTACTCATTTAGAACTTTCCCTGTAGATTGAAAGTATGTTGTCTTGTTTTGTTTAAGATGGAGTTTCCCTCTTGTTGTCCAGGCTGGAGTGCATGCAATGGTGCGATCTTGGCTCACTGCAACCTCCACGTCCCACGTTCGAGCTATTCTCCTGCCTTAGCATCTCAAGTAGCTGGGATTACAAGCAGGCACCACCACTCCTGGCTAATTTTGTATTTTTAGTAGAGACAGGGTTTCACCTGTTGGCCAGGCTGGTCTCAAACTCCTGAGCTCAAGTGATCCACCTGCCTTGGCTTCCCAAAGTGCTGGGATTACAGGTGTGAGCCATTGCACCAACCTGATTGGAAATATTTTAAAGATAAGAACTATAGCTAATTTATCTTTGTTCTTTCTTGAGCACAAGATACAGAATTTTGGTGTAAGTACTGAATATGTATGGAATGAAAGAAAAAGGAGCAATTAACCCTAAATAAATAGTTTGTAGGACAATAACATAGGTTCAGAGAATGTCAAGTCAGAATAAATCCCAAGATTCTGAGAAATCCTTGTCAGTCTCTCAAAGCAAATGATATTAACCTAATATCTTCATGGGTTGGACCACTGATGCCATGATTCTGGAAACTTAAGCAACTGAGTATTTCAAATTTGGGTCCCTAAAGATGTCAAAATGATAGAAATGTTAGATTCACCTACTGTAGGTTTGTTTTCAAACCAATGGCTAGAAAGAGTGCCTACTGGGAAAAAGTCAGGATCACATTTCCATCAATTGAACCAAAAGCCTTAAAACTACGTTCAGCACTCTAAAAGTCTAATTTTAACCAAGAGACAATCAAGTGTAGGAAAAGAAGACAGCCTTGGAATGAAATATGACTTCAATTCACATTCTTCCATATACTAACAGCTTGACTTTGGCAGGTCACTTAATATCCTGGACCCTCTTTTTCTTACCAAGAAAATGGGAATAATAATATCTGCCATTACAAATATGTTTAAAAATCAAATAAGATTATATAACTAAATTACCTGGCACAGTACATTCTTGCGCAGAGTAGACAATAAATTTCTTTCCCATCTTGTACCTTTTATTTCAGCACATTTGCTCCCAGTGTAAAGAGACATGTAATTTTAATGCTTTTTTTTTCCATTCAGTTATAACTGATTGAGGACACTACACTGCATAATCTCAGGAGTTATGCAGAACGACAGCCCCTGTACATTCTGTTCCTGTCTTAGGGCTACGAGCCATCTCTTTCTGCTCAGAATCATTACTTGGTTTATCTACACTTAAGGCTGCTAACAACATGAACTAACTGGAGGAAGCTGGTATTCACGGATGACCCAAACTGACTCAAATCAAATAACTGAAGAATCATACATTTACCTTTCTTTGTAGTTTCCAAGCCAAAGTAATTATAAAAGTCACAAATGTGCCTGTTTCACAAAAATATCAGTAATATATAGCAAATAAATATCTCTGCTTTTCTTTTTTTTTTTTTTTTTTTTTTTTGAGATGGAGTTTTGCTCTTGTTGCCCAGGCTGGAGTGCAGTAGAGTGATCTCAGCTCACCACAACCTTCACCTCCCAGGTTCAAGCAATTCTCCTGCCTCAGCCTCCCAAGTAGCTTGGATTACAGGCATGTGCCACCGTGCCCAGCTAATTTTGTGTTTTTAGTAGAGACGGAGTTTTTCCAAGGCTGGTTGTGAACTTCCAACCTCAGGTAATCCGCCCACCTTGGCCTCCCAAAGTGCTGCGATTACAGGGATTAGCCACCACACTCTGCCATCTCTGCTTTTCAAAAAGTAAAGGGTGGAGATGATGAATACTGAGAGGAAAATTAAATTACTCTCAAGCAGTCAAAAATTACTGTTTGGTTCACCAAGTCACACTAAAAACAGTCTGAAGTCAAACAACTGCAGCTAATTCATCCTGCCATCGATATATGTTATATTAGGATTCTCCAGAGAAACAAAGCCAATGGAAATGATGGAGGGAGGGAGAGAGAGAGTGAGCGAGAGAGGAGCAGGGGAGGGAGAGAGAGAGAGATTTTAATTTGGCTTACATAATTGTGGGGCTGGCAAGTCCAAAATCCATAAAGCAAGCAGGCAGCCTGGAAATTCAGGTAAGGGTTGATCTTGCAATCTTTAGTCCCAATTCCTTGAATTTCCAAGCACGATTTCTATGTTGCGGTCTTGGGGAAGAATTCCTTCCTCTTCAGGAAACCTCCATCTTTCCACTTATGCCCTCAACTGATTAAATGAGATTCACCTGCATTACAAAGGCTAATCTGCCTTACTCAGAATCTATTGATTCAAATATTAGTAACATCTGAAAAATATTTTTACAGCAATATCTAGGCTGGTCAAACAACTGGGCACCATAACCTCGCCAAGTTGAGGTATAAAATTAACCATTGTATATCTCTTGCTTGTCCAAACTGTTTGCTTTTCTTGCTACTCTAATCATACAGATATTTTTTCAGAGCTTTCTCCAAATTTTCTACATATTTGAAATTCTTTCTCCTGAAATAGGAGGTGAATATCTTTTAGTGTAAGCACTAGTTTGCGAATAAAGTAGTTCCTATTATATGTCATGTATTTCATATTTATTACACAGAGAAAAATGTAGAACTTTAATTTGATGATAGCTCATTGGTCATGTTTAGATTCTTCAAGATCAGAAATAGTTTTTATTTTAGAATTCACAGAGTGAATGTATATAAACTTTTTAAATTCACAGTGGCCAAATATATCCTCTTGATCTGATGCATTTTAATTTAGAGTCTCTTTATTGCTAAAATAAATACTACCCAGAATAGAAAGCAGTTTAGGCATTTTATTATTTTACTTACTGGAAGATTCTTCAACTGATTTGCCTGATTTCACGTTCACATGTGATTAGAGAATCTGATGGATGACTTTTTATACCCTACATTTTGGGCACAGATGTAATCAGTCTGCTCTTGGCTAGCCTTGATGGGGCCTGTTCTTTCCTGGGGCACCAATCTAAGAGCTGCACAATGTTTAAAAAGCACCTTACATCTCAGATGCTGCATACCAGGAAGATGAACCTGCCTGTTTTGCCTACCAGAGTCACAATGTGGCCACTTTGCTTGCAAGGCTTTCTGCAAGGAGTCTTTATACCATTCCAACTGCTGGGACATCCTCTGAAGCCCAGCAGCAGTTCTCCCATCAAGGCTGCCTGGGAATTCTCTAAGACACCCTTTCTCAAAACATACTCTGGTGGCGGCAGCATCTCCTAGGAACGGTCAGAAATAAAAAATTTCCAGGTCCTGTCTCACACCTCGTGAATCAGAAACCACACCTGGGCCCCAGTAACCTGCATTTTAACAAGCCCTCCTTGTCATTATGAAGCACACTGGAATTCAAGAACTGTTCACAGCTGAAGGCATAGCACGTGTCCATACCCAAAGCTCCAAGTGACACTCATAGCTGCATTCCTGCATCACGATTGTCATTTCTAGACTGGACAATTCCCAGTGGTTCTTTTATATATGGTAGGATGCATGAAGCTTTGCAGTTTCTTGACGTCTTTCTTTTCTTTCAGTCCTTGTTATGTGTTTGTTATTGGTGTCTTTTGCTCAGTGTTGTGGTTATAAGTTAAAGAAATTTATTCAATGGGAAAACAGTACTTTTGCTGACAAGTCATCCTCAGTCCATTATTTTAAATCCTCCCTTCAAATCCTACTGAACACAATGTTTCTCCCCAGCATGAGTCTCAGTACTGACCCTGAATATCCCCATGGCTCGACGTGAATATGCCTTTGTCAGTACCATAACATGGGAAATCTATATCTTCAGACGGACTTAGGTGCTGGTAAAACTACCCCAAGAAGTAGGAATAATCCCCTCGCAATTGGGCGCAGCCACAGAGCATAGCTGAACTTTCCAAGAATTATACCTCTGTTAGATTTTCAAGTTCTTCCAAAGCCAGGGCATATATTTTTCTGTTTTGTGAAAATTTGGTGGATGAATTGATTAGGAATTTATGGCTTAGGCCAGATTGGAGGAGCTTTGAAACCTGTGAAGTTTATAACACCAATAAAACAATAGCCACTACAACATGTTAACATTTTGAAGAATCAGCTAGTCAAACACCCTTGTTTATGGGAAAGGAAATTAGAAGCAGAAATTTACATTCATTGGGCCTGTGAAAGAAAAATAGTTTGGTTTTTTCTTTTTAAGTAGCAGCAAAAAATAAGCAAGACCATATGCAAGAGAAAAGGAGAAACGTCAGCATTAAAATTAAAGACGAGGCTGGGTGGTGGCTCATGCCTGTAATCCCAGCACTTTGAGAGGCCAAGGCAGATGGATGACTTGAGGTCAGGAGTTCAAGACCACACTAGCCAACATGGTGAAACCCCATCTCTACTAAAAATACAAAACTTAGTGGGGCATTTTGGTGGGCACCTGTAATCCCAGCTACTCAGGAGCCTGAATTATAAGAATCGCTTGAACCTGGAGGCAGAGGTTGCAATGAGCCAAGATGGCACCCCTGCATTCCAGCCTGGGCAACAGAGGGGGATTCCATCTCAAAAAATAAACATGAAAAATGAAACCAAGCCTCCAATAGTGCCTGCAATGCCCTTCACCCAGACATGAGAATGACTTTCCCCTGGATTTCATTCAGGCCTCTTCCCCAGGACCTACCTGCTTCCCAGAGAGGCTTCCCTGAGCTCTTGTCTGAAGCCCTAACACCAAGCCCACCCCATTCAGAACACTCCACTCCACATCTGCTTCTCTCTTCCTCATTTTGACTGCTACATTATTTTCTACTTCATTCAATTGCTTATTTGCCTGTCTCTCAATAAGTATGGCAGGGATTTCATGTTTTATTTATTGCTGGATTTTCTCTGCTTTCAGCACATAGCAAACATTCAATCAATATTTGTTAAGTGAGTGGATGAAAGAAAGAAGAATGGAATGAATACAAATCCTTGAGCCATGAGTGAAACACTTTGCAATCTACTTAATTGTCATAGACTCTCTATACCAGTAATTTTAATTTGGAGAGAATCACAATCTCTGAGTATCTGATGAAAGCTAGGGATTATTTTCTTAACATAAAAAGGTACATATGCACAAATAAACTTGGCACACAACTTTAGAGGTTCAACAACTAGGGGCACCAGGTTAAGAAATGCTGTGATAGGTACATTCATGTGCTGACTTAGTTTTGTAGCAATTAACTTTTAAACTTAAGCCAGAAATAACCTCTGATTGTTAAGTAAATTTTCTGAAGATAAAAGCCATCTTGTCTCCTTATTTCAAAACAGGTGATATAATGACAGGGCATCTCTGACCTGTGTCCTGCCAGAGACCAAATGTGATTTTAAAACAGCACACAAATATCAACAAAATGTCTAAAATGCTCACCTGTAATCTGTTGTCTGGTGTGATGATTCCTAGAGATGTAGTCTCTAAAAGGAAAATATGGTAAATTAAAGCTAGAGAATTGAAAGATGATGCTGTATTTCTTGAGCACTTGCTATTTGCCTGGCACTCTGCTAATTGCTTCACAAGCCTCCTCTTGTCCTGACAAATACCCTAGAAGGTTGTCACTGGTAGCCAGAAAAATCACATATTGTGCCTTGTCCTCCATGACTTGGAAGCCAATTACTCAATCACTGGCGTAGTTGTTTTTAACTTTGAAATTTTTTCTTACGTGCATCATTTCAATGTCTCTTAAGCTCACGGCAACTCATGACAAAGGTAGTTTGGTTTGCAAAATTCCTATTTGACAAGCAAGGGATGATTCAGTTAATTAATTCATTACCAATCATTCTGCAAACATTTACTGAGCTCCTACTCATAGAAATTACCTTTTCTTGTTACCAGACATATGCATTGTTATATATGAAATGCTTCTGGTATAAAAATCCAAATGAGTATATGTGTTTTGTTTAATTGCTTTGTTAACTTACGCATATTTTGTGTGCAAAATCATTAAAGTGTACAAAAGTAAAATTATCAATGTTTATTATAATTACTGATTTCTGTGAAAGTCTTTGATTTCCACATGCAAAAGATAAAGGCTATTTATTTCTTGTTACTCAATTATTTCAATAATTGAGTAAGCTGAAGCTTACAGGTTGCTAGTTGGACTGGTAGCCCACCTCCCATGATCTGGGTGCGGAACCACTGGCTGTTGGGATGGGATGAGCCCTTCAAGACCATCTCACTTATCTTCAAGTGCAGATGAAGTGTGAGGACATGGGAAATAGACTTCTCAGAACTCAACTTCTCAGAGTCTGGTATCAGGGCTTATTCATCTTTGTGTCTTCACAAAAAGAGTCATTGGTAAACAATAAATGCTCACTAAATATTTATTTGCTTAACTGGTATCTAAACTTGGTTGTTTTTATAATACATAATGTGTTTAGGTAGAGTAAGGACAGTTTCTCTGTTTTGTAACAGTAGTTGCAGAATGACTCATTCTTTTCTAATAAAAATCAAGCAAGGGCTCAATGCATCAGCTCTTAACTTCAGGATTTGAGTTCAGTGGGGGTGGCAGTTATAGCCTCAACCACAATTATTTCCAGTTAAACTAAAATAATTTTTTTTTCAAACCATGAATTTGTGACTCTAATTTATTTTTAACCACTTGTAACATATATTGTCTCACTCAATTTCCCCGCAAGCCTGTGATTGGGTGAGATTATCATCCCAGTTCCCATTAAGTGGATTCTAAGGGAAAGACTAACCAAGTGTCCCATCTAAGGTGAAAAGCAAGTGGGGACAAAATTTGAGCAAGTCCAGGTTCTCTCAATTGCATCAAGACATTTGCAAAGCAATGTTATGGCAACTTAGAGGAAAACTCTCCATTTAACCTTATTAAGTTTCTCTAGCTATACCGTATGGCTAGGAACACTGATGTATGCTACTCAACATATGATAGGGGACCAATAAATATTGGTAGAAAGAAAGAAGAAATGAATGAAGCCTAATGAATTGCATATACAATTCATACTATGGGGAATTCTTTTTCATGGAGTTTAGATCACTAGCAGTAGAAAGAGTGGAACTCACTTCTTGACACTTGCTTAATCAATAATGTAATTAATATGGTATGATGCTTTTCTTTGTTGCTCAGAATCTATCCCTGTGAAACAACAGTAGTGGTACATTTTCCAGCTTTATTTTACCAAAACAGATTAGAAAGGTGCTCTGTAGGTAAAATTACATATGTACATATTCTTTACATATATATTATCTTGGAAATTTAGATTTCTCACAAGTTGTCTTTCTTACAATTTTGTCTTATCCTCCTAAATTCTCTGATATACACACAGAAAATTAAGCATTGTGGATAGGCATCAGAATCTGTGCCCTAATTTATCCATCTGTTTACAATTCATGCTGTTAATATGATTATCAAATCCCATCAAGGCATTAAAATAACTACAAAATATGAATTTCCTAGAATATGTTGTTACTCTGCAACATGACCTTTGAAAATATTGGACTAATTATTTTTTGTAACTATGAGTAAATTCACCCTTAATGACAATTTGGGTAATCCATTATTCTGAAATCGGGCAGATAATTAGTAATTTCATTTAAAAGTGATTCTAATTAAATCAGAAATATCTTTATTTAAACTCAGAAAACACAGTGCCAAATCTAATGTGTGTTATGGAAATGATATCCACATTCTATCTTTTTCATGTAGACCACCTTTTGTGTGTTGTGTGATCAAGATTTTAGTAGAGCAAAACTGTAGTGAAATGAATTCCTGCTCTTGTAACATTCTTAAGCAGGTATTTGAACACATCTTCCTTCTACTTCGACTTTTCCCCTAAGAAGGAAGTTATATTTTTCCTTTTGCCTTTGACCAGAAACAACTGATTTTCTTTCACTCTGTTTATATTTTTCATTTCATCTGCTTTAGTATTGGTAGTATTAGCAAAAATTTGCATCTTCTTAATTATTTCTATATCTTAACAATATCTGGGTTACTGTCAATGTCACATAGCAATAGTATCTGTTTATATTTGGGTGGCATGCATTGTATTATTAATATATTATGTACATTATTAACAGATTAATACTATTTTGGTATTAATCATCACAACAATCCTGCACATACTGTTCTTATACTCATTTTATAGATAAAGAAGGTAAGGTTGAAGCCAAGAGCATGTAGCTAGTACATGACAGAGCTTATATTCAAACCCAATCTTCTGATCATTCCAGTTTTTTCTACCACACAATGGATCTCATGATAAAACACAGGGCTGAGTTGTGTGGGCCACCACAATTGTTTAACCTTAATGACTTTATCTTGGTTTAGTCTCAGTAGCTACAAACTTAACAATAAAAAACAAGCTAATCTTATGCTTCGAGAAGAGTAATACTTCTTTTTTTGGAAGTTTAAAACTTTCTTCTGGAATTGTGACTTTTCTTAGTCTGAAATGTTATTATAGTTTAACAGATATTATTTCCTGATATATATTGATACATTAGAATTTCTACCACTGTAATTCTACCTTTGATCTCAATAATAAACCACAGTATCTCAGAGTCAAGCAATTTCACTTAAGGACTGGATATATGTTAGGAAAAAAAAACTTAATTAAAGGTTCTTCTTCCCTGGATTTGGGCAAATAATGGAATATGCTTCAAAGACTTAGATGAATGATCTTCAGCTCATATTGGAAGATTTAGAAGAAAAATAATTACATTTTATTTTAAAAAAGAAAGATGAGCCTTTAGAAATACTGTGCCTTCTGTCTGGTTTTTGATATCCAGATCTGATTATCAAATCCTTTCCCAGTTAAAATTTCAGTACACTATGTAATAAATAGTACCTTCATAAGTGAAAATATTATATAAATTAATGTTTTATAATTTATAAAATAATTTTTATGAAAGAAAATTTATTCCTTGCAAAAAAACCTCATGTTTTGAATAACAAGTCATGATTATACATGTCTTAGTGTAGGTACAATAAATAATGGCTGATTAATTTTGCTTTTTTATATTGTCAAGCACGCATGGCAGACTTTGTATGAAATGGGTATGTGTGTGTGTGTGTATATATATATATGTGTGTGTGTGTGTGTACATATAAAACCATAGATCCAGGCTTGGCTTGAACATTTTGTTATCAATATTTTATATAAGGCAGAACATGTAATATACATTATCCTATACTTCTTGAGGATTTATTCTTATGAAGGACAGCAGTTTCCGTCAGTTTGCCCATGGGATGATTTTACCATGAGGAAAAAAAGGATGTTAGTTTCATATATGCTTTAAGAAACTTCAGTCAAGGTTTAGAGAACCCTCCCTTAATTGTTTTCTGCCCTGCATCAGGAAGTCTCATGCCTTGACAATAAAAATGAGCTGATCTAGAAGACTTTTTCTGTGCTCACCTCGATTTCTTTACAAATATTAAAGAACACAGAGAAAAGTGTTGATCAACATGTCCTTTATATACCCTCTGAAATTAAATCCCTTTCTTAAAATTTAAAAAAGTACTTTATAGTTGAACTCTATTGTATTTTAGGCAAGTTTTCTATCCATTTGCCTGATTTCCTTCAATCCTGCTAGCTGCTATTTCTCACACTCCTTTGCTCTTCCTCCTCCAAGAAGCTTCTAAATTGCAGCAGACCCCCAGGCATCATCTCCAGCCATCCTTTCATCCTGTCTATTTTCTCTCTTTGGAAGATCTCATCCTGCCCCCATGGTCTTGAAAACACCTTGTAAGCTGATGATTCTAAAATGTATAGCTACAGCTTGGACCTCTCCCCTGAGTCCAGACTTGTCTCTTCTTCCTTGGCTTAGCACAGTGGCAACCAGCTAGAGCTCCTGAGCCAGATTTGCTGTGGGCTAATTCAGGCTCTGCCGTTTATTACAACCTTAGCAGTCATAATAGCAGTCCCTATTTCCAGATAAAGTGAAGGGGCATAAATGAGCTATTGCCCCTAACAGGGCTTAGAGTAGGGCCTGACACATAATAAGCATTGATAAATAATAGCTATGATTA
>PVKP010000630.1:0-184038 GCA_004027715.1 Plecturocebus donacophilus | reverse complement strand
GCACAGATTGAACACTTGATAGGCAGATATACCTGTAAAATAGGGAGCATGGCTAGAAATGAGGAGGAATCCATTGCCATGGCCCAAGTGGTGCCTAAAGGGTCTGAGAGCATGACAAGTGGGTGGGGATCTAGACTCAGAGATTTTCCCAGAGTTCGTGGTAATTTCACCATTTTCAGGGCGCTTATGTCTATGGAGATGATAAAGCCGGAGGCGGGTCTCTGGATATAGTATCCTTACTAAGGAATCACACGTTTTGTTAGAGTTTTCTCTTATTTCCCATTTCAGCAGCTATAGTAACAGAGTCTAAATATTGAAATTATTTGATGTTTGTGTGTGTGTGTTGTTACAGTCTTTAGCTTTTCTTTCTCTTTAGGGCACTAATTGGTAGCAAGTAGGTTAATGGTAGCTTAGAGGTTTAGTTAGTCACGTTTCTATCATTATAAAACTCCTTTTTTATTGTCTCACCTTTTAGGTTGAGAACTTAAAATAATAATAAAATTGTTTCTATATTTTCATCTGGCATTTACTGCTTTAACAGCACTTTTAGTACACTGAACATAATAATAAATTTGATGTATGCATTATGCTAGCTTTTCATCTTTTTCTATGGGTTTTCAAAGGAATTCAGTGTATAAATCCATAGATTAGAATTCATTAAAAAGAAAGAGTGAATTTATTCTTATCTTTGTCAATTAAAACAAACAAACAATAAGTCTGCTCTATTAATTCTAACTTTTTTGTCCTGTAAACTCTGCTTTGGGAATAACAAAGACTTTACCTTCCTGAAATTGTAGAGTAATTCTCTCTAGTTAAGCAGTGATATAGTATTCTTTAACCTTGTTTTCTGTGAAAACATCTAATAGTCTATTGGAAGAATAAAGAAAGGCAAGATTTAAGATCTACCCCAGTTTGATAGTATTGTTCTATGTGGTGGTGACTTGCTAATAGCTTTATTATTATACCATGTAAGCAAAAGAAAGCAGTACAGATGAGAGGGAACTCAGACGGATCTGCTTTCAGCATGTAACCAAACCAGTGTGTAGAAACAAGTAATTAAAAGGACACAAAGCCCGTAATCAATTGTGCACCAGTTATCTTTGATTGCTCTTGCAAAGGACAAATTACACACAAGCCTCTTGCAAGCCTGAAGAAAAAGAGGTTCTATTATCTTCTTTTTGAAATCATTTCTCCACACAGACAAGGGCATCCCTATTCCAGATCTCTTGGTTTAATTAAAAGGATGCAAACATCAGATGAAGTGGCAGCATATCAAATGTTTCCCTATCAGTGCAATGGGTGAAAGAGGGAGGCGGGGGGGAGAGGGAGTGGGGCATAGGGGTGGGGGTTGGTTGGAAGAATTTCTTTTCCATAAAGACTGGCCTTTTTCACTCTGATCATCTGTTTTCTCATGGTGAAAAGCCCCATTGCTGGTATCCTGGCATAGCTTTGCATGTCTTTGTACTTGAGGGACATTCAATCTTGCATCTGATACACACTGATCTGTGACACTTTCTAACAAATGAGGCTTTGTTCAAACAAAGAGACTCCCTGATAGGAACTGTAAACTTGGAGCTTGACGTCCTATAGAAAAGGCAGGCTATGGCTGAGCTGGCACAGGAAATGCTGTCTGTAATGCAACAGAGCTGAAGGAGGTCACACCCTGTGCACACATATGCTCTTTCAGATCTTCCCAGGCCTCCTCTCATCTCTGTCTCCTCTTCAGACAGGGCAGCTCCAAGAGCACAGCTGCATTTGGACCTGGGAGGATGCACCCCCTCTCCATTACAGGCTGAAACTCACTCTTCATAATCATGCATCTATTTGTATGGCTTCTTCATTTTACAAAGCCTGCTTGAAATCATTAATCCCTTGGATAACAGTAACTTCATAATGCTCCAATGCGATCACACTCGAGAGAATTATTTTGTGAACACTAATGCCAATTACCACTTATTTCTTGTCCCTTCCTTCTGTGTGTTCTTTCCATTTCTCTGTCTCTCTCCTCTCCCTTCCCTTCTCCCCAATTAATGATCTTAAATTTGGCGTACTCAACTTCAAATTCATCTATCTTTTCATCATAAGATGTTTCTGGGGTCCCTTAATATTTAGATGAAAGCTGTGAAATAGAAAATGTATAATTTGCTGCCGAGTCATAGATTGTGATCGGGGAAAGTGGCAGAGAAGGCCCTCAGTCAGAAAAATGCTACTTGATATTTCAAGTTGCAATTTAGAATCCTGTTGGAACGTAAGCTTCCTTTAAAAGAAAGTCACTTAAAAAAATGTGCTGTTTTCTTTCCTTTGCAAACTCCTGCACACTGGAGACCTAGCCGAGGGGGGCATTCTAATGCAGCCATTCTCTGCTTCCCCTAGGCAGCGTTAATTGTTGCTTCCTTTGTGTTCCCACCCCAGTTAGCTCCTAACTGAGCGCCAGTATGTAGCACGTTGTAGTCTGAGCTATTTGTTTATGTATCTCTCTCCCCTACCAAGCTGTGAACCACTGCACAGGAGTTGTGTATTTATTATTCATTCTTGTGGATTTCCAGTATTTCACAAAGTGCCTGACCCGTAATAGGCCCTCAGTGACAGTATGTTGAATAAACAAATTTTGTTGGTTAAACATTGATATGGTTAGGAGGAAGAAACAGGAAGAAAAAGAACAAAATAGGGAAAACTGACTTCACTCACAACTATAAATGTTTCCTTGGCCCGGACCTATTATTTTGCTTCATGCTTCTTACCACTTCAATAGTGCAAAGTAGTGTTTAATTCAAGAATTATCTTAGATATCTTAGATGCAGCTTCTCAGTTTACTGGACTCGTATTTAAAAAAAAAAAAACACAGAGATACTTGAATTATAGAGTACTTAAGTAACATTTCAAAGTTATGTTTTTTTTTTATTACTGAGTAGACCCATTACCAAACAAATATAAAGGTTTTGGGGCCCAAAATAAGGCCCTGGAGATCAGGAAAGAAAACGTTTCCAGTGGAGCAGTTCAACATGGAAATGTTATAGGGAGGGCAGTGAGCTGCCCAAAGAAGAATGGCTACACAGACTTTCAATCTCACTTTTCAGCTGGCTTGCTCAACCACGTATGCCATTATTTAACTTTTCTGAACCTCGATTTATGAAATGCGACTATTTGTGCTGACATGCCTAAATGGGATTTTATGAGGATTAACGAAATGTGATTGTAAAATATTTGGGGGACATAAAGTACTGGATGAAACAATTAATATTCATAAATTTGAGATCAGATAGGATTTCATAGGGTAGTGTGGTGTAACAAGTTGCAATTGCATTGCATGTTTAAGGGAGGTGGCTTAAACTCACTTCACTGCATTTCTAATCCTTGTTTGTATAGCTGGTAAAAATAGGACAGAACATTGATTAATTAAAGTTTGGTAGCACATTGGGATTTACTCAAAAACAGCTTCTAAGTGAGAGGAGTCCATGGTCAGCAGGTAGAGTAACAGTACTTGCCTCGTTACGGCCAGTTTGAATGTCACCATGAAAATCCGGGAAAGGCTCACAAAGACAACAGGAATGAAACAACCTTTGCTGTTGTCAGTCTTGTTACTTGTTCAATCAAAGGTAACCAATAGTTGAATCTATAAGTGATTGTCAAAATATGCAGCTTTTGTTGATGCTGTTTTTTACAGTAAGTTATCAAAGGATTAATTCTGTGATCACGGAAACGAGCACAACCAGTGGATCTAGAATTTCACGTTCAACCTGTTGAAATGCCAGAAACAACTTCAAAAGGGGTTTTTATTTATTTTATTTTATTCATTTATTTTTACTTTTTTTTTCAACTTTTAAGTTCCAGGGTACAGGTGCAAGATGTACAAGTTTGTTACATAGATAAACATGTGCCATGATGATTTGCTGTACAGGTCAACCCGTCACTTAGGTATTAAGTCCAGCATCTGTTAGCTATTCTTCCTGATGCTCCTCTTCTCCCAACACCCCCAATAGGCCCCAGTGTGTGTTGTTCCCCTCCATCTGTCCATGGGTTCTCACTGTTTAGCTCCTACTTGTAAGTGAGAAATGTAGTGTTTGGTTTTCCGTTCCTGTGCTAGTTTGCTGAGGATAATGGCTTGCAGCCGCATCCATATCCTTGTAAATGACATGATCTCATTCCTTTTTATGGCTGCATAGTATTCCATGGTATCTATGGATCACATTTGCTTTATACAGTCTATCATTGATGGGCATTTAGGCTGATTCCATGTCTTTGCTATTGTGAACAGTGCAGCAATTAACATACACGTTCATGTATCTTTATAATAGAAGGATTTATATTCCTTTGGGTGTATACTCAGTAATGGAATTGCTAGGTCAAATGGTATTTTTGTCTCTAGATCTTTGAGGAATCACCACACTGTCTTTCACAATGGTTGAACTAATTTACATTCCTGTCAACGGTGTAAAAGTGTTCCTTTTTCTCTGTAAAAGATGTTATTATGAAGACACAAAGTTTATCATCTCAGGGAAGTAGCAATAAGTTTAATGTGAATCTTACTACTAAGTACGATTCTGTTTAAAGTAATAGTTAACGTGAATATAGTGATGCCTTTCCATTTAGTGAGTTCTTTGCTATGTTTTGTTGCACTGATGTTCCTAAAATGTCTCGTTGAGAAGATAGAAATGATATTCTTAATTGTAAAGTAAAATGAGGAGAGTGAGGCCTGACACAAAAGTGACATCTTTCCCCCATCCCAGGCAGCCACTTCCCTTTGTATCAGTGGAGCCCTATGTTCTGATTAAGAATGCCAAATTTTCCAAATGTATTTAATCTCATGTGAAAAGAGATGTTTTTTAAATGAGTTGAGCTGTGGGAGCAATTCTCCCAGCACTTTCAAGAAGAGATTTTGATTTTTTCCTTCATATTATTTTTCAGATTTCTTCTCTCTTTTCCATTTTTACTGTCAGCCTTGAAGGCCAAATCTTCATCACTTAACTTACTAGAACAACAGTTCTCAATCTTGGTAGCATATAAAATCTCTGTGGGAGCTTTATAAAATACTGACATCTGAGTTGAAATCTCAGAGATTCTGATGTAACTGGTCTGGATGGGTCCTGAGTGTTGAGCTATTGAAAGGGCCCCTGGTGATTCTAAAGAGTGGTTAAGGAATGGAACCAAGGACCATGAGCTCTCCTCTGCCCAGTCCATCCTGCAAACCACTCACTTAGTTTTAACTTGATAGTGATTATAATAACGGGCTCCTCCTTGGTCTTAGTACAATCTTACTAAAAGTATATCTCACATTCATTTTTCTCCTTTTTATTTTCTGTCTTAATATAGACATTTAATCTTAAATGTTTGGAAATAGGAGTAGAATAGATAACAAATGTAATGAAATTCCAGTGCTAGATAAATACTTTCCCAACAGTGCTTCAATCATTTTACTCATTCAAAAATTCTTTAAATTTCTCTATTGCTAAGTTCTAAAACTCTGATCTAGCATTTAATATTTTTGAAAAATTTTAAAGCTCCTTTTAGACTTACCTATTCCACCGCTGCTCTTTCTGTATCCTGTACCTTACTGAAACGAACTACTTGCTCTTCCCTGCGTGTGCCTCACAGTACCCTTTTTCCCTCCCCTGAGAATGCCTTGAACCAGCTCCAACTCCTTAAATGTAAAGCATCCCTAATGTGCCAATTAATATGCCACCTTCTTTAATCAAACTTTTCAGTTTTGATGAAAATGGAGGTACTTCCTCTTTTATTTCAATTCCTTGACACTCTTCCTTCTACATTTTATGCTTATTCTATGATGACTTATCTATTTTATTCTTTTTCTTTCCTTTCTTCCACTGTACTGAAAGCTCCTCAAGGGCCAAAACCAAAGCTATCTCTTTTGGAGAAGGCTGTTTTAGAGTCAGATAGCTTTGGTTCCTGTCCCAATTCTACTTTTACTAGATATGTGAATTATTTTTCTCTCTGGGCTTTGCTTTCTTATATTTTAAATGGGGAATTAATATCACACTGTTCATAGTTATGGGGCAAATTAAATGAATGGTTACGCAGAATGTCCTTAGAACAGTGCCCTGCACAAAGTGAGCACCTTCTAAATGTTAGCTGTTGTCATTAGCTTGCTTTATCTTAGCAGAGGCTAGGGTATTATTTTGTGTATTTTAAGGGCTTAAAATATTTGTTAAATGTAAAATTCTTCGGCACTTGGAAAGATTCCAAATGCCCAAACTATACATATTTGATAGCTTATAATCTTCAAATAATTTGTACAGTTATTTGAAGGAGCACATGGGCCAAAGTGACCTGATGTTTTGTTAGGAAAAATGGAAAACATAATTTCTGACAAGTTTGGTATTTTGTGTTGAAAATCTTCAGTTCCATAGTTAGTGCTAGAGATTCACCTCTGTGAAATACCCAGACTGTCAATCATAGTGATATATTGTGTGCTGATTTTCACAGACATTAAAAAATAGTTAAATATTCAAAAGCCATTAAAAAATAGGTATGTACAAAGAAACTCAATAGGCAGATTACATATTCTGGGAACAGAGCGTCTCTATATAGATTCCATTTAATAAGATACACTTCACAGGTCTTCGGAGGTAAGACTATAAATATGACTGTCAGATTTAACCAATAAATATTTTAACACTAGCACATCTTAAACTCATATCCATTTATATCTCCAATGTCATAAAACTGAATTGACCTTTTGTTTTCCAAGACTGAAGAAAAGAATAAATAAAATGAAGTCACTAATGCTGTGTGACGGTACAACCAGTTATTGGGGCTTTTCCCCCTCCTATGTTTACTTTTGAAGTGTTTGAAGTAACTTTTTTGAAATTAGTAATTAATCTTTTCAAGGTGTGCTTTTTACAGTTGGTGAGGGCGGTCAATGGTAAGGGAAAACAGACAAGAACAAGGACACGTTCCCACTGCCCAAGCAGTGTGTTTGCAAGGGAATAAAACATCCCACAGATTGGACTGCTTGCTGCTTGCCTCCTGGTTGTAAATGTGGTCTTGTCTTCAGCCATTTCCCCAGAAACCTTGTCAAGGAATTAACTAGGGAGATATTTATGCAAATTAAGTATAATAGTGAAGGTTTGAAGCAACAGTTTACAGCTACTGATAATGAGAGAGACAGAATACTAAAATCATGAAAGACTCTTCAGGGCAACACTGAAGATAGTTTATCTTCTAAGAGTCACGTGTAGAGAACGGCACTTGGGAATTTATTACGTGTTTTCAGTTTTTACCTTTTTCACCTGTTTCTGCCTTTCCAAATTCTGTTTGTTCACAGAACTTATGGAGGGTATTACACTGAAATCAATGGAAGATAAAGCATTTGTATTCTTGGAAGAAATTGTATTTCTTTATCATACCTTATATAGAGCTCATCATGTGCCAGGCAATGTGCTCTAAGTTTTACCAATTGAATCCTCACAACAACCCTATGAAATAGATGCTATTATTATCCCCATTTTATGCATGAAGTGATTGAGGCCAGAAAGATTAAATGCTTTGCTCAAGGCCACAGAACAGGGTAGGAATTGAAGTCACACGTTCTGTCTCTGGAGTCCCACCAAGTTATGCTGCTTCAGAAGGAAAGACACAGCCGTCGCAAGAGCAATCAGAGCGTGTTCTCACTGCAGGTTCAGCATTCTGCTGTTGTTGTAAAGAGAAGAGATAATGGTGCTAGCCTGGCACAGGAGGAAAGGAATCAGTCAAAACATGAGGCAAAAGAACACCGGGGGTTTGAAATATCTGTAAAGTTAGAGCAAAAGCTTCCAAGTGTTCTGGCTCTGGACCTGCATTGATCTACTGAGTAGGAGCTGAAGACTCAGAGAAAGGTGTACAGTGAGTTTTGAGTTTTGAGGGGCAGTTTAATAAAAAATGGCAAAGGTATAATAAATAAAAGAGAGCGCCCTAAGGGCCCTTATGTTACAACAGGAAATGGTTTATCAAAATACCATTGTGCTTCTCTAGCCTTCTCTGGGCAGTGAAAATGTCCTAAGGATATTCTACAGAAGCCAGCTGTTAGGATGCCTCAATTTAAATACTGATTCCACAACTAACTGACTTCACAGCTTTGGTCAGATACTGAATTTCTTTTAATCACAATTTGCCCATTGGTGGGACAGAGTTAATAATAGTATCTATCTCACGGTTATTCTGAAAATGACATAAGATATCTCCATGAAATACTCCAGTACAGTGAATGCTCAATAATATTTTTGTCCTTTTTTCTCTCCGGTGACATTTGATGGATCACGATTTTGTCTGCTACAGTTATTTATTCAGTTTCCATTGGCTGGATGCTGGGATATACAAAATATAGTCCCTGCTCTGGGGAGCCTAAAAGATAGGCATGAATCAGACACTATAACCCATAAATACAAATACTTTGTGATAAGATATGCATTGTATATATTTGGACAGATCAATAAGTGAACCACAAGTATTTCAACAATTGATAATCAAATTTCTGGAGCAAAAAAACATAGTTTTACAGATATATGACATAATTAGATGTACTATGAATATTTATACATTTAATTATGTATCAGTTAATAAGATGCATTAATTAATGGGGAGATATTGGCCAAAGAGTACAAAATTTCAGTTATTCTGGAGACCTAATGTACAGCATGGTGATTATAGTTAATAATAAAGTATTATATTCTTGAAATTTACTAAGAGAGTAGATCTTAAGTATGCTCACCCTGCTCCTACACACAAAGGTAACTATGTTAATTAGCTTGATCATGTTAATTAGCTTGATCATGATCGGATATGTTAATTAGCTTGATCATGGTAATCATTTCACAAAATATACATATATCACAAAATCATGCTGTATACCCTAAACATATGTAATTTTTATTTGTCTATTATACCAGGATAAAGCTGGAAAAAAAAGAGATATATGAACTGTTGTCTGCCCTGTATGTCTCTGTGACATGCCTGACAGCTTGGTGGGTCTTGCTAGGCAGAGGATTCTGTGCCCATGTTCAGTGCACTGGATACCTCGTAGGCCAGGCAAGGGAGGAGTTTGTCCAAGAGACCTGCAAAGGTCTTCCTGATTTTGCCCAAAGGATATCAAACATCCAATGTAAAGGAGAGGCATGAAGAAAAGAAAGATTTTAGACAGTTTTCTTAATTATAGTAACAGGATGGTGTTGAAGGTTTCTGAAAATGAAATAATAATTCCTGAAGTAGTATGTCATACAATTTCTTTCAGTTGTACTTTTTTTAAAAAAGCTTTAGTTTGTATATGCCAATCTGTTATAATATTTCACAAGAAAATATGACAAATGAATTTTAAATATTTAATATTAATACCCAATTTGTAGGGAAGCATACACTTCTGTTGCCTCCTGTCCCATTCTTTGGCCAATCTCTGATTTTAGCCACAGCTGCAGGGCACAGTTTTATGCACTCTTAGCCTCAGCTGAGAGCATCCGGTACTAAACTTCTTGATGTGTCTTCTCATTTTCTACTGAGATCCTTTCCAAAGCCATAACTCCTGCTCAGCCCATGGATATGCCCAGCCCAGGAATACACTGGCCGTTAATGCACCAGTGAGGCTGGTGTGTGTCCATCTTTCTGATGAGTGATTATGGGGCACATTCTCCATGCTTCTTAAAAGTTTGGCTGAATTAAGTTTCCATTGTACCTAACGCATTTTTATATTGATTTTTTACCCCCTTCCCTGTTTTAATCTGCTTACTCCATCACCCACAGGAGTTTGGGGGGTCACCCTAAGTAGTTTGGGGGTCACTCCTAAGTAGATAGTCTGCATTTAGTCTTAGGCTCTCCATTGAGAGAACCCAGGGTAAGACATAAAAATTCAACAGCTAAGTGAATTTACAGTCTCAAATCAGATAAATAAACCAAGTAAAGAGAAATGGGCAAATTAGAAAATCTCTGTGTTTGACTCAGTTAGGGAGACTACAAAATTGGGATCATCATGGGAATCTCCATTTAAGCCAATTAATTACCATCATAGAAATATGTATGACAGCAAACCTCGTACATAAGAAGACTAGTACAGAGCATTACAACTTCTAGGAAAAGGCTTTGGAGGGAACTTACCTTTCTAAGATGTGTTCAGTGACTACATCTTTCTATAATAACAACAGAGATATTTTGTTTTAAATACATGAGAAGAAAACTGAAACATATTTTTCTTCTCAATAAACAATTTTAAGTCATAACTGAAGCTGTGCTAAAAGAGCTTAAAGACATATGGACCACTTTCATTTAGTTTAAATCAATAAGACCAGCATAATAGCCTCATTCTTTTTTGGCTGGTTTACGACGGGGCTTGTGTTAGAATGTCAATGAAAGCCTGCGCCAGCAATATAAAAGCTACATATTGATTGTGACATAAGCTTTGAACTGATCAAAAGGAAAGTACACAGTGCAAAGTACCATTCTTATCATTTTATAATCATTATAAAAAGATCACAATGATTATCACTAGCAAAGGTGTTTACACCGTTGTGCATGAAACTGACGAGTACATAATCCAAACCGTTGCAAAAAGCAGGCGTTAGAGATATTGCAAATACACCTTCTCAGAATTAAGAGAACAGTAAAATGCCAGGACCACTTCTGAAAAATGGTCTTATACTTTTGTATCTTTACATTTGAAGTTCTTAATGAACATGATTATACTTGAGTTCTAAGTTAACATTGGTTAGCTAAAAGTTTTGATTTCAGATTCATTTGCTGATTTTCTTTCTTGAGACGGAGTTTCGCTCTTGTTACCCAGGCTGGAGAGCAATGGCATGATCTTGGCTCACCACAACCTCTGCCTCCTGGGTTCAAGCAATTCTCCCGCCTCAGCCTCCCGAGTAGCTGGGAATACAGGCATGCGCCACTGCACCCAGCTAATTTTTTTTTGTATTTTTAGTAGAGACAGGGTTTCACCATGTTGACCAGAATGGTCTCGATCTCTTGACCTCGTCGTGATCCACCCGCCTCGGCCTCCCAAAGTGCTGGGATTAGAGGCGTGAGCCACCACGCCCAGCCCATTTGCTGATTTTCTTTCAGGTGTAAATATATGTCAGTCATGAAATGTACACTGCATTTTAGATTATCTGCGACTCTAAGCAAACCCCAGCGCCAGCTCTTACTGGCAGTATCCTTTTGATACTGTGAATTTAGGGGAACATCACCAGAGTGAAATTAAAGAGACCCTAGATAATTTGATGTAATGGAATTTCTACCAGAATGGAATCAGAAACTGGATTTGGCCAAGAGCCATCAAAATTCCTTGAAGTAAATTAGCAGAAGAGAAGATCTTCCCTGAATGTTATTGGAAAATCTGGTCAGTGTTATCAAGCTGTCATTGCTGTTAAAAGTTGCTGGAGAACTATGTTCATTCTCCATATTTGATAGCTATTTGAGAATTTGTCTGAGTGTTGTTTATGAAATGGGGATGTTTAAGGTAGTGAAGTTGACAGAAAATTACTATGTGACAAATGATCTGAGAGTTGTTAAATGTTGCACTTCTGTTCAATTCAGATGTCTCTGCTGCATGCAAATGGCAATGTGTATATAGCATGTCTCTTAAATGAGTAGGTTTTCTCTTATAAATTATGATTGATAGTATTAATGCATGATGAGAAATATTACAAGTACTTTCTTTTGCTAGATATCTTGATAATTTAAGAATTTCATAGGTAAATGAAGATTTAAAATATTAAAGTTTGGGGAAAAAGTAAAAAGAAAATTACGATTGACTTTGTTCACTAATATTTCTGGTCCTCTAATCTGTCTGGGAAAATAGGAGGGTTGCATGTCTTTATTCCATTAAAGTTAGACAAACATGTCATATACCCTGACCAAAAAGTGAGAGCAAAGTGACTGGTGGTACCTCTGAGCTAAAGCACAGAAGAGTGTGTTCATAATTTCCTTTATTCCATTTGCCACTCTGCTAAAACCTGGAGGCTCTTGTGAGATTGCAGCTGCATAGGAAGATAGAACCTTTGTCCACTTGGGCCTCTGAGTAACTGCCATAAACCAAGCTTCTCTGTTGTCTCATATGGGTTGTGAAAATGAGAAATTGAGGTTGATGTTTTTCATTAATGCATATAAGCTAGAACATCCAGATTTACCCATAAGATTTATGTAATAATTAATAAATTTATTTTTTATTATACATTGAAAGTGATGGCAGAAACTGCAATCATTTTAAAAGGCACTATGTATGTGAACCAGCTACCTGGGACTGGAAATAGCTCTTATATGTAGGATATATTTTTGTATAATATTTAACCGACTGGAACTCTACCTTTATTAAGTCTATCTTGTGTGCAACATCCGTTTTTATGGCAAGATAACATGTCAATGTCCTGATCAAGATAACATCCCAGGAAAGAATAAAACACAAATCGGTGGCTGTATCAGTGATGGAAACATAGTAGATGCTCAGAAAACATTTATTGAACTGAGTCAGGTTATGAGAAAGCAGGTATGCAAGAAAGAGGCTTTTGGCTACAAAACACTTTAGAGAAGGAAATGCAGGAGAGAAAAACAAAATCATGATGAGATAAAGAAAGCAGAGTAAGCCGCAGGAGTTTTACCCAGCCAGAATGTGGGTAGATTCAAGCCAGAAAAATGGGAATACATTGATGGAGCAAACCCAAAGTTTGAAGAAAGATAAAGCTGGTTGTGCAGTTTTCAAAGGAGTTTTAGAACTTAGACTGTGTGTCCAGATATCAAAAGTTTGAACAAGTTTCATATTGGTTTTACAGACTTGATGGACTTTTTGTCAAATTGATGGTGTTGTATAGACAGAGTGATTTTGTTTTTATTTTCGTAGAGAGTGTTGTGTGTCATATCTAATCATATGTCTTATCTCACATAGGTTAGTAGTGATTTTTATGGTAAGAAAAGCTTTCTTTTTTGACATCATAAACATTTATAGAATTCATAATAATATAAACTTTTGTATTTCTCCTTTCCCACTTATCATTTTTATAATGCTTATATTCCCTGCAAGACTGATGCTTAATGAGGATAGAAATGATACTAGTCTTCACCATGGAATTCTCATTATTAACACAATGATTTGTACATAGTAGATGTGAAATATCTTTTGAATGAATTGATGACTATGTATATCAAGCTTCCAGCTTCTCTTTGGCATACTGCTACTTCATCTGTCTATTCTTATTTCCATTAGACCCTACCACATGCCACCCTACATTCTGGTCTGCATATCGGCTTCATCCTTTTTTGTTCTTTGACTTACTTGCTTTCCTTCCTCAATATATTTCATCTATCTGCCTAGTATTAAAAGTTAACTTTTTATGACTAAGTCCTTTGCATATGTTATCTCACTTTCTAAAATAAAACAATCATGTAGGTTCTATAATCAACACCATCTACAAATGAAGAAGGCTTAGAAAGGTAAGCTATCTTAGCTCCCCAACCACACAGCTGCTAATGTCTGCTTCATTATAGAACCATCGCTCCTAACCACCTTTTGTACATTCTTCAAGCCTCAGTTCAAATACTACTTCCTCCATAAAGCTTTCTTTTATTACATTGATCTTCACTAATCTCTACTTTGTTCCAAACACCTGTTATACTTAAAGTCAGCAGCACATTGCTCACCCTTGATTGTTCTGTATACAGTTCATGTGTATTAATTTTATCTGTACCATTAGAGCTTACAGTCCTGAATAGAAATTGAGCCCTATTTATTTTGCATTATCCCATTATGTAGAGACGATTAAGAAAAACTTCCTAGTTAATGGATGGATAAAGAATAAAGTAATGTTAGAATTTCAATATTTATCCTAGAATTTTCATCCGGAATGTTTCCTCAAGGCTGCAGTCTGACAAAGACCTAGCTATTTCTTTTGATATCTTTCACTTTAAAAATGTTTCATTTACTTCCTGCCCCTCAGAAACTTAAAACCATATCTTCAGATTTGGGATTGTTAGAAATAGCCTTTTGAAGATGAGATGAAAACTGTTATTTTCAGTCATTAAAAATGTTTAAGAACAAAGGAATCATGTGACAACTTGTGACTAATGCAATCAGAGAAGCCGGAGATTGGGATGTTTATTTTTACACATTGGGAAGGAAAAAATAAGGATCAGCTTCTGACTTTGACACCTCAAATGAGTGCAGTGGTTTTGCGTCATATCACATGGACATAATGCCTCTCTTTATGTCCCCATAGAAGTAGGCAGAGACACAGAAGAAGGCCCCAGGCCAGAGCTGTGAGTGCAAACTGGATCTAAGCCTTAATAACTGAATCCAACCACATAAACAACTCAGAATAAGTGAAGAAGTGCCAAACTTGTCCTTGTGAGTTTCCTTGTAAATTAAAAATAAACTGGAACAATTATGTCTTCAGATTACGGAAAAGTAATGAAATTGAAACTGATTTAAATAAATGATTCATGATTCCCAAATACCTAAAACTACTACAAAATTGTCTTGTGCAAAAGGAAAAACAAAGTACATGGATCCCTTGGTTAGGTTTGATATTCTTCAAAGCCATTACAGGATATTCCAAAATGTCAACTTAAATCACGGGTTCAAACTTAGACTAAGAATAAACAACAGTCATTACCTGAAGTTTCTTCTGTGGCCTATGGAAAACCAACTCACTATTTAAGTTGATTTCAAATGTGA
The DNA here is from genome assembly GCA_004027715.1 of Plecturocebus donacophilus. Classification (NCBI taxonomy): domain Eukaryota; kingdom Metazoa; phylum Chordata; class Mammalia; order Primates; family Pitheciidae; genus Plecturocebus; species Plecturocebus donacophilus. The sequence goes on along the minus strand of PVKP010000630.1, from coordinate 169,394 downwards.
ATATGTCCACCAGCATTTAGTAAGGTTGCTGTGTATATTCACACACAATTGGGCAAGTGAGAATCAAGAAATTCACAATTGGGCCATCTGGGTTCCTCACAGAACCTCCACTGCCCCCATTATGTTAAAGCATCACTACTTCCTCCTACTGATCAGGTTCAGTTACCCGTGGTATGTTGTGGGAATTCAGCGTTTGTGGATCAGGCATTGGGTCAGCACGTGGATAGTGAGGATCTGTGGGCAGAAGAAACAAGCTCGTATGTCCAGAGAGGGATTTTCTTTTCTTTTTTAACCTTTATTTTGGTTAAGGAGTACATGTTATATAGTTTTGGTTAAGGAGTACATGTTTATTATATAGGTAAATTGAATGTCACAGGGGTTTGGTGTACCCAGGTAATAAGGGTGGTACCCAACAGGTAGTTTTTGATCCTTTCCTCCTCTTACCTCCACCCTCAAGTAGGCCCTGGTGTCTGTTGTTCTCTTTTTGTGTTCACGTATACTCAGTCTTTAGCTCTCACTTATAAGTGAGAAAATGTGGTATTTGATTTTCCGTTCCTGTGTAAGTTCACTTAAGATAATGGCTGCTAGTTCTAACTGTGTGGTTGCAAAGGACATGATAACTTTTTCTGCTGCATAGTATTCCATAGTATATATGTACCACATTTAACATTTTTTTTCTATAAGTTATTGGGGTACAGGTGGTATTTGATTACATGAGTAAGTTCTTTAGTGGTGATTTGTGAGATTTGGGTGCACCCATCACCCAAGCAGTATTAACTGCACCATGTTTGTAGTCTTTTATCCTTCACCCCTGCTCCCATGATTCTCCCAAAGTCCTCAACGTTTTCTGTATCATTCTTATGCCTTTGTGTCCTCATAGCTTAGCTCCCATGTATCAGTGAGAACATTTGATGTTTGGTTTTCCATTCCTGAGTTACTTCACTTAGAATAATAGTCTCCAGTCTCATCCAGGTCACTGCAAATGCTGTTAATTCTTTTTATGGCTGTTCTTTTTATTCTCTGTTAAATCCTTTTTGTGGTTGTGTAGTATTCCATTATATACATGTGATATATATAAATATATATATAAATATAAATATATAAATATATTTATATAAATATAAAATATATAAATATATATATAACTGTGACATATACAAATATATATATATATAGTTGCAAAATCATGAAACCAACCCAAATGGCCATCAATTAACAAGTAGATAAACTGTGATGTATACGAATATATATACATATATACATATATATATATGTATACATATATACATATATATTCGTATACATCACAGTTTCTTTATATATATATTCATATATATATATATTTGTATATATCACAGTTTCTTTATCTACTTGTTAGTTGATGGCCATTTGCGTTGGTTTCTTGATTTTGCAATTATGGATTATGCTACTATAAACATGTACAGCCATAAAAAAGAATAGATCATGTCCTTTGCAGGGACATGGATGAAGCTAGAAACTATCATTCTCAGCAAACTACACAAATGATCATGTGATTTTTCTTTTTAATTCTGTTTTTGTAGTGTATCACATTTATTGACTTGCATATGTTAAACCATCCCTGCATCCCTGGTATGAAACCCACTTGATTATGGTGAGTTATCTTTTTGATATGTTGTTGGATTTGGTTAGCTAGTATTTTGTTAAGGATTTTAGCGTTTATATTCATCAAAAATATTGGCTTGTAGTTTTCTTTTTTGGTTATGTCCTTTCCTGGTTTTGGTATTAGGGTGATGCTGGCTTCAGAGAATGAATTAGGGAGGGTTCTTTTTCTAGTGGAACAGTGTCAAAGGATTAGTCCCATTCTTCTTTAACTGTCTGGTGGAATTCTCCTGTGAATCAGTCTGGTCCTGGACATATATATATATATAAAATAATTTTTAAATTACCATTTCAATCTCATTGCTTGTTTTTGGTCTGTTCAGGGTATCTAATTCTTCCTGATTTAAGCTAGGAGGGTTATATTTTTTCAGGATTTTATTCATCTATGTCCACCAGCATAGGTTTTCTAGTTTATGTGTATAAAGGTGTTCATAGTACCCTTGAATAATCTTTTGCATTTCCGTGGTGTCAGTTATAATATCTCCTGTTTTGTTTCTTAGGGTATTTGGATTTTCTCTCTTCTTGATTAATCTTGCTAATGGTCTATCAATTTTATTTATCTTTACAAAGAACCAGCTTTTTTTTTTTCATTTATCTTTTGTATTTTTTTTTTGTTTCAATTTCGTTTAGTTCTGCTCTGATCTTGGTTATTTCCTTTCTTCTGCTGGGTTTGGGTTTGATTTGTTCTCGGTTCTCTAGCTACTTGAGGTGTGACTTAGAATGTCAGTTTGTGCTCTTTCAGTCTTTTTGATATAGGCATTTAGGGCTATGAGCTTTCCTCTGTGGTATCAAAGAGGTTTTGGTAGGTTGAGCCTTTGCTGTATCAAAGAGTTTTTGATAGGTTGTGTCCTATTATTGTCATTCAGTTCAAAGAATTTTAAAATTTCCATCTTGATTTCATTTTTGACCCAATGCTCATTCAGGAGCAGGTTATTTAATTTCCATGTATTTGAATGATTTTGAAGGTTACTTTTGAAGTTGATTTCCAGTTTTATTCCACTGTAGTCTGAGAGACTGCTTGATATAGTTCCAATTTTCTTAAATTCATTGAGGCTTGTTTTATGGTCTATCATATGGCCTATCTTGGAGAAAGTTCCATGTGCTGTTGAATAGAATGTGTATTCTGCAGATGTTGGATGAAATATTCTGTATATATTTGTTAAGTCCATTTGTTCCAAGATACAGTTTAAATCCATTGTTTCTTTGTTGACTTTCTGTCTTGATGACCTGTCTAGTACTGTCAGTGCAGTACTGAAGTCCCCCACTATTATTGTGTTGCTATCTAATTTCTTAGGTCTGTTAGTAATTATTTTATAAATTTGGGAGCTCTAGTGTTAGGTACATATATGTTTAGGATTATGATATTTTCCTGTTGAACAAGGCCTTTTACTACTATATCATGCCCCTCTTTGTTTCTTTTAACTGATATTTCTTTAAAGTTTGTTTTGTCTGATATAATAGTAGCTACCCTTGCTTGCTTTTGGTGTCCATTTGCATTAAATGCCTTTTTCCACCCCTTTACTTTATGTGAGTCCTTATGTGTTAGATGAGTCTCCTGAAGACAGCAGATGGTTGGTTGGTGAGTTCTTATCTATTCGGTGGTTCTATATCTTTTAAATGAAGCATTTAGGCCATTTACATTCCACGTTAGAATTGAAATGGGAGTTAGATTGCATTCATCATGCTCTTTGTTGCTGGTGTACTTCGTTTTTTTTTGTTTTTTTCTTTTGGTTTTGTCTTTTAACTTGTATTTCTGTTTTGTAGGTCCTGTGTGATTTACGCTTTAAAGAGGTTCTGTTCCTATATGTTTACAGAATTTGTTTCAAGATTTAGAGCTCCTTTAAGCAGTTCTTATAGTGGTGGCCTGGTAATGGTGAATTCTCTCAGCATTTGTTTGAAAAAAAAAACTGTATCTTTCCTTCATATATGATGCTTAGTTTTGCTGCAAGAATTTCACAAAATCCTTGGTTGATGATTGCTTTGTTTGAGGAGGCTGAAGATAGGGCCCCAATCCCTTCTAGCTTGTAGGGTTTCTGCTGAGAAATCTGCCGTCAATCTAATAGGTTTTTCTTTAAAGGTTACCTGGTGTTTCTGTCTCACAGCTCTTAAGATTCTTTTCTTCTACTTAACTTTGGATAACCTAATGACAGTGTGCCTAGGCGAAGATCTTTTTGTGATGAATTTCCCAGGTGTTCTTTGTGCTTTTTGTATTTGGATGTCTACATCTCTAGAAAGGCTGGGGATGTTTTCCTTGATCATTTCCCCAAATATATTTCCAAACTTTTAGAATTATCTTCCTCCTCAGGAATACCAATTATTCTTAGGTTTGGTTGTTTAACATAATCCCAGACTTCTTGGAGGCTTTGCTCATATTTTCTTATTCTTTTTTCTTTGCCTTTGTTGGACTGGGTTAATTCAAAGACCTTGTCTTTTCTGAGACTTTCTAGAGCATTTCACATTTCTAAACGTGTGTCCAGAATTTTCTGAATTTTTGATTTTTTTTTCTTTAAGCTACCTCTTTCATTAAATATTTCTCCCTTCACTTTTTGTGCCATTTTTTTGGATTTTCTTGCATTGGGTTTTGCCTTTCTCTGGTCCCTCGCTGATTAGCTTAATAACTAACCTCTTGAATTCTTTTTCAGGTAAATAATGGATTCCTTCTTGGTTTAGATCTACTGCTGATACACTAGGGTAATTTTGGGGGGATGTTGAAGATCCTCATTTTGCCATACTACCAGGGTTGGTTTTCTGGTTCTTTCTCATTTGGGTAGGCTCTCAGAGGGAAGGTCTAGGGCTAAAGGTTATTGTTCAGATTCTTTTGTCCCACGTGGTGTTCCTTTGATGTATAACTCCCCCCTTTTCCTATGGATGTGGCTTCCTGTGAGCCAAACGGTAGTGATTGTTGTCTATCTTCTAGGTCTAGCCACCTGACGAGTCTACCTGGTTCTGGGCTGGTACTGGGGGTTGTCTGCACAGAGTTCTGTGATGTGAACCATCTATGGGTCTCTCAGCTGTGGATACCAGTGTAGTTTTTTGGGTGTCTCCCGGGTCCCACAACAGCAGTTGGCTTCTTTCAGAGTGTCTTTGAATCTTCTCATGTACCAGTTTCTTTATCTAGTCTGTCATTGATGGGCAATTAGGTTGATTCCATGTCTTTGCTATTGTGAATCCTGTTGTGATAAACCTTCATGTGTATGTGTCTTTATGGTAGAATAATTTATATTCTTTTGGGTATGCACCCAGTAATGGTATTGTTAGGTCAAATGCTAATTCTAAGTTATTTGAGAAATTGCCAAACTGCTTTCCACAATAGCCGAACTAATTTACATTCCCACAAGCAGTGTGTAAGCATTCCCTTTTTTTCTGCAACTTCGACAGCACCTGTTTTTTTTTTTTTTAAATTTTTAATAATAGCTATTGAAACTGGTGTGGAATAGTATCTCACTGTAGTTTTGATTTGCCTTTCTCTAATGATTAGTGATGTTAAGCGTCTTACATTTTCTCTGCAAGGACAAACTCTCACTTTTTCCAAGATGAAAGAGAGCCAGTGTAGTCAAATTTCCAAGTAACTGGCCAATCTCCTAAAGAAATAGTGCTATATGGGCACTTGGCACTCATGGCAGGTTGGACATTCATATATGACAGTAGGTAAGTAGGCCTGGACAGGAGAGAGTCCATGTTAGATCTCTGTGCAGACTCCAACACTGCCCCCTCAGTGTCTTTGTTTATATGCCCAACATGCTCATGCTCTTTCTGGGTAGCTGATGCTGGCTAAAGTCAACTGGCTAAGTCATTTTGTCTATTTGATTATTAGCTGCTTTTTCCATGATGCATGCTTTCTAGTAGATATTAACATGTTATACAAAAGACTTCATACTTTGATCCCACTCCCATATGTTTATGCACATGCCTAACTATACATCTCCTCATCTCTGATCTTCCAGGCCTTTTCTTTCTAGGCCATTATTAATCAGCTGACCAGGCCATAGACTACTACCCAGAAATACACATGCACACAGCCACACACACCACACACCCACACATGTCTCCTTCCTTCAGGTCACTTCTCCTTCCATACAAAGCATATCTGAACTACTTGTTGCTCCACCAATTAGAAATGTTATTTTTCTCTCCACTATTTTTCAAAACCACTCCTCACTGTAGGTATAGTACAGTAGCCATCATTTTAGATTTTATGCTCACATGCTAAGCTGACCCATCTACAAACCAGACTCGGATGTTTTCCTTCTTCAGCTGGTTATACAGGACCTACATATGGCCATATTGAAATGAAAAAGGTTCCTTTGTCCCCTTCACAGGATGTGCAATGGGGGTATGGCAGATTCTTCAGTGCCTGCCTGCTCAAACGTGTAGGGGAACATACAGACTGGCAGGCTGTGGGACTCCAACCCCATGGCATTGTCTAGGGTTGAATATTTAGAGCTCCTGAAGCCCCAGTGGGCCTGTCTTACAGGGTACTATTTTAGTTTGCCCCTCTGTAGGTGCCTTGTGTTAACCAGCTCAATTAGACCCTCTACCTTGTTGCCAGGACAGAGAACTTTCTTTATCCCACGTTCTTGCCTTGGTGTACCAGAAGGATCAGATCACATGTGGGCTTGGAGAATCAGTGTAAAGTGTTTTGTTTGTTTGTTTTTATTGCATTTTAGGTTTTGGGGTACATGTGAAGAACATGCAAGATTGTTGCATAGGTACACACATGGCAGTGTGATTTGCTGCCTTCCTCCCCATCACCTATATCTGGCATTTCTCCCCATGCTATCTCCCCCCAACTCCCCACCCCATACTGTCCCTCCCCTATTTCCCCTTGACAGACCCCAGTGTGTAATGCTCCCCTCCCTGTGTCCATGTGTTCTCATTGTTCAACACCCACCTATGAGTGAGAACATGCGGTGTTTGATTATCTGTTCTTGTGTCAGTTTGCTGAGAATGATGGTTTCCAGGTTCATCCATGTCCCTAAAAAGGTCATGAACTCATTTTTTTTATGGCTGCATAGTATTCCATGGTGTATATGTGCCACATTTTCCCTGTCCAGTCTATCATGGATGGGCATTTGGGTTGGTTCCAGGTCTTTGCTATTGTAAACAGTGCTGCAATGAACATTCATGTGCATGTGTCCTTATAGTAGACCGATTTATAATCCTTTGGATATACCCAGTAATGGGATTGCTGGATCAAATGGAATTTCTATTTCCAAGTCCTTGAGGAATTACCACACTGTCTTCCACAATGGTTGAACTAATTTACACTCCCACCAACAGTGTAAAAGTGTTCCTATTTCTCCACATCCTCTCTAGCATCTGCTGTCTCCCGATTTTTTAATGATCGCCATTCTAACTGGTGTGAGATGGTATCTCAATGTAGTTTTGATTTGCATTTCTCTAATGACCAGTGATGATGAGAATTTTTTCATGTTTGTTGGCCTCATGTATGTCTTCTTTTGTAAAGTGTCTGTTCATATACTTCGCCCACTTTTGAATGGGCTTCTTTTTTTCTCATAGATCTGTTTTAGTTCTTTGTAGATTCTGGATATTAGATCTTTGTCAGATGGGTAGATCACAAAATTTTTTTCCCATTGTGTTGGTTGCCGATTCACTCTAATGACTGTTTCTTTTGCTGTGAAGAAGCTGTGGATTTTGATTAGGTCCTATTTGTCTATTTTGGCTTTTGTTGCCAACACTTTTAGTGTTTTAGTCATGAAGGCCTTGCCTATGCCTATGTCCTGAATGATTTTGCCTAGGTTTTCTTCTAGGGTTTTTATGGTGTTAGGTCTTATGTTTAAGTCTTTAATCCAACTGGAGTTAATTTTAGTATAAGGTGTCAGGAAGGGGTCCAGTTTCTGCTTTCTGCACATGGCTGGCCAGTTTTACCAACAACATTTATTAAACAGGGAATCCTTTCTCCATTGCTTGTTTTTGTCAGGTTTGTCCAAGATCAGATGGTTGTAGATGTGTGGTGTTCCCTCCGAGTCCCCTGTTCTGTTCCATTGGTCTGTATCTCTGTTTTGGTACTAGTACCATGCTGTTTTGATTACTGTAGCCTTGTAATATAGTTTGAAGTCCAGTAGTGTGATGCCTCCAGCTTTGTTCTTTTTTGCTTAGAATTGACTTGGCTATGCGGGCTCTCTTTTGGTTCCATATGAAGTTTTAGGTGGTTTTTTTCCAGTTCTGTGAAGAAGGTCATTGGTAGCTTGATGGGGATAGCATTGAATCTGTAAATTACTTTGGGCAGTATAGCCATTTTCACAATATTGATTCTTCCTAACCATGAACATGGAATGTTTCTCCATCTGTTTGTGTCCTCTCTTAATACGTTGAGCAGTGGTTTGTAGTTCTTCTTGAAGAGGTCCTTTATATGTTCCTTGTTAGTTGTATTCCTAGGTATTTTATTCTCTTTGTAGCAGTTGTGAATGGCAGTTTGTTTTTGATTTGGCTCTCTTTAAGTCTGTTATTGGTGTATAGGAATGCTTGTGATTTTTGCACATTGATTTTATATCCTGAGACTTTGCTGAAGTTGCTTATCAGTTTCAGGAGATTTTGGGCTGAGACGATAGGGTCTTCTAAATATATGATCATGTTGTCTGCAAATAGAGACAATTTGACTTCCTCCTTTCCTAATTGAATATCCTTTATTTCACTTTCTTGCCTGATTGCTCTGGCTAGAACTTCCAATACTGTGTTGAATAGGAGTAGCGAGAAAGGGCATCCTTGTCTAGTGCCAGATTTCAAAGGGAATGCTTTCAGTTTTTGCCCATTCAGTATGTTATTGGCCGTGGGTTTGTTGTAAACAGCTTTTATTATTTTGAGATACGTTCCATCAATACCTAGTTTATTGAGGGTTTTTGGCATAAAGGCTGTTGAATTTTGTCAAAGGCCTTCTCTGCATCAATTGAGATAATCATGTGGTTTTTGTCTTTGGTTCTGTTTATGTGGTGAATTACATTTATAGACTTGCATATGTTGAACTAGCTTTGCATCCCTGAGATGAAGCCTGCTTGATCATGGTGGATAAGCTTTTTGATGTGCTGTTCCAATCAGTTTGCCAGTATTTTATTGACGATTTTTGCATCTATGTTCATCATGGTTATTGGCCTGAAGTTTTTTTTTCTTGCTGAGTCTCTGCCAGGTTTTGGTGTCAGGGTGATGTTGGTCTAATAAAATGATTTGGGAAGGATTCCCTCTTCTTGGATTATTTGGAATAGTTTCAGAAGGAATGGTACCAGCTCCTCTTTGTATGTCTGATAGAATTCAGCTGTGAATCTATCTGGACCTGGGCTTTTTTTGGGTGATAGGCTCTTAATTCCTGCCTCAACTTCTGCCTTTGTTATTGGTCTATTCAGGGTTTCAACTTCTTCCTGGTTTAGGCTTGGAAGGATGCAAGTGTCCAGAAATTTATTCATTTCTTCCAGGTTTACTAGTTTATGTGCATAGAGTTGTTTGTAATGATCTCTGATGATGATTTGTATTTCTGTGGAATCTGTGATGATATCCCCTTTATCATTTTTTATTGCATCTATTTGATTATTCTCTCTTTTCTGTTTTATTAATCTGGCTAGTGGTCTGTCTATTTTGTTGATCTTTTCAAAAAACCAGCTCCTGGATTTATTGATTTTTTTGAAGGGTTTTTTGTGTCTCTATCTCCTTCAGTTCTGCTCTGATCTTAGTTATTTCTTGTCTTCTGCTAGCTTTTGAGTGTTTTTGATCTTGTTCCTCTAGCTCTTTCAATTTTGATGATAGGGTGTTGATTTTAGATCTTTCCTTGCTTCTCATGTGGTCATTGATTGCTGTATATTTTTCTCTAGACATTGCTTTAAATGTGTCCCAGAGATTCTGGTACATTGTGTCTTCATTCTTGTTGGTTTCAAATAACATCTTTATTTCTGCCTTCATTTCATTGTTTATCCAGTCAACATTCAAGAGCCAGTTGTTCAGTTTCCATGAAGCTGTGCGGTTTTGAGTTAGTTTCTGAATTCTGAGTTCTAACCTGATTGCACTGTGGTTAGAGAGACTGTTATGATTTCCGTTCTTTTGCATTTGCTGAGGAGTGATTTACTTCCAATTTTGTGGTCAGTTTTATAGTAGGTGTGATGTGGTACTGAGAAGAATGTATATTCTGTGGATTTGGAGTGGAGAGTTCTGTAAATGTCTATTAGGTTTGCTTGGTCCAGATCTGAGTTCAAGTCCTGGATGTCCTTGTTAATTTTCTGTCTCATTGATCTGTCTAATATTGACAATGGGGTGTTAAAGTCTCTCACTATTATTGTGTGGGAGTCTAAGTCTCTTTGTAAGTCATTAAGAACTTGCTTTATGTATCTGGGTGCTCCTGTATTGAGTGCATATATAGTTAGGATCATTAGCTCTTCTTGTTGCATTGATCCTTTTACCATTATGTAATGTCCTTCTTTGTCTCTTTAGATCTTTGTTGTTTTAAAGTCTATTTTATCAGAGATGAGAATTGCAACTCCTGCTTTTTTTTTTTTTTTTTTTTATAATCCAATGCAAAGGAATTTATTCAGGCTCCCAGGTGAGGTTCTGCAGTCCAGACAGGAGAGGCCGGAGAAGTCGCCAACTCCTGCTTTTTTTTTGCTCTCCATTTGCTTGGTAAATGTTATTCCATCCCTTTATTTTGAGCCTTTGTGTGTCCTTGCATGTGAAATGGGTTTCCTGGATACAGCACACCATGAGTTTTGGATTTGTATCCAATTTGCCAGTCTGTGTCTTTCAATTTGGGCATTTAGCCCATTTACATTTAATGTTAATATTGTTATGTGTGAATTTGATCCTGCCATTTTGATACTAGCTGGCTGTTTTGCCCATTAGTTGATGGAGTTTCTTCATTCTGTCAATGCTCTTTACCATTTGGTATGTTTTTGGAGTGGCTGGTACTGGTTATTCCTTTCTATGTTTAGTGCTTCTTTCAGGAACTCTTGTAAAGCAGGCCTGGTGGTTATGAAATCTTTTGAGTAATTGCTTGTTCATAAAGGATTTTATTTCTCCTCACTTATGAAGCTTAGTTTGGCTGGTTATGAAATTCTGGGTTGAAAGTTCTTTTCTTTAAGAATGTTGAATATTGGCCCCCACTCTCTTCTGGCTTGTTGGATTTCTGCTGAGAGATCTGCTGTGAGTCTGATTGGCTTCCCTTTGTGGGTAACCTGACCTTTCTCTCTGGTTGCCCTTAGCATTTTCTCCTTCATTTCAACCCTGGTGAATCTGACTATTATTTGCCTTGGGGTTGCTCTTCTTGAAGAATATCTTTGTGGTGTTCTCTGTATTTCCTGAACTTGAATATTGGCCTGCCTTAGTAGATTGGGGAAGTTTTCCTGGATAATATCCTGAAGAATGTTTTCCAGCTTGGATTCATTCTCTCCATCACATTCAGGTACACCTATCAAACATAGATTAGGTCTTTTCACATAGTCTCATATTTCTTGGAGACTTTGTTCCTTCCTTTTTACCCTTTTTTCTCTAATCTTGCCTTCTTGTTTCATTTCATTGAGTTGATCTTCGACCTCTGATATCCTTTCTTCTGCTTGGTCAATTCGGCTGTTGAAACTTGTGTATGCTTCGCAAAGTTCTCATGTTGTGTTTTTCAGCTCCATCAGTTCACTTATATTCCTCTCTAAGCTGTTTATTCTTGTTAGCATTTCGTCAAATCTTTTTTCAAGGTTATTAGTTTCTTTGTGTTGGGTTAAAACATGTTCTTTTAGCTCAGAGAAGTTTCTTATTACCCACCTTCTGAAGCCTGTTTCTGTCAATTCATCAGACTCATTCTCCATCCAACCTTGTTCCCTTGCCAGTGAGGAGTTGTGATCCCTTGTAGGAGGAGAGGCATTCTGGTTTTGGGTGCTTTCATCCTTTTTGCACTAATTTCTTCACATCTTATCCACCTGTTGTCTTTGTAATTGTTGACTTTCACATTGGGTCTCTGAGTGGATGTCCAGTTTGTTGATGATGAAGTTATTTCTTTCTGTTTCTTAGTTTTCCTTCTAATAGTCCCCTCTGTTATAGGACTGCTGAGGTCCACTCCAGGTCCTGCTTGCCTGGGGATCACCTGCAGTGGCTGTAGAACAGTAAGGATTGCTGCCCGTTTCTTCTTCTGCTTTGTCCCGGAAGGATACCTGTCAGATGTCAGTCTGAGCTCTCCTTTATGAGGTGACTCTTTGGATATATAGGTGTCAGGAAGCTGCTTGAGAAGACAGTCTGTCCGTTATAGGAGCTCAAGTGCTCAGCTGTGAGCTCCATTGTTCATTCAGAGCTGCTGGGCAGGTACGTTCTTCATTAACTGACTCAAGTTTGTCATTATCCCTCTGTGGAGTGTCAGGGCCACTATAATGACAAACTTGGGTCAGTTAATGTAATTACTATAACTTAGTAATAACTAGTTAATTCTTCTGTCCTTTCATGTGTTTTTTCACCATAGACTCCAAATGACTGAATACCAGTGATAGTGTTCCTTCCACTGTGTCATTTTTCTGGGTCAACTTTGGTAAAATTTTTAGCAGTTGGTCCCCTCCTTGTGCAGAGACTGTCTGTGGCTCCTTCTAGTTGGGCAGTAAGGTATCTGTTATATCAGATCACTTCTGGTACCAGGTGTCAGCTTACATCCTCTGGGAAGGAGATACAAATATGGGGTTAGATATGCAAGGGATTTATTGGGAGAAATATCCATAGAGAATAAAGGGGAGAAGGAGAATATGAGTACGATGTCCGACACCTTTAAAGGGAGATAAGGAAGGAGGATGGGGAGGGCAGAGCCTCAGACTGCAGCGCAGCTCTGAGAAGGCCTCTGACTGGTTGATGGGTAGCACCAGAGAAAAGATTGCTTGTTACAGAAGTCCCCTTTTGCGCAGGGATGGGGCAGCTGTAGAACACCTATGTACTCTGTCATTGACTGTGAGCAGTCTGGGTATAGTGTGGCCTTCTCATGAATGCTGAGGTGGCTTCCATGGTATACCACCAGAGACTGTCTGTAGATTATGCTCCTTGAAGTAGATTTTCCCTTCAAGAGACATCTAAGGAGCACACTCCAAAGGCTGTGCAGGTGTGTTTCAGCTGTGAAGGCACCATAATTTTACAGAAGAGAGAAATAATCATTACTCATTTCCCCTCACATACTGAAATTGTATAATTACTCATAATATTTGGGTGGCTTTTAAAGCCATGGAAGGCTAATGTGAACAATTTCCTCTCAAAGTAGGTCCTTTATTCTTGATCATAACTATTACCTCAGAACTCTTTGTTTTATACCTGTAGTTTAAATTATTTATTGCTAAACACATTACCTTGCCTTCCCATGTTAAAATTTATCTAACCAGTTTTCTACATACTCTTCTGACTTAAATGATCTTTTCATAGGGTATCCCTACCACTATAATTTGTATAATGGAGGGCATATTTATAATTTTTCTTTTATAATGAATATTTGCAAGTTTTGATAAACTCTCCTCTAATTTGAATCCTGCATGTCTCTAAAGATTTTTTTATGGATATGTTTTTGGTCATTTTGAGATCTTTGAGAAGAAACTTCTGAGGAGATCGCTTTATATAGCAACTCTGTACTGGAGACACTAAGTGGGGATCCACAAGCTGAAAGCCTGCAAGGTACATGCCACCTCTTAAGGGCGGAATTTCTCACATACAGAGTCATTGCTTAAGAAGTAATTTTTTTTTTTTTAGGTAAAACTGCCTTGCTACTTCAGACTTAACTACACCTGTGATAAGTGAAAAGGCAACAATGCATGATTATCCATGAGGTACATTTCTAGAGGCTGTGCTTGATATTCTAGATGAACATGGAGGAGGTTGATCACTGAGGTCCAGGATGTTATTACAAGCTATGTAAGACAATATTCTCAAGGTAATCTTTTACATGTAGCATGACGCTCTGCTGCATGAGGCAATGCATCCATGCTCATTCCCAACCTACTACTCCAGTTTGCTAGCAATATAGTCAATATCCAGAGGAAACCTGTGCAAGTCCCTTTCTTTAATGCTAAGGAATGTGCCCAGCTTGATTAGTTTTACTTGGCTGTATAATTTCTATTTATATCTAAGCTAAAATTCATGACCTCCCTGATCTGTCTCTGGACTATATGCATATAGTCTTTGAAAAGTTCTCTATTTCCTTGTCTGCCACTTGGGCAGGAAAGAGTTTATGCAGGAAACTTTCTCTGGTATCTACTTTTTGATTCTTAAGCCATAGTAGTTTCTGGTTTTTTAATTCATGAAGTCATTTGGATACCCACCAATCCCTGTGTTCCTTCCATGGTAGAAGTATTACTGGAAGCAGCTGCTTAGTGGGGGACTATATTTCCCAGCCGTGTCAGGATTGAGATATGGCATTGTGACTAGTTCTTGCTAATGGACTGGAGCAGAAATGATGTGTGTTACCCTCCTTTCTGCTGGAAGTATGCACAAAATGATAAAGCCCTTGGGGATAGCACATTCCCGATACAATAGAACACAAAGTCTCTGAATTATATGCAGAGAAAATCTGCCTACTCATCTGGAATAACTATGTTGCATTGAGGGAGAAATGAACTTCCATTCCAAAGACCACTGAAATTCTAGGGTTTATTTATGGTAGTAACTGACATTATCCTAACGAATGCAAGTCTTTTCAGGCAAAGAAAGACCCTGAGTATAGTTTTAGAAAATATCACTGCATTTACCTTGAACTTAGGACTATCTCTGGGCATAAATAGGCAGAATAATTTATAATGTTCTATGGGAGAGGTAAAACAAAAAGAGGTGTAATTTTTTATAAAAAAAAGAAATAGGATTGGAATACTTTTGGGTAGAAACATAATATTTTATAATGAAAGATGATGAGCATATATTATAAACCACCAGACCAAGATAAGTGTGACTAAGGTTCAAACAGACAAAAAGATTTGGGTGAGCTGCTAATATAGGTCAAGAAATAAATCCAAAAGCTTCATTTAATAGGAAACAGACTGGTAGAATGTCTTATCAGCCTGAAGATAAAGGAAAGGTTTTGGATAAGATGGAAAATTTGACCAAAAGAAATGTTTAGGGATTCATGGTTTAGCAGGAACAAATCCAGAAACGGCCAGTGGGTGAACCATTAAGAAATGGCAATCATAAACTATTAAATTAGCATCTTAAATATGGAAATTAAGCACCACAGATATTTTTCTCATCTATACACTAGTGAAATCCAGCTAAATACAAAGATCTAGAAATCCCTGGGAGAGGTTAAACAATGTTATTCTCTTAGTTCTTTAAAAGTTAAAAAACACTTTTATGTACATTATGTCATATGTTCCTTATATCTCTGAGAATTATAAATGTTGGATATTATTATCAAAGTGATAAAGATGAAGAATTGAGTCTCAAAAATATAAGCAATTCTCTGCACCAAAGGGCTTTCTACTGACAGTAGCAATGATTATTTGAATGCAAGGCTAGTGACTCCCAAATACTTTCCCCCCGCCCCACATTTTTGTAATAAAGGCATTATGGACATATGGATCTAATCTGACCATGAAGAGCCTCCTGAGGAAACTCATGGAATGATTCAGGGAACTCCTACCCTTTGCCTTGAGGATATTTGTCTATTTGTAGACTACATTTTTGCATGCTTATGAAACTCAGAACTAAATTAGCATAAGCTATGAAGAAAGTTCTATATAAGCACCAAAGAGAAGTGTTGGGAACTCTTTCTAATCAGATGGGCTGCATGTGTCAGAAGTCTTTGAAGAAAATGTATTTGGTAACTGGGCTTTTTAGCTTTCTGAATTAAAATATATTTGGAATAATGCCATTTGTGGAGATACTAAAATAAGCCTTCCTATCTTTAAAATAATGCTTTGCAGTTTTCAAAGCATTTATACTACATTTTTCCCCTATTTATTCTGCAAAACACTCTGCCTGTTTTGATCCAGGGGTAGATGTTAAAAATATGAATAGATCAGTCTCTACCCACAAGTTGCTGAGTGAAAGTCCACTAGAAGATCCAGACAAGTGATTGGATGTGATATTTGCATGAAATCATGTGTTCCGACACATATTGCAGGGAAATACATTGGTTGACCCAGGGACAATAGTAAAAATATTAAAAATTCATGGAGAGTTAATCACAATTTTATAATGACATCATTACTGAAACATGTTTTGGTGACAGGTTGTTAGAGCAGTTGGAATTCTGAATTCTTCTCCAGTTTTCTTATAATCATCTGTTTTTCCATTAATATTCTCTCCTCTCTTCTCATCATGTCCTCTCTCTCACTCTCTCTCCTTCTACTTGTAAGCCTAATCTCACTTCTCTGCAGTGCAGTGACAGTTTTAATATCATAGTCTTTGCAGTAAGACTGCTTAGGTTCAAATCTGGGCTATGCTATTTACTACTTGTGTCACAGTCTACTTATAACCTGTGTCTTAATCTTCCTGTCTAGAAATTTTTTTCACCTTATTAGACTGTTGTGAAGATTTTATGAGTTTATAAACATGTAGCAGTTACAGCCTGGCCCATGTAAGCTCTCTATTGTTACTAGTTTCCCACTGCAGCTGTAACAAATTACCACATACTTAGTGACTTAAAACAATACCCACTTACTATCTCAGAGGTTTTTTAGGTCAGAGCCTTCTGCCAGGTTCTCTGTTTAGGGTCTTCTAAAGCAGAAATAAAGGTGTTGGCCAGCCTGGGCTCTTATCTGGAGCCTCTAAGGAAGGATCTTGCTTCCAGGTTTATTCAGGTGATTCAGCAAAATTCAGTTCTTGTGGTTGTAGGACTGAGGTCCTTGTTCCTTCACATGTGGGTCCCTCTACTTTTAAGTCATCAAAGGCAAATCCATCCTGTGTTTTGAACCCCTCAGACTTCTGCCCCATCTCTCTATTTTGCCCTCCTCCTCTGATTTTAAGGGCTCTTGTGTATGTGATTACAGTGCACCCACTTGGATAAACCAGTCATAAATGCTCTGTCTTAATTAGAAAAGAGCTCGTTCATAACCTTAATCACATCTGCAAAGTCTCTTTTGCCATGTAATGTCACATTCACGGGCATAACATAGGAGGTGGGGCAATGGTTATGGGAACCAAAATTCTGCCTACTGCAGGCTGTTCACTGTTATTACTGTTACTATTTAAATGAGTGAAGGACTAACAGGACTAGAGAGTAGAATGTTCTGGACAATTGTGTTTTCTAGTGAATTGGAAGTTATTTCATCGAAAGAGTTGAACTTTAGGGGTAAAGGCGCTATTGCTCTGATAAACTCAAATATTAAACTTATATCTGTGTGAATGTATGTAATACTGAGCTTTATATTTTTAAGCATAATACTCCATCTCTAAATCTTAACACAAATCAGTCAAAATGCTTTCAAAAATATTTATAATATTAAGAACATTTCTGATTCAAAAATTGAATAAAATTAGTGAGAAAGAGAAGTCTTTTTACAAAACTCCACTTGGGGAAAGTTTCAGAAATCTGAAAGTTATAAACTTTTCAAATGTAAATTTTACTCTGAAACATAGACTATGATTGATTTCTGATAAAATAACATATTAATAAATAATTAGGCTTCAATACACAGTGACAGATTTACACTGTAACTACTTCTAGATATTTCACTGTTAGAATAAACCTAATTTAAATCTTGCTAGAAGTTGAAAACAGCTTCAGTGGATAATGAGGAAGAAAATAAAAATAAAACATAATTTTTATGTACTTATGCATGTCTGCAATATGAAGCTGGATAACTAATTCCCATGGATAAACTGTTTCTAAATATATTTTCTTCTTTCAGTTTGTGGACTTAAGATGGGCAACTTGTAAATGTAGATATTTACATCTTCTGGGCATGGTTAATTCTCCCTATGATATGGTTTGGCTGTGTCCCCACCCAAGTCTCATCTTGAATTGTAAATCCCACAATTCCCACTTGTATGGAGGGACCCAGTAGTAGGTATTGAATCATGGAGAGGGGATCTTTCTCATATTGTTCTCACAATAGTGAGTAAGTCTCAGGAGATTGGATTGTTTTTGAAAGAGGAATTCCCCTGCACAAACTCTGTCTCTTTGCTTGCTGCCATCTGTATAAGACATGACTTCCTTTTTGCCTTCCACCTTGATTGTGAGGCCTCCCCAGCCATGTGGAACTGTAAGTCCATTAAACTTCTTACTTCTGTAAACTGCCCAGCCTCAGATCTTTATCAGCAGTGGGTAAATGGACTAATACATCCTAGCATCTGTCCATGGCTACATATCTCACTGTGGGGGCTAGTTATTTGTATACATGTCTAGTACAGAAGATACCTCACATTTTGTTCTGGATGGTAAATCTGTATACCTGTGCATGCATGTATATACACGAGTTAATTTTTGTGCACACACACAATAATTTACATGATCAACTAACAATGATTTTGAATTTGTTTCTCAAACTTTTTTTTTTACTTAATGTGTAATCTGCATACTTGCCAGCACATCAGCTATCTTGAAACAGAGACATGCCATTGCAAAAGAAATGAACAGAGATAGGTTATGAGTGTGTCTAGACCTTCTAATGAGATATACCATAACTGGCAGTGTTTTTTCTATTTTGCTTTCATTTCCTATCCCTATATTTTTTTGCTATCCATTTTTAGCTCTAACTTGTCAAAGTCTCTTTCTATGTATGTTTGCTCATGCAGTTACTGCTTTTATTTCACTTCCCTTACATTAACCAGATTTTGGCACAATCCAGCCTTTGCTTAATGTCCTAGAACAGGGTGATTTGGATCAATATTTCCATCTCCTGCTTTATAAGGACAAAATGACAATTAAACATCCAAGGGTTTATTTATGCAAATATAAAATATCAGTAGTGACTATGAGTCACTGTGAAATTTCCTAAATCTCCTTTTAGCTATAGTTAATAATTTACAGGTTGAAAGATACGTGCTTGATTATGATTAAATCCTTCAGAAGAGGGGATGATGGGATGATGGCCTTTCATTATTTAGCATCCATTTATGTGATATCACTGAAACTTTTGGCATAGTTTTCATTCCCAAAATGTTTTTAACATCTGTATGACTGTTCCTTTTTCAAGACTGAAGATTCCGTATTCATTAATCTCCCAATGGCCTGCAGAAGCAGCTGAATGCTATCTTTGAGCAATGTGCAAAATATAATCTCAAAATAAATCACATGAAGTGTAAGGCAATGGTTTTTCGTTCTAGGAAATGCAAGAGTTCCTGGTATGCTTAGGGAGTTAAGTTTAATGTGGTGAAATATTTTATGTGGTTTTGCATTATCTTTCACCTAAATCTGTCATGCAAAAAGCAAAAAAAGTTAAGAATCTCAGCAATAATTGGCAAATTTGATTTAGCAGGGAATGAATTGATGTTCATTTTTATGATATACCTACCTAAAGCATGTTTCCAGATCCTGTGTTGTTTAGAAATGCATAACCCAGGATGGAAGTCACATTAAGTTTGCTTTCGAAAAATGAGGATGACATTTATTTGACATAAGAGGTATTTAGTCTCTGTTAGTTAAACCAGATTTGCAAAAATCAGGTTTTTAGTTTTTCATTTAAGTCACTTATGTTTTTTTATTTATTATTATTTATTTTTCCTTTAATAATAATATTTTTTATTTATTATTGTTTCTGTACCTTTGATAAGATAATCAAAATGAATGAATCAGCTGGGATGCAAGCAGGGAAGCTATGCCCAGAGGCACGAAGTGAACAGTTTTACAAGAAAAATGAGGTATATTGAACTGAACCCAACCAGAATGCCAATTATATATAGAAACAGGGTATCAAGATAATTTAGTAAGAGGAATTTTATTTGGGGTGAAATATAAATGCAAAATATGCAACTCCATAAAAGGTAGCTTTTTGTTTGTTAGAAGCTGTGATGAATGACAGTTTATGTTATTATACTCTTTTCCTTTACAGACATTCATTGCTTTGGGTATCCTGAGTGCATATGGCTTTTGTGCCCATTATTAATTTAAAGGGAAATGTAGATAATTCTGATGTTCTACTTTCATGGCCAAATCATATCATTATGGACTGTAAGAGTTTGACAAATTATTTTATTTGGATTATAATTTTATGTCAAATACTAATGAAAATTAATTTCGACTAACAGCTTAGAAATTTTCTTATTTTTAATGTGGATTTTCATTACAATGGAATTTATCTTGGAAGCATTTGATCTGCAAAAAGCATACATAATTTTTATTAATATTTAAATATTTTTTCACTGTATGATGAGCAGATTTTTTTGTGTGTCCTCTGGTGAGGAAAATAAAAACACTTGCAATAAAAACTACTATGTTAAGAAAAATCTAAAAACAATATTCAAGGAGCTTTTTTTTTTATAAGACAGAACCATAAAGATAATGCTGAGCAGGTCAAGAAAATTTGTTTTAAGCCCTTAATTGTTGACCAAAATGAAGAGAGTCAAGCCCAAAACCTTCATATTCAAGTGTAATCCGATATTTAGCTGATTATTATCTGTAAAAAAAAGTTTCTAAAATTTGATGGTCATTAAATATTATGCATAACCTAGCATGTTAAAAACTAGTTAATTCTAAGTATGTTGAAAAAGAATTTTATGATTTTTCAGCAACGTGAATTTAGTCTTAAAGTGAAGCATGGGGAAAAGTGAAATGGGAAAAATGCGATGGAAAGGCTGAGCCTAGTTGTCAGGTGCAGGGAGCAAAGAGGTGAGCAAAAACCTCTTAAGAGTTAAGGAAACATGTAAAGCCTCAAAGAAATGATACAGAAGTGTTATTTGCAAGTGTATTATCATTATTCTCATAGGATGATGTAGAACTTACAAATAGCTTTATAATTAGATAATAAAAATCATAAGACATGCACTCTTGTAATCCACTGTAAATGGCTGCTTTTAAGGACATGGTTGCCTCAAATGCACATTTTCAGTCTCAAGAGCTTGAAAATGAATGTTTTATCTATTCAGAATGATATGAGAAAGAATTAATAAATTAACAATAGTGAAACTGAATTGAAAACAGTTGAAAATTTAAATAGTGCCTTTGATTTCTATTAGGTCCCGATAACAGAGAAATCAGGAAGCAAAATTCTGACATTTGTAATTCATCACTGGCATGATTAAACCACCTTAAAAATGTGCCTTATTCTGTATAAGCTGATATAGTTATTCCTGGTTGATTGATGCTGTTTCATTTTTCTCCATATTTTTCTTTATTTTTAAATCAAGGTTATACGTGTACATAGACTAAAAAGTCCAAACTTTTACAAGCGTTCTTATGAAAGACATCACTTTACTATTCTCCCTAGAGGAAACCATTTCCAGCTGATGATTTTGGTAGTTGTTTCTCTGTTGCTGAATGTTACAGTTGTAATGCTCTCTCTTGAGTTTTCAGTGAAAGGTATAATCTGTTGACTTTCCACTATTGAAAAGATGATTTTTGCTCACCTCTTTGTTCCCTACACCTCTGACAAATAGGCTCACCCTTCCCATCTCTCCACCTTCCCACTGAAGCTATATGGTAATTTTGATTAGATAAATACTCATTGTTTACATTATTGTTATGACTATGTAAACACTTGTCACAGCTGACTTGTTTAGTGAACTCTATCACTTTTCTTCTCCAGTACAATGATTAAGTTTTCTACAAAGTGAAAAGTTGTCTGGTTTTGCCTTGTTTTTATGAACATATTGCCTTTTCAACCACAAATTCCTGTGCATCAAATATTCTATTAATTTAGTATTCCAGAGGAAGTGTTTTCTTGAATGCTCTGACCTGCTCCATTCTGGCCTGGCCACCCTCTATGTCTGGTGACTCAGCTGTCATTCTGGGATTTTCTGTCCCCATCATCCTGAGGACTTGTCTTTTTTTCCTTGTGTTCTTCACTATTTCCTGTGCATTTTAAAATTTGTTTTGGCAGAGCACAGTGTCTAGGAACTTCTTGAGAAAGGATGGATGGGGGTAAAACTTTGGAGACTGCCTTATGTGAAAATGTCTTTAACTTTTTTCCACCTTATTGAGAGGTTGTCTTGGTATAAAATTCATTTTCCATCAGAAATCTGAATGTACTTCTTTATTGGCTTTTGATGCTCACAGTTTCTGAAGTTGCTGCTGAGAAGAGTCTGAAGCCATTTTGATTCTTGTTCCTTTTTAGGTGAACTATGTTTTTTTTCTTTCTGAAAACTTGTGGAATTTTCTCTTAGTCCATAGCATTCTGAAGTATTGAAATGACATGCTCAAATACAGGTCGATTTGTCTCCATTACATCAGGCATTTAATGTCTTTCAACTTGGAATCTTAAGATCCTTAAATTTAGAAAATGGTTTTTTGAACTGTTTTATTTATACCTTCCTTCCCCTCTGTTCAGTTTTCCATTTCTGGGATACTGTTTAAAATTAGGCCTTCTGGATTGATCTTTTCATTTTTCTTGTTACTTTCATTTTTTATTTAAAATTATTTTTTCTACTCTTCTTATTTTGTGTTATATCAAACCAATGCTTTCTTTGTATTCTTGCCTCTGAGGATTGGTGTCTAGGAAGGTTTTTATTTCAATTACTTGTTATGTTTATAATTTGAAACAATTTCATTAAATCTGTATTTGTCAGTTTATCAGCTCAAGTACATTATGCCCTTCAGAGTCAAGTGACCTGAAAGTCATGCCATCTTTTTAACACTTTGTACTACCAGTTTTTTGGTGGGGAGAGAGAGGAAGAGAAGGTTTTAGTGTTATCTTTTACCATATTTTTGCTACCTAAGAGCTCTTTTGGTTCTCTGAATGTTCCTTTTAGTATAACATCCTGGTTTCCTCCTCACAGTTGTATCTTTTCTACTGTTACAATGAGTGTTGATAATACACACATTTGAAAACTTCTCTTTGCATGGTCTATTTTCTTCATGTTGCTTTTCCTATTTTTTCTGCCTTTCATGTTTCAGGCTTTCCTCAGATATCTGGTAATTCTGGGGGGCCAACAAGGTTGATTGGAAACTCTGAGACCTGAGGGGATCTTATCATCTGAGAACATCACATTAAGATGATACAGTGGAGCCGTTTAGTCTTGTGACCTTTAAATACATTATCTTGAAGTGCTATGTTTTCTCAGAGATGATGTTTCCAGTCCTCTGCCTAGAGAGTAAAGGCCTAGCTGCTACTTTTCTGGAAGCCAACTACGGAAGGACAGCTGGAGGTTTTAGTCACCAGTGGACACACTTAATCCCCCTCTTTTCACCATTTACTTTTGCCCTTGACTCTGTAGTTCAAAGCCCTCCCTGTTTTATTGCTTAAAGTGAGCATGCCTCCAGTAGTGTGCAATCACGGGAGACGTGCAGTCATTTGGCTGCCTAAATCTGAGGAGGCCTCTGATGGATTTGATTGCTTTTAAAAATCCTCCTGGTTTTAGCTCTTTCCTTCTCACACTTATAATGATATGTGATGCTACCATCTGCTTAGTCTTTTGAGGATTCTGTATTATAAATTCAATGAGTTTTCAGCTCTCCTTGTTGTTAGTGTAAGATTCAGTTTTCTGGGGTCTGTTGAATCCTTTGCCAGTTGAACATCTGCTTTCCAGTTTCTAAAATTTTGTTGTTGCTTCTTCTTTCTTTCTCCCTGTGTTTGGGGGTTTATGCTTTGGGCAAGAAATCAGTTTACTATCGTCTTAGTGAAATTTCAGGAGGGAACAAGATTAGAGGTGTGCTCAATCTGTGACAGATTGTATTTTCCAAACATAGTCACAGCAATACCACTTATCCCTTATGTTCTTTTGGTGAGACTTAGACACTTCTCCCATCAAGAGGTGGGTTCTATTTTCCCTTCTTTTGAATCCTGATGGGCTTTTGACTGTGGCGGAAGTGGTGTTTTATAACTTCTGAGGTTAGGCCATAAAAAACCATACAGTTTCTGCTGGTTCTCTAGGGATACTTGCTCTTGGAATTCAGCCACTGCGATGTGGAATATAGTGAGAAAGGTGGACAGTTTTTAAAGCTGTGATGGAGGAGAGAGACACAGGATTTATCTTTTTGGAAGCAAGTTGTACAATCTATTTTTCAATTCTAGCCTATGATATATTGGATGTTGAGATGTTACAGGAACTTATCCCTCAGTTATAGCATTTTAGGTATGGAATCATATGGAAACATATCCTTCAGTTATAGCATTTTAGGTATGGATCTTTGAATTGCAAAGATCCACTGGTTTACAGCCTTTTAATGAATGTCTTATGACAGAAAGTAAAGACCATTTCTATAAGACACCATTATCTTTGCTTATCAGTTTGGCGGGAAAACAAAGCAGCACAAGCACATATCAACACTGAATAATATAGTCAAGAACAATACATTTTTAAAGACATTGGAGATGTCTTAAAGTAATACACAATTAACTGTCGGATCACTTGTTTAGATTCTGAGCATCGTTCTGTACTATTTTTGCTACTTCAAAGATCTTTATAAATCTCATGTTTCTTTTTAATATTTTTGTTTTGGAACTTCTCAGGTATTTTAAAACTAAAACTAGTTTTTCAGATATTCTAAGAGTCCTTGTTTGTAGATCCCAGGAAACCATCTTTTTTGGCAAGAATTTTTATCTATATTCTTCCTCTATTGTAGGTGATTTGTATCCTTTCCCCAGGGAATTCATCATTTTCTATATAAATTATTCTGCAAAGTCAGACTCCTGAGAGAAAGAACGATTTCTTCTGCACATGGAAAAAACCCAAGTGCCCATATTTACTGAGGAAAATAATCTTTAATATTTTTTAGAAGAAAATGCACCATGTTGTGCTGCATCTCATCTTCATTCCCAAAGCACCCAAGTGCTCTCACAAATTGCTCATCCTGAACATTAACAATTAAAAAAAAAATTGATGCTCATATGAGCTTCCTGCAGGAAATACAAGGAGATCTTTTTCCCTGCATGCAGAAGAGCTCTGAGACTTTGGGAAAATTGTGCAAGCACTTGATTTACTGTTAAATTTAAGTTTCAAAATTCTACCTTACTCTGATCTGTGCAATACTTCTCAGTGGTTCCTGAGAAGCTTACATGTCTGGCACTATTGTGTTTGGTTAATAAAGCAGGTAAGGATAGGTAATACTTTAAGGATCATCATTGGAGGAAAAGTCCTCTGGACTACTCTTTTTTAATTAAGTTAAGAAATTTAAGAAAGATAAAAATATATATGAAGCACAGAGACATCTTGGCTAAAATAATCTTTTCATCAGCAAAGGATTACTGTTTTAGTGAGGATTTCTCTATTATTCTAAGCAGCAGTACTCAAACTTTATGAGATCTAGAGAGCTTGATAAAACAGATTCTTAGGCTACAATACCAGATTTTCACATTCAGTAGGTCTGGGATTACACCAAGGAATTTGCATTTCTGACAATTTCCCAGGTGACACTGATGCTATTGGTCTAGGGAGCCACATGTTAAGAACCACTGCTTTTGGGAACTCTGATACTGAGAGTCACTACTGAATAAATAATGAAGATACTTTTGGAGGTGTTGATGCTTGCAATAGCAACAAAAGCTTTTCTACTTTGTGATTTACTTCTGTTGTGGTTTCTATTTTCTCAGTGAAGAGCTGAGGTCTCAGCCTCATACAGCAATTTGCAGTAGAACACACATCTATCTTACAAAAAGATGAGATTCAGTGATTCAAACAGTAATTTACATTATGTAACATGATGATGCAGAAGTTGACATTCCAGAAAATACACCAAGCTTGGGACTGATTGTCAAATACAGTATCTTACATCACTGGGTGTTGAATTGCTCTGTGGTAGTTGACTCTTTTGAAAAACATGTACTAAACTTGATATTGGTTTATGAATCCAGGTATGTGTGAAATATCACTTTTCTTATTTCATGTAAATAATCCTAGGTCCATCTCTGAGTCCTCTGTTTCTGGGGAGTGGCAGAACATTCATTCGCAATAATTTTTAGGTGTTTCCAGCCTCCAGGCTTGGGCACAGGTGTCTGTGTTCTTAGTATCTCTTTGGACACTGGTCACCATTAACCACCTAAATGTTTATGAGGGAGATCTATTGCCTAGGTACCCCACTTGGCTTAATAATTTTGGCGATTAAACAAATATTTATTTAGTGCCTATTATGTGCCAGACAACAATTAGTTTTTGGAAATTAGATTTTATTACATGATATTTGATAGACATTAAAGAAAACCATAGCAATTATGTATACTATGATACATAATCAAATGGACACCCCTGGATAAATCCTAAGAGTTAGAACTTATCAATATTGTTGGATCTGTGTATTTCCTCCCTATTCAATCCACTTGCCTCCCCTACTCACCTTAAATTTTGTGTTTGCCATTCCCTTGTGCCTAAGTCTGCTTTCTGTTGCTAATAACAGAATACCTGAAACAGTAATTTATAAAGAAAAAAAAATTCTTTTGGTTGTGATTTTAGTAGCTTTATTCAGGTATAATCAAAATATAATATATTTAAATTGTAGAATTTGATGAGTTTAGACTCTTAAAACATTTTGGAATATACTTTGAGCAACTAGAATTCCTGTTAAACAATTATAAATTTGGAGGGGATCCAAGATGGCTGAGTAGGAGCAGCTCTGGATTGCAGCTCCCAGTGTGATTGTGGAGGGTGTGAGGTCGCCGCATTTCCAGATGGATTTTTATTGCCCACAGACCAGGATATTCCTGGGCGGAGGAGTGTCACGGGTCTCCAGCATGGCTGTCTCCACACAAAAACTCACATGGGTCCGGGTGCTGTTTCAGCTGGTGACTGGAGCGCCTGGGAGACAGAGTCGCTGGTTCAACTGATAAAAAGGGGACTGAAACAGGGAGCCAGGCCAGGGGATTCCCAGGCAAAAAAGTGCCATGAGCCCTAGTGTGGTTGTTTCAGCCGGTGCAGCGGGTCTCCACACAAGAACTCACACAAATCCAGATGCCGTTTCAACTGGTGACTGGAACGCCTGGGAGACAGAGTCACCCATTCAACTGAAAAAAAAGGGGTCTGAGGCAGGGAGCCAGGTGATCAGGCATGGCCAGTCCCACACCCACAAAGACCAGCAATCTGAAACACTCTGGATTGAGAGTTTCACAGCAAGCACAGCTGAACCCGAGACGGTCCAGCTCTGTCGGGGAGGGGCATCCACCATTACTGAGGCAGTCCACCACTACCAAGGTAGTCCACCATTACCAAGGCAGCCCACCATTGCCGAGGCAGTCAGCCATTACAAAGAGAATCTGCCATTACAGAAGCAGGCTGCCATTGCCAAGGCAGTTCTAACTATACCCATATAAACAGGACTGCAGGGACATTCACACAGCAGCTGGGCGGAGCCCACAGCAGCTCAGCAACACCTCTGCTGGCAGACTGTGACTAGGCTGCCTCCTCACTGGGCAGCGCATCCCTGAAAAAAGGCAGCAGCATGACAGAAACTTATAAATAAAGCCCTACCTTCCTGGGACAGAGCACCTGGGGAAAAAAAGGCTGTTATGAGTTCTGCTGCAGCAGACTTTAGTATACCTGCCCAGCAGCTCTGAATGGAACAACGGAGCTAACAGCTCAGCACTTGAGCTCCTATAAAGGACAGAGTGTCTCTTCAAGCAGCTCCCCGATCCCTGTATATCCAAAGAATCAATTCATAAAGGAGAGTTCAGACTGACATCTGGCAGGTATCCTTCTGGGACAAACATAGCAGAAGAAGAAACTGGCAGCAACCCTTTTCTGCAGCCGCTGCAGATGAGCCCCAGGCAAGCAGGGTCTGGAGTGGACCTCCAGCAGTCCTACAGCAGAGGGGCCTGATTGTTAGAAGGAAAACTAAGAAACGGGAGCATCACACACTACACGGGAGCATCACACACTAGGGTCTGTGGGGGGTAACTAGAGGAGGGACAGCGGGGGCTGGGGAGTTGGGGAGGGATAACATGGGGAGAAATGCCAGTTATAGGTGATGGGGAGGAAGGCAGCAAACCATGTTGCCATGTATATACCTATGCTACAATCTTACACGTTCTTCATATGTACCCCTAAACCTAAAATGCAATAAAATATATATTTATATAAAAACAATTATAAATTCAGGGGTACATTGAAGGTTTATTAGGTAAGTAATGATATAATGTGTAATGCTGGAGTTTGGGGTTGCAGTTAATCCATCACTCAAATAGTGAACATAGTACCAAATATGTAGTTTTTCAATCCTTTTTCTCTCTCCCACCCCTTCTACCTTTTGAAGTTGAAAGTGTTCATCGTTTCCATCTTTATGTCTGTGTATACCTATTGACTAGCTCCTACTTACAAGTAAATACATGTGGTGTTTTATTTTCTGTTTCTGAGTTATTTCATGTAGGATAATGGCCTCTTGCTGCATCCCTGTTGCAGTGAAAGGCAAGACTTTATTCTTTTTTAATGGCTGTGTAATATTTCATGGTGTATATATATCACATTTTCTTTATCCAGCCCACTGTTGGTAGACACTTTGATTGATTCCATGACTTTGCTATTGTGACTAGTGCCACAATAAACATACAAGGGCAGGTGACTTTTTGATAAAATGATTTCTTTTCCCTTGGGTAGATACCCAGTAGTGATTTCTGGGTTGAATGGTAGTTCTATTTTTAGTTCTTTGAGAAATCTCTGTACCATTTCCGTAGCGGTTGAACTAATATGCATTTTCCTCAACAGTAGGTAAGTGTTCCCTTTACTCTGCATACTTGCCAGCATCTATCATTTTTTGACTTTTTATTAATAGCCATTCTGACTGCTGTGAGATGGTATCTCATTGTGGTTTTAATTTGCATCTCTCTGATGATTAGGGATGTTGAGCATTTTTTTCATATGTTTTTGGCTACTTGTATGTCTTCTTTGAGATATATCTGTTCATGTCATTTGCCCACTTTTCAATGGGGCTGTTTTATTCTTGTTGACATGTTAATCTTCTTGTAGATTCTGAATGTTAGTCCTTTGTTAGATGCATAATTTGAAAATATTTTCTTCCACTCTGTAGGTTGTCTGTTTACTCTGTTGATTGTTTACTAAGCTCTTTGGTTTAATTAAGTCCCATTTATCTATTTTTATTTTCATTGCATTTGCTTTTGAGGTTTTAGTAGTAAATTCAATGCTGTTGTTCAGAAGAATTATTTCCAGATTTTCTTGTAGGATTTTTATAGTTTCAGGTCTTACATTTAAATCTTTAATGTATTTTGAGTTAATTTTTGTATATCGTCCCATACCTCTCACCATATACAAAAGTTAACTCAGATAGATTTGACATTCCTCAAGAGGAATCCTTTCTTCTGGTTATTGCTATCTAGTTTATCCAACACCATTTATTTAATAGTAGATCCTTTCCCCATTGTCAATTTTTGGCAACTTTATTGAAAATCAGTTGATTGTAGCAGCTTTACTTCTATGTTTTCTGTTCTGCTTCATTGATCTATGTGTCTATTTTTATACCAGTATCCTGGTATTTTGTTTACTATAGTTTGAAGGTGGGTGATATGTTGTGTCTGGCTTTCTTCTTTTTGCTTAGAATTGCTTTGGCTATTCACTCTCTTTTTGGTTAGGTATAAATTTTAGAATTTTTTTTTCTAATGCTATGAGAAACAGTGTTGGTAATTTGACAGATATTGTGTTGAATCTGTGGATAGATTGCTTTGGGCTGTATAGTCATTTTAAGAATATTGAGGCTGGATGCAGTGGCTCATGCCTGTAATCCCAGCACTTTGGGAGGCCAAGGCAGGCAGATCATTTGAGGTCAGAAGTTCAAGAGCAGCCTGACGAACATGGGGAAAAGTCTCGACTAAAAATACAAAAAAATTAGCCAGGTGTGGTGCACATCCCTGTAGTCCCAGCTACTCGGGAGGCTGAGGCAGAAGAATTGCTTGAACCTGGGAGGCGGAGCTGGCAGTGAGCCAAGATCACGCCACTGCACTGCAGCTTGGGTGATGGAGTGGTACTCTATCTCAAGAAAAGAATAAAAAAAAAAAAGGATATTGAGTCTTCTTGTCCATGAGCATGGAATGTTTTCCCATTTGTTTGTGTCATCTACAATTTCTTTCATCAATGTTTTGTAGTTCTCTTTCAGAGGACTTTCACCTCTTTGATTAAATGCATTCCGAAGTATTTCTTTTGTGTGTGTGGTATTTGAAAATGGGACTGAATTCTTGATTTGGTTTTCAGCTTGGGCATTGTTGGTATATAGAAAGGCAACTGGTTTTTCTGCATTAATTTTTTATCCTGAAATTTTATTGATGTTGTTTACCGGGTCTAGAAGTATTTTAGAGGATCTTTAGAGTTCTCTAGGTATAGGGCCATGCGGCATATAATTTTACTTCTTCATTTCTAATCAGAATGACTTTTATTTATTTATTTATTTTGTCTTGTCTGATTTCCCTGGCCATGACTTCCAGTACTGTGTTGAATTGGAGTGGTGAAAGTGGATGTCCTATGTTGCTCTGGTTTTTAGGGTAAATGCTTTCAACTGTAGCCTGTTCAGTATGATGCTTGCTGTGAATTTGTCAAAGTAATAATTATTATTTTGAAGTATGTTCCTTTGATGCCTAGTTTATTAAGGGATGTGGATTTTATTGAAGGTTTTTTCTGTATATATTGAGATGATCATATGGTTTTTGTTTTTAATTCTGTTTATATGGTGAATCATACTTATTGGTTCGAGTCTACTTAATCATCCATGCATTCCAGGAATAAAACTCACTTGGTCATGATGAATTATTTTTTTTGATATGCTGTTGGATTCACTTTGATAGTATTTTGTTGAAGATTTTTGTGTCTATGTTCATCAAGGATATTGGCCTGTAGTTTTCTTTTTTTGTTGTATCATCACCAGATTTTGTTGTTAGGATGATGCTGGCTTTGTAGAATGAGTTAAGGAGGAATCCCTCCTTGATTGCTTGGGAATATTTTCAGTAAGATTGATACCAGCTTTTTGTATGTCTGGTAGGATTTGGCTATAAATCTGTCTGGTCCAGGGCTTTTCTGGTTGGTAGATTTGTTTTATTATTTAATCAATTTTATAATTTGCTATTGGGCTGTTCAGAATTTCAACTGCTTCCTGGTTCAGTCTTTGGAGGATGTACATTTCTGAGAATTTGTCCTTTTTCTCTAGTTTTTTTGGTTTGTGTACATAGAGGTGTTCATAGCTGTCTCTGAGGATCTTCTGTATTTCTGTAGTATAAGCAGTAATGCCACCTTTGCCGTTTCTGATTGTGTTGTGTATTCTCTTTTTATTATTGGTTATTATAGTTAGTGGTCTGTCAATTTTATTTATCCTTTCAAAGAAAGAAACAACTGTCACTTCATTAACTTTCTATGATTTCTTTTGGGCTCAATCTCATTTAGTTCTGTTCTGATTTTTGTTATTTCTTTTCTGATGGTAGCTTGGAGTTTTATTTGTTTTAGTTTTTCTAGTACCTTTAGGTGTGATATTAGGTTCCTAATTTGAAATCTTTTTTTTTTTTTTTGATACAAGCATTTAGTGCTATAAACTTTCCCCTTAACACTGATTTTACTGTATCCCAGAGCTTTTGGTATGTTGTATCCCTATTTTCATTTGTTTTAATTTCTTAGTTTTTTGTTCACCCAAAAGTCATCCAGAGCAAACTGTTTAGTTTCTGTGTACTTGTGTGATTTTTGGAATTCTTCTTGGTGTTAATTTCTAATTTTAATTTACTGTGGTCAGAGAAGATGCTTGATATGGTTTTGAGTTCTTTGAATTTATTCAGACTTTCTTTACAATGAAGCATATGGTCGATTTTAGAGAATGTTCCATGTGCAGATGAGAAAAATGTATATTTTGCAGTTGTTGGGTGGAGTGTTCCATAGATGTCTATTAGATCCATTTAGTCAAGAGTCCAACTGAAGTCCAGAGTTTCTTTGTTAGTTTTCTGCTTCAATCATCTGTCTAGTGCTATCAGTGGAGTGTTGAAGTCCTCAATCATTATCATGTGGCTATCTCTTTTCTTAAGTCTAGTAGTATTTGTCTTATAAACTGAATGCTCTGATGTTGAGTGCATATATATCTAAGATGGTTAAATCTTGTGTTGAACCCTTTATCATTGTATAATACTCTATCTTTGAAAAAGAAATTTTTCTTAATGTTATGGATACTGAGAAATCGAATTGAGGGGCTGCATATGGAGAAGGTCATGTTGCTGTTGGGGACTCTGCAGAGGCCTGAGGTAGTGCAGGGCATCTCATGACAAAGGGTCTGAGTATGTTAGCTTAGGTCTCTCTTCCTTTTCCTAAAAAGCCACAGGTCCCACTTCTGTGATCCATGAATGAATTAGTTCATTCACGAAAGCAGAGTCTTCATGACAAAATCACCTTTTTTTTTTTTTTCCTGAGGCAGAGTCTCACTCTGTCACCCAGGCTGGAGTGCAGTGGGTTCTTATTGTGGATTTTATTGAAGGCTTTTTCTGTGTATATTGAGATGATCACTCCAACCTCCGCCTACCATATGCAAGAGATTCTCATGCCTCAGCCTCCTGAGTAGCTGGGACTACAGGCACCCACCACCACACCTGGCTAATTTCTTGTATTTTTAGTAGAGATGGAGTTTCCCTATGTTGCCCAGGCTGGTCTTGAAATCCTGAGCTCAGGCAATCCACTCACTTTGGCCTCCCAAATTCCTAGGATTGCAGGCGTGAGCCACCGCCCAGCCAGAATGAGCTCTTAAAGGCGTCATCTCTCACTTCTGCTACATTGGGAATGAAGTTTCATCATGAGTTTTAGAGGTGACAAATATTCATGAGTTTTGGAGGAGACAAATATTACCATAATACTTTACTCTTTAAAAATAGTTCTATCACCTGTGTTGCTGTATGAAGTGGTTTTTATTCAATTTTTGTAGTTGTATTATTTTCCTTTGGGTAAATATATAAAAACATATTTGTTTATATTCCTATTGGTGGAATTTTAGGTAGGGCTGTTATAAACAAGGCTTTTATGGATATCTTGTATATATCTTTGTGTTTTCAGCTGTGGATTCTCTCCAGAACTTTTTATTTTATGTTGAATGGACAATACACTGGTGCTGCACAGTAGAAGGTAAAATTGTAATACCCTTCTCACATCATTTTTTCTTAAATCTAAAAGATTTTATTAAGTGTGCTATAGAAAACTAGTCTCACTAACAGCACTTTCAAAATGTGTTCCAGGATGAGATAACATGAATAAGTACTCTATTCTGTATACCTCCTAGAAGGCTACAATAAATTTATCATATCTATGTCTCTGAGAAGTCCTATAATATAGAAAATATTTAATTCATTGAACTGTTTCTCATGATTTTTAATTATAAAATCTTTTTGTTTATCACATTCACTAATATTGGAACTAATATTACATTGAACATATTTCGGCATGCACTGATATATTGCATTAACACTATCTCTGTCTTTCTGTTGTATCCTTTCAATACATCATTGAAAATTGCTGTATCATCAGTGTCCTAGAATAGGCAGGAAATATTCACAGAATAGTAGAAAATTATAGGAAAAATAGAAATTCTTACCTAAAATCAGGAATTCTGTCTTAGTATGTAATAATGGTGGTTGACTGTAGTGAACTACCTTGTCCTGGCCCTATTTCCACTCTTTGAAGCAGTATGACCAGTTCTCATTTAGGAACGTGGAGGAACTTTGAAAACAGTATAGAGACAACCCTTGTCCAATGTCCTGCCTGAGTTTGAAAATAAACTCTGGCCAACTTATCCCCAGAATATCAAGACTTGCTCAGTGATCCCAGCTGGTCTATCAATCTGCCATGGCAGAGGCTGGTATCCTTCCTAGATCCAGATACATACTCTTAGGGCCATCTTCCTGATTACGTTAAGACTTCAGGCTTCTAGAAAAAGTCACAATTGCTCAACTCTCACTGGCACAGATAGTAACTCTTCTATATGGTACCATCTTCTACTCAAAACCTTTTAATTCATATCTACTTTCTCTTTCACTTAGTTTTTGGATTCTCCATTTTAACTCATCAGATTTTTGGCTTATTTTTATGGTATGCACAACATTGAAACATTGTTTGAACACTTCCTTAGAATTTGTCCCTGGGGATTTTCTTTTTAACTTCTTAAAAGCTATTTAATAGCCCTTGGGGAAGTGAAACCTCATCTCTGAGTTTCTTGGAGCTGAAAATTCTAAGATGTTACAAACCATCTTAGGTTCAACATCCAAAGTCCACTTAGTTGAGGAATTGAGTACCAAGTTTTAGGATTTTTTTCTCTTCTTTCTACCCTTACAGTCCCTAGTAACTGTTAGTATTATAAAACCTTACATTCCTTCCAGCTGGCTAAGGCCTGTTTTCACACTTTAACTAATTTGCCATACTCTGGATCTGTTCTTATTCTCCCCTTTCTTAGGTTTTGTGGGTTTTCCAGAATGATCCTTTTTTTCTGGCAGATGGTACCTCTCTCTATCCTGTGGCACATACTTCAGTGTCCCACAGCAACTTCTAGTGTATATTTGAAAACGTCTAAGGCCTCAATTTCATTGTATTATAAATCAGTGTGATAGGCCATACTAGGTGATACAAATGGTTTCTACAGTTCCTAGTCTTTGCCTGTAAGTTTGTGAAACATAGTCTCTTGAGTGAACTTATCTCTGTGAATCTGTACTACAGATCACTGAATCTTCAAATGCAACATGGATGCAGCGATTTGGTCAGAGACTCTTGTGTTTGAAGTACATCATGAACCCTGAAGAACATGCTGCAAGTCTGTCTTCCTGATGATGTTGGCAGTATTCATGCAGGCAGACATTTCTCATGGCTATGCCCAATATGGATGGATTTTCACTGCTACCTTTTAATTCTTTATTTGACTCTGGTGAGTTTTCTTTTCCTTTCTCCCACCAATTATTCACAATTCTACTTAAATTCTCAATTTAACTTCCATTCTAACCCATTCTAATTGGGTAATCTTACTTTTTACTTCATCATGAAATCTCAATGTAGTCATTCTGCTCTTTCCACCTATGAACTTAAAGAAATGTATGGCCAACCTTTCCACCTATTTTTTTGCCTGATAAGATGAGCAGTTCTCCTTCATCCAAGTCAAATTCATTCCTTTGATCCCTATACTTCTTCCTCCTAGGGATTTGTCCTGCCAGTCACTACCTCTCTCTACAGTATTTTCTAGGCATTCAGGTCAAGACTTGTCTTAGTCAGTTCAGGCTGTTATAACAAAACACCTTAAACTATGTAATTTACAAACAATAGACATTTATTGTTCACCATTCTGGAGGCTGAGAGGTCCAAGATCAAGGTACCAGCAGATTTGATGTCTGATGGGGGCCTGTTCCCCATAGGTAGTGCTTTCTCTCCATCCTCACATGGTGGAAGGGCAAACCATCTCCCTTCCACCTTCTTTAATCCTGTTCTAATCCTGTTAATGAGGGCGGTTGGAGAGCTCTTGTGATCTCCCAAAGACTTTACCTTTTAATACCACCGTATTGGGGATTAAGGCTCAACATACGAATTTTGAGGGGATGCAAACATTCAGGCCATAGCAAGGCTTAAATGCAACTTGCTCAGAAAGGCCTTTCCTATTTGCAAAGCTAGAGTAGCCCAGCTGCCACTCGCTACCCACTTCACATCACCCTATTTTATTGTTTTATTATTATTATTATTTTTATGGCACATATCATCAGTTAGTATATCTTATGTGTTATCTATTGATTCTATCTTTTGTGATGTCCTGGGGATCTTGTCTGTCTTGTTTATTCCAAAAGTCTCATGCCTAGAATAATGTTTGAAACATAGTATAAGTTCAATAAATATTGTTAAATAAAAGACTAGGTGCCTTCTTTAATTTTACTGACAGTTTATTTTTACTGACTTTTTTTTCTAGTTTATAAATATGTACATTACTTTCTCATTTTAAAAACAGCAAAAGTAAACAAACGAAAAAAAAATCTTTCCTTAATCCTTATTGTAATTGTCTAATCCAGGGGTGGCACTTTATGACTCACCAGCAGGCCACCTGTTCTTATAAATAAAGTCATGGGAAAACCTCACCTCAGCCTTCTGAATAACTGGGACTACAGGTGGATACCACCATGTCTGGCTAATTTTTGTAGAGATGGCTTTACCCTGTTGCCCAGGCTCATTTTGAACTCCTGAGTTCAAGCCATCCACCCACCTTCGCCTCCCAAAATGCTGGGATTACAGGTATGAGCCACTGTGCCCAGCCTGGCCTCTTCTTAAGAATTTGTATAACCTCAGGATTCTGTCCTAAGCAAAAAGTTTCCAATCTACATATTCTTCCTATGTAAACTCAGTCAACCCAAATGATTTCAATCCCCCTGCTCAAATTTAGGACCCATCATGTCTCCACTAGACCCTTGCAGCAGCCTCCTGACTGGTCCTCTTACATTTAGCCTTACCACATCAAAGCCACCAGAATGTTAATTTAAGTTAGTGGTTCCCAAACTTTACTTCACATCAGATTCACTTGGAGGGTTTGTTAACATACAAATTGCTGGGCTTTACTCATGGAGTTTGGACCTAATAAATCTCAGGTGGGATCTGAGAATTTGCATTTCTTTGTTCCTGGGTGTTGCTGATGTTGTTGTTATAAAGTACATGATGAAATACAGTGATTTAAAAAGAAGTTTGACTTGCCCACTTTCTTCTTAAGACTATGCAGTGATATTCCATAATCTACAGAATTGCATAGAAGCTATTACATCACATCATAATGCCCCCAAGATCTTACTCTTTCTTTCCCACCAGAGTTCTCTCTTTCATTCTTTGACTCCCATTTGATTCTCTTATGACCTCAGATAGCAAATTTCAACGTATGTCCCTCAGTGATTACACACCTCTTTGCTCTTGCTCATGCCTATAATTTGTGTGCCCTCTCTACCCACCATTCCCCTCTTTACCTTTATTGAGATATCTCAAATACTGTACTACTTTCCAAGCTTCCACAATAGAGCACATTTCTTTCACTACATAGTTTCTCTGTTCATTCTCTGTCCATAATAGTGTTTTATTGACAGTTATTTGTATTTATTTTGCCCCTTCTAAACTGTGAGCCCATAGCAGAATGCATAGATTCTATGACTCTTTTTCTCTCAATTTCTCTTTTTGTCTTTCTCATATTACAAAATGAAGGCTAATTTTAAGTTATCAATTTAGAAATGTATTTCTCACCAAGGGTGAGAGCACAGAGAAATTACTGCTCTCATACATTACGGATCACACCGTAAATTGACCCCATACTTTCAGAAAGCAATTTGGCAAACTGCTTGAGAAGAAAAAATCTTTTATCTTCTTGGACTTAATCATTCCACTTCTGGGAATATGGTATAAGAAAATAATACAGAATATGCACAGAGATGCATGTCACACTTTGCTTATAATAACAGAACAATGGGAAACACTGAATGTTCAGCATTAGGTAGTGATTAAGATGGACCTAAATGCTGAAATATTGCATATTTAAATGATGATTTTAAAGCTATATGGCAAGCATGAAATTGTATTTTGTTTCAAAGTTAAGCAAAAATAAGGGCACCAAATGTTAATATAAATGTGAATTCTAATTATAACATTTAAAGAAACAGATTGAATGGAAATTCACTTAAATTCTAAGTTGAGAAATGCATGATATGACTTTATAATGTGGTTATATGTTAAAATAAACAAAAACAAAAATAAAAACTTATTTTAGGCATCTATGCTGTTTTATGTTATGCAGCTGTCTTTAAAATTACAAGGATGAGTCAGTCATGGTTACATAGGCAATGCTTAGTTGAGCCTTCAATAAATAGATATTCTTGTATCTGTTCCTCTCTAAATCACCACAGGATATAATTTTAGGAACTAAAAATATTAAGAACCTTGACATTGAATACTATTTGACACATGTAACCTAAGTTGCATGCAATAGCCAAGGGTAAGATGATCTTTGTAAGAAGAAGAAGTTGAATATAACATGAAGATACCAAGTTACAAACCAAAGCACAAGTCATCAATGAATTACATGGATTAAGGCAAACATTATGGCATAGATTAGGGGTAAATGTGGAGTCAGTATAATATGGTTGTTACAGTTCTCACTTTAACACCAACACTCTAGATTTGAATCCGATTTTGCCTCTGACCAATTAGGTGACTTTGTGCAGGTTTTTAACTTCTTGGAGTCTGTCTTCTCACCTGTGATATAAGGATAGAATGCTTGCTTCTGGGAGGCACTGCTGATTGTTTACCCATTGCCATCCTAGGGTGCTCTCAGCTTGCCTCACACTAATTTGCTTGTTCTTGCTTTTAGACACATATACATGCATGTGCTGTCAAAGTCTGCCTCTAATTCTATAGGCTCCACATATCAGTTGCTTACTTTCTCAACCTCTCTTCAGTTAGATCAGGATCATATGACCCAGGCCTGGTCACTTGGATCTGGGAAAGTACCACTGAATTCCTCCTGGGGAAGGTTCTATCTCCAAAAAGTATATTCATGGAAAAAAATGGCCATCTTTCCTTAGTATGTTCATTCCCAAGTGTGATGTCTGAAATTGCTTTAGTCCTCTGACCTTGAGGGGAAGCATCACTGACCTACAGAGTATAGCAGAGCAGAAAGGTGGACAGTCTGCATCCTTGACTACATCAGCATCTGGAAGACTTTCTGTGATATAGTACAGATGCTTATCATTTAAGTTCTTTTGAATTAGCTATTCTAGCACTTGCATTTAAAACCACCACTATATTTTGTATTAAATGAGAAAATAGGTGAAGTGGCTGACAAGGAAGTAGAGCATAGTGATCAAGAGTAGAGGCATTGGAGTCAGACTGTGTTTTAATCCAGTTCTAGCAGTGTAACCTTGCACAAATGACTTAAACGCTTCAATGTCATATATTGAGAGGACAGAAAAAGTGTTTTTCTTTTTCATTTTTTCTGAGATGGAGTTTTGCTCTTGTTGCCCAGGCTGAAGTGCAATGGTGTGATTTCAGCTCACTGCAACCTCTGCCTCCCTGATTCAAAGGATTCTCTTGCCTCAGCCTCCCGAGTAGCTGGGATTATAGGCATGTGCTACCATGCCCTGCTAATTTTGTATGTTTAGTAGGGACAGGGTTTCACCATGTTGGTCAGGCTGGTCTTGAACTCCCCACTTCAGGTGATCTGCCTGCCTCAGTCTCCCAAAGTGCTGGGATTACAGGCATGAGCCACCACGCCCGGCTCAGAAAAAGTTTTGAACTCACAACTTAATAGGTGCCAGTCATGCTATGAAGATAATAATACAAGGAGATATGTTAGAGGATGATTGGGCAGTGCAGTTGGCAACTTTAGATGAGGTGATCAGGGAAACCTCTCTGATGATGACATTTGATCTGAAACCTAAATGATGAGAAAGGGCATATCTGTGGTTTTCTGGTGGGGGTGGGGGTGGAACTGTAATAATTTGGGGAAGCTGTTTAAAAGTCAGAATGTAGGAGCTAATTTGGCATAATCCAACCAACCAACCAACAAAAAACATAAAGATTGAAATGCTTGAAGCATCACTAACCAAGAGGGAAATCGTTTTCGTTGAAATTGATGTGGTTGATGAGGATCAGTTCATACAGATCCTAGATAGTGTGGAAAGTACTTTGAATTTTTCACTAAGAACAATTAGAAAGCTTTGGTATCTTATTCATGCAATATATGAATAATCATATGTGAGGTGTTGAGTATTTACCATATTTTGGTAGTGTTTGAATATTTCACATGAATTACTCATTTGATATTTTTAACAAACTTTTGAGGAAACTGAGGTAAAGGTATACTGTGTAATCTTCCAAAACCTATACAGCTAAATGTGAGAGAGAATTTGAAGCTGGGAAGTCTAGCTTCATAATTCTTGCTTACTCCGTTAATCTTACAGATTCTTTTTTATGACTGTGTGACTATAGCATGCTAAGAAAGGTGACGAAATAGAGTTCGTTTCTTCTCCTCAAAGCTAAATACAGCCTTGTTTCACCTGTAATTTAATTCAATTTAGTCTGACGATAACTTATTGATGTCTAACTCAGTGCACGCTACTGGCTAAAGTTCTGGAGTATGGAAATGAGGATACTGCTTTCCTCTTGAACTCACAGTTTAGCAAAAGGAGACAAGTAAATACATAAATATATTTAATGCATTAAGTCTCTCCGATACTTAATATGAGTGCTCGCGAATACCCAGCCATCATTCTTGAAGGCACACTTGCATTAAGCTAGACAATGTGACTAATTTTGCTCATAGATTCTCTGCACATCACTTCTGAGCTGAGTCATTCAAAGCCCCCACACAAGTCTTCAGTTTCTTTTGCCCTCCTAAGGTGGTTCAGTAAGCCTCACTTTTCCGTATCAGAGACCCAATTTGGAAGCAGCCTGGTGGACTAGTGAAGTCATTTCAGAGAGAACAGCTGTGGGAAGGTGCCAGACCTATCCGTATTTTCTATAAGCAAGAAATAAGCTTTGTTAGGTTACATTGTTGAAATCTTAGGCTTCAGTTCTTGCCACAGGAAGGCATAGACTCTACTGTGTTTTCCTATAAATGAAGCATATGTGACACACTCTGAGACACAAGAGAAAACAGACAGTTAATTCTGAATGATAAAATGTAGATGTTTCCACAGAAGAGCTAACATTTTAATTATGCATAAAAGATGAGGAAGATTTCCACAGTTAGAAAGATTAGTAGATGGACTTGAAGAGTGATCAGAAAGGGTATCTGGGAAAATGTATGAAGTGAAAAAATGTAGCATTTTGTGAAAGTAAAACGAATACATTTGAAAGACAGAAAATGAGGCCATGTAGCTGAAATATCTGGTAATTACTAGGAAAGTGGTAGGCAGATGTGAAGCTAATGGTAGAGAGATGTGAATAAAGAGAGATTAGGGACCACTTGGGTTCTGATAAATCTAAACTTCTTGAACTTGAGTTCGTACAATCTGGGAGAATTGTTAGAAGCTTTTGATAGAGGTATTTGCTGACGACCACAAATAGACACGCATGGAAGAGACCATAGTAATGATGGTGTAGTCCCTGCCCTGTGTTGGTTGCAAACTATGATAGGAGATACTAGATTATTTTGAAATCATTTATTTAGGTGGCATTAAGTGTAAATTCCATGAGATAAAACACTTTTAGAGAAACCAAGGTAACTTGACAGTGGAAGCTACATTTTCTCTGCGTCTTCGGTGTTCACAAGGTGGTTAAGACTTGAAGTGGGAAGCGAGAAAGAAAAGGTATGACTCTAGCATTGTCCAGGTGTGAAAATGTGAAGGGCTCCACTGGAACAGTAGTAGCAGGCATAACTTGTGTTGGATTGAATGGGTCAAGAGACTTCGCCAAGTGCCTATCTTAGACAGGTAAAGGGAAGTTGCATATCCTTAGTTGAAACTGAGAAGGTAAGAGAGGTAGCACATTGAGCAGGCGAAAAGCACCAGCTACTTTGCTTCAGCCTGGGTCTGTAGCAGACTTCGTGGAGCCAGCTGAGTGAGAAACAGCACTGCTTCTAATCGTAATACTCAGGTTTGTATTGAATCCTCTTTGAACACATGAAGAATTTTTATTTTATACATTTGTTCTTAATTTTTATGGATACAATGTGAAGGATCTTAAGACAAAAATGAGCCCTCTGGAAAACAGTACTGGTTCTCTAAACAGGGAAAAGGAAAAGCAATGGGTAGAGAGTTATTTGTTTGATAATATTAACAAATTCCTATGGGTACAAATCTCATTATTATGAACTAAGCATATTATTTTTTCAAGTATATATAGATATTGATATTGTAGACAAAATATAAATCATCAGAAATGATACCGGATGCTTAGTAACTTCTTGCCATCATTGTAATTTCTTAATCACCTTATAATAAAAATACAACTGTTACCAGGAGAAGAGTCTGCAAAGCTTTTGATATTAAAAGGAAAACCCTTGCTGGGCACCATGGCTCACGCCTGTAATCACAGCAATTTGGGAGGCTGAGGCTGGCAGATCACCTGAGGTCAGGAGTTCGAGACCAGGTTGGCCATCATGATGAAACCCAGTCTCTACTAAAAATTCAAAACTTACCTGGGCATGGTGGCAGTCACCTGTAATCACAGCTACTCAGGAGGCTGTGGCATGAGAATCACTTGAACCCAGGAGGCGGAGGTTGCAGTGAGCCGAGATTGCATCACTGCACTCCAGCCTGAGATATAGAGCAAGAAAATCTTGTCCTTGGAAAAGCTGAGAATCTCTGCTCTATTTTCTGGAGAGTTACTTATATCACTGGCATATTAAATTACATATCTGAAGGAACCTGAAATTAATAAATATACTTTCATTCTTTTACTTTGAATGTAAAGCAAAAGGATCAAAGTTCAATGGTTTTTATTTGACATAGTTGATAATATAAAGTTTGCACATCCAGAGAGGAAGAATGTTATCAGGAGTTCTGAAGAAGCTCCTAGAACATCAAGTCTTAGTCATCAGTTCTAGCGACTTTTAAGGATTCCAATGCTTTCCATGTAAGTGTGTGGGGGAGGGGTTAAAAGGATTAGGAGGGATATACCCATGCTGCAATGAATGGGCTTCTCAGCCTGAAACTCTTGGGGAAACCAGGAAGTTTGCCAGCTGTTCACCTTATTTTCAGACAGGTCTTTCATTTGAAACCCGTAGATTCCATCCTTCATTTTTCTTGTGAAAGCATCTTTTACAAATTATGGTAAAAATTGTTACTTTTTCCCTATATGGAACTTTGCTTCTTTGTGAGAAATTAGTTTACTGCAAATACAGCATGACTTTGCTGAAAGCATTTTGTTCAACTCAAGTAACAGAAGGTGATGCCCTTCACTGTTATTTCAGTGAAAAGTCAAGGAGGGTTTAAATAAATGTTTTCCTAATAAGCTGTATGGGGAATATGTAACTCTACTCAGTGGAAAAATCTAAAAAGCAATTAGCAAAGCACTGTTTGTTAAGAACAACATTTTCCTGGAAGTCCGTTGTTACTATCAGCATGAAAGTTTTCCTACTACTTATCCCCCTCTCTTCTGACTTGGAAATCGGTTAACACCAAGTAGCTTCTGATTTCATTTTGCAAAGCTTTCTTTGTTAACATCTCCAGGTATTATATAAGGCTTTCCGTTGGCATCAAAATTTAATTAACTATCGTGAGTTTGCCTTTAGTTTGACTTTGATTATTTGAATTTCAACTGCCTTTAGGGAGAAAAATACGGAAGTATATTACTCACCACTTCACATCTGTTGCAGCTTAAAAGATTCAGTTGCCAAGAATTTTATGAAGCATCACTTAGTAATGATTCAGGAAATGATTAGTCAATACATCTTATGCTCAAAGTGAAGGGCACCCTCTGTTGTCCATCTTGCTATGATAGGGCCTTGATGTTTTCCAAGATGTAGAATCAAGCTATAAATTTGCAATTTCTTCTTAGCTGGATATTGATAATTACATAGTGGTAAATGACACACATTAGGCAATCTTTCAATATTCTAGTTAAAGTGTTCAAGAATAGAGACAGGATCCCCCAAAAATAGACCCTGATGTCGATAATGAAAACAACAGCAAACTGGCTTCATTTTCTTTTTCCACCAGTTAACTAAGATTTCCATAGTCATTTGATATCTCTGTGTGTCAGTCTTCTCCTTTAGAAAATGAAGATGTTAGTGACTGCACAATGTACAGTTACAAAGATTTTATTTTTGCTGCTGTGATTTAAATTTGAAGTGCAAATGAAGTTCCCAACATTTTGTGTGTTTTGTAATTTTATGATGCAATTACACTATGAAAAGGCTGAGGATCTGATGACTATTGTACATTTAAGTCTTTGGCTGAAAACTAATACTTCAAGGAGTTGCTTCTTTAAACCTTCTCCTTGTGTGACTCCCATGATTTTATTACCTCTTCTAAACATCTCTCACTTCTCTGAATGTTGTAATGGCTATTTATTGTTATTTAGCCATGCTTTGATTTTTGATTTTTAAAGGTTAGATCTGTTATGTTTCTTAAAACAACACTTGAATGTTTATTCTTGTTTTCCAAAACCCTCAGCATCATATTTTCAGTTCCTATGCTGTTCTATCTGTGTAATACAGTATGTCAAAATCAAACTCGTCATCTTTATCCAAAGTCTACCTCAGGTTTGATGGTTTTAGGAAGACTACGTGATGGTATTCTGTTTTTCCTTTGGTGGGAATATAATATTTGCTTTACTCATTGCAGTTCT
Organism: Plecturocebus donacophilus; assembly: GCA_004027715.1. Classification (NCBI taxonomy): domain Eukaryota; kingdom Metazoa; phylum Chordata; class Mammalia; order Primates; family Pitheciidae; genus Plecturocebus; species Plecturocebus donacophilus. Next base: position 125,552 of record PVKP010000630.1, on the reverse strand, counting down.
GTTGGTCATTATTTCTAGATCTTTTCAGTGGACAGAGTTAGGCTTTTCAGAGCTGATCTTCTCAGTGGACAAAGCTAATGCGTTATATATATGTGTGTGCATGTGTACATATATAAATATATACACACATGTATATGCATATTATATATTTAATAAGTTTATATTAAACATAAAATGCCTCATAAACTCATACTGGTACTTCCTATACAAATTTTGGAGTACAAAGGTTTTACTTCATTTGTTTTATATTACATCTGTATCTCTTCTCTTTCACATTAAGAAACTCAGTTTTCAAGGGCACAGGGGATAATATAATTAGAATTTCTGAAAATTTCTCATTTCCTTTATCTCATATCACCTGCATAATTGTCTCAGGATAACAATTCTATTGCCACCGATCTTATTTAGAAAAAATAATTTTTTATTTGTTCTTTTCACTCTCCTTATCTTTTTTTAAAAAAATTGTCTTATATTGTCCTGTATCTACATATAGTATTAAATATTATAACCTCTCCTTTTTAGCTCTCTTTTAGTATTAATTTTACAAGAAATTATGTATTTAGTGCTCACGACTAGTTTTATGTCAATGTCTCTCTAGTCATTTTGGTTGTGTGAAGTTGGTTCTCTGATAGGTTTCTCAAGAAGGCCTCATGGGAACAATATTTCTAGAGTTCTTGAATGTTGATAACTTGCAAATTTGCCTTTTCTTCCTTTTTTTTTTTCCCTAACCGCTAGACCACCAGGAATGCCCTTTATTCTTGAAAGTCCCTTTGCTAGGTATGAAATCTTTGACCTTTGTTTTTACACTTGAGTATCTTAAATGCATTGATGCATTCACATCTGTTTTAAAGTGATGCTATAGAAAAATTCAGTGATAACACAATTTTCTTTCCAAGTCTCTTGTCCAAAAGAGCTCGCCTTTTCTTAAGCTCAGAAGAATTTTAAAATATGCCTTGAAGCTGGTAATTCTGGGTTGACATAAGTGAATAAAAGCATATGTAATATGCTTTTTTGATATGTAATTTTGTATCTTTTTCATTTCAGAATTTTACTGTAGGATTTAGTATTTTTTTCCCCTTGCATCAGTTTTCTTATTCAGTGGCTCCTACTATGGATATATTTAGTAATCTTTGCTTGTCTTCAGTACTTGTCACTTTTTTGGTTGTTTTTATAGCCTTCTTTACTCAATTGAAAATTTTTCTTTTTCACCTTTAGTTTCTCCTAAACCTTAATTATTATGTTTATTTTCTCTCATGCTCCTTCTAACATAGACTTCATTTCTGAAATTTTTTAAATTCTTATTTCTTTCCTGAGTACTTTTCCTCACTTCCAAGTTTTTCTCATTCTTAATTTATTTAGTTCTTTCATATATGTGTCATTTTCTTAATTATTTTTAGGTTTCTTTGAAATAGTAGGTTACAGTTGATGCATTTTGTGGACTCATTTTTCTGTTATGCATTTATTGTATATACGGAGGTTGTTTTGCTCATCATTTTCTTTTCTTCTTTTAACTTGTATGATATTTGACATTGAAATTTTTCTGTTGCTTAATTTTGTGTATTTTTTTGAATTTTTAGAAGAAGATGTGGCTCAGGATATCTTTTATAACTTCATAGATTTCTCCCTTTTGTCTTTTTCTCTAAAAGTGCTAAAAATATGGTGTCATGCTTTCTAAGATTCTTGAGTCTATTCTTTTCCTATGTTTATTCTTATCCTATGAAGAACTTTTCTTCCTTAATATTTATTCTCCCTGCCCTGCTCAAATTTGATTCTTTTCCACATTTTTCCTTAAGTTGGTCCTATCTTGGTTGAGTTTTGGATGACGAACATCAAGAGATGACATGATATAGTCTGTCCTAGTTCCTTCAGACATTATTGTGGGACTCTTGCAGTCATTTGTTATTAAACTGGACAAAATCTTCCTAGTTCCAACAGTCTTTTTTTTTAAGATGGAGTTTTGCTCTTGTTGCCCAGGCTGGAGTGCAATGATGTGATCTCAGCTCACTGCAACTTCCACCTCCCAGGTTCAAGCAATTCTCCTGCCTCAGCCTTCTGAGTAGCTGGGATTATAGGCATCTGCTACCATACCCGGCTAATTTTTTGTATTTTTAGTAGAGACAGAGTTTCTGCATGTTGGTCAGGCTGGTTTCGAACTCCTGACCTCAGGTGATCTGCCCTTGGTCTCCCAAAGTGCTGGGATTACAAGTGTAAGCCACCGTGCCTGACCCCCAACAATCATTTTTAAATTGGCCAACCATGCTTTCCAGTAAATATCAGTTGGCTGTTGTGTTAGTTAAGGTTCTCCAGAGAAATAGAACCAATAGAATGTGTGATTTTGTGCACAGCCCTCTCTCTCGTTCTCAATATCTATCTATCTTAATTTAATTACTTTAAGGTATTAACTTATGTGAGAGTGGGCTGGCAAGTGTAAGATCTGCAGGGCACATTGGGAAGATGAAAATTTTTGCAATAGTCGATGTTGAAGTCTTAAGTCCAAAGGCTGGAAACTGAAGCAGAACTTCTGTGTTCCAGTCTGGAGATAGAATTCCTTCCTCTTTGGAGGAACCCTATCTCTTTTTTTTAAAGCCTCTGACTGATTGGATGAGGCCAACTCACATTACGAAGCATAATCTGCTTTACTCAAAGTCTGCTGATTTAAATGTTAGTCACGTTTAAAGTCATGCTTTCCCAGCAACATCTAAGCTGGTGTTTGACTAAACAACAGTGCACCATAATCTGGCCCAAGTTAACTCATAAAATTAACCAAGATTGCTATTGTAAAATGTTCTTGTTCCCAAGTCTGTCAGACTCCCTGATACTTTTCTTTACTTCTTCCTATCCAGGAGCTGAGGCTGCACAGTTCTTGTGGTTGTCAGTCATTTATTTCCACCTACTTGTATTTTGGAATTCACAGAGATAATGTGTCACCTACTTTTGTTGTATGTGTTTTTTGTGTGTTTTGGGTTTTGTTTGATATTTAGTTGTTCTACAGTTTTTACAAGTATATTTATGAAGATTCAACCACTTTGCCACTGGCATTTTCTCAGAATTATTCTTGTTTCTGAGAATAATTCTGAGAAAAATTTTGCTGAAGATCTCTTTTTATTTATTCATGTATTTATTTATTTATTTATTCTTGAAATATAATTTTTATATGAACTTGTCAACTTAACACTCTCTTCAACTTTAGAAGAGGGTACCTTCAAGATATAAATGGATATTCAAGTGCAGATTTTGGAGTTGCCAAATATGAAATTATAACGGAATATATATTATGAAAATGTTTGGAAGCAGCAAAATGAAAAGAACAGCGAAATGACAAAGGGAGATGTACCTTGTCATTGTGAATCTAAAATATTAAATACTTTCCTAATTAAGCTAATGTATAGACTGAGTGGTGTTATTAATAAACACACATAAGAATAATTTAATAAATATTAGCTGCTATTGACATGGTGATCATTTTGATGAAGAAGATTATGATTTTGTTTATTTATTTAAATGGACAGATAAAAATGTATGTACTTGCCATGTACAATATGATACTTTAAAGCAGTGGCTCAACAATCCGGATTTGTTCCGAGAAATGTGTCAGGTGATTTTGGTGTTGTGTTAATATCATAGACCATACTTACACAAACCTAGATGAGATAGACTACCACCTTCTTGGGCTGTATACTGTAGTATTTCTCAGAACATATATGTAGTCCTTGTATCTGCTGTTTGTCTTTACAAAACATCGTTATGTGGCCCATGACCACATATATGTATTTCGGAATAACTAAATCTAGTTAATGAATATATGCATTAACTCACACAGCTATCATTTTTGTGGTGAAAGCACCTTAGATCCACTCTTAGAAATTTTCAAGAATACATTATTAACTATTCTATTATTTTGTACAATAGATCTCTTGAATGTATTCCTCCTAACTGACATTTTGTATCTTTTGACCAACATATTCCCAACCCTTTCTTCCCCTAACCTCTCCAGCCCCCATTCTACTCTCTACTTCTATGAGATCAACTTTTTAAGGTTTCATATATGAGTGAGATCATGTGGTGTTTGTCTTTTTGTGCTTGGCTTATTTCAATTAACATAGTGTCCTTTGTTTCATTCATGTTGTAAATGACAGGATTTTCTTCTTTTCTTAATACTGAATAATATTCCACTGTGTGCGTATACTGTATTTTCTTTATCCATACACTGATGGACATTTAAGTTGAGTCCATATCTTGGCTATTGTGAATAATGCTACAATCAAGATGGGTTGCAGATTATCTTTTTAACATACTGATTTCATTTTCTTCAGCTGTATACCCAGTAATGAGATTGGTGGATAATATGATATTTCTATTTTTAATTTTCTGAGGAACTTCCATATTGTATTTCATAATGGCTGTACTGATTTTCATTCCCACCAATCATGTATGAGAGTTCCGTTTTCTCCACATTCTTACTAACATTCATTATCTTTTGCCATTTTGATAAGAACCATTCTAATAGGTATGAGGTAATATTTGGTGATTTAAATTTATATTTCCTTGATGATTAGTGATGTTGGGTATTTTTTTAATATACTGTTGGTCTGCATACCCCATATTCCTGCATGTCTTCTTTTGAGAAATATATATTTTGCCCATTTTTCAGTTGGGTTATTTGATTCTTGCTGTTGAGTTGTTTGGGTTCTTATATATTTTGGATATTATCCACTTATCAAATATATAGTTTGCAAATATTTTATTTCATTCTGTAGGTTGTCTCTTCACTCTGTTTATTGTTTCTTTTGCTGTGCAGGAGCTTTTAGTTTAATGTAATCCCATTTATCTATATTTGTTTTTCTTGCCCATGAGTTTGAAATTTTATTCAAAAAACCTTTGCCTGGACTAGTGCCATGGAGCTCTTTTCCTAAGTTTTCTTATAGTAATTTTATAGTTTTGGGTCTTATATTTAACTCTTTAATCAATTTTTGAGTTTTTTTTTGTATGTGGTTAGAAGAGTCTAGTTTCATTCCTCTGCCTGTGGAAATTGTTTCCCTACACCATTCATCGAAGAGACTGTCCTTTCCCTATTATGTGTACTTCACACCTTTTTCTGAAAATCAGTTTGCTTTAGATGCACGGATTTATTTCTGGGCTCTTTATCCTACTCAATTGGTCTACATGTCTGCTTTTATGCCAGTACCATGTGGCTTTGGTTACCATAGCTGTGCAGCATTTTTTTTTTTAAAGTTATACTTTAGGTTCTGGGGTATATGTGCAGATCATGCGGGATTGTTGCATAGGTGCATACATGGAAAGATGGTTTGCTGCCTCCATCCCCCTATTACCTATATCAGGCATTCTCCCCATATTATCTCTCCCAAACATCCCGATCCCCCACTGTCCAGCCCCCTGCAACAGACTCCAGTGTGTAGTGCTCCCCTCCCTGTGTCCATGTGTTCTCATTGTTCAGAACCCGCCTATGAGTGAGAGCATATGGTGTTTGATTTTCTGGTCTTGTGTCAGTTTTCTGAGAATGATGGTTTCTAGATTCAACTATGTCCCTACAAAGGACACAAACTCATCATTTTTTATGGCTGCATAGTATTCCATGGTGTATATATGCCACATTTTCCTTGTCCAGTCTATCAACAATGGCCATTTGGATTGGTTCCAGGTCTTTGCTATTGTAAACAGTGCACAAATGAACATACATGTGCATGTGTCTTTATAATACAATGATTTATAATCCTTTGGATATATAACCAGTAATTGGATTGCTGGGTCAAATGGAATTTCTATTTCTAGGTCCCTGAAGAATTGTCACACTGTCTGCCACAAAGGTTGAACTAATTTACACTCCCACCAACAGTGTAAAAGTGTTCCTATTTCTCCACATCCTCTCCAGCATCTGTTGTCTCCAGATTTTTTTAATGATCGCCATTCTAACTGGCGTGAGATGATATCTCAATGTGGTTTTGATTTGCATGTCTCTAATGACAAGTGATGATGAGCATTTTGTCATATGTTTGTTGGCCTCATGTATGTCTTCTTTTGAAAAGTGTTCATATCCTTTGCCCACTTTTGAATGGGTTTGTTTGTTTTTTTCTTGTAAATCTGTTTAGTTCTTTGTAGATTCTGGATATTAGCCCTTTGTCAGATGGGTAGATTGCAAAAAGTTTTTCCCACTCTGTTGGTTGCTGGTTCACTGTAATGACTGTTTCTTTTAAACTCTTAATAAACTAGGTATTGGTGGAAGATATCTCAAAATAATAAAAGCTATTTATGACAAACCCACAGCCAGTATCGTACTGAATGGGCAAAAACTGTAAACATTCCCTTTGAAATCTGGCAGCAGACAAGGATGCCCTCTCTCACTGCTCCTATTCAATATAATATTGGAAGTTCTATCCAGAGCAATCAGGCAAGAAAAGGAAACAAAGGGTATTCAATTAGGAAAGGAGTAAGTCAAGTTGTCTCTATTTGCAGATGACAAGATTGTATATTTAGAAGACTCCACTGTCTCAGCCCAAAATCTCCTTAAGCTATGTAGCATGTTTCAAAGTCAGATAGTGTAATGACACTAACTTTGTTTTTTTGCTCAAGATTGCTATTTGGAGTCTTTTGTGGTCAATATAAACTTTAGGACTGTTTTACTTATTTCTGTGAAGAATTTCATCAGTATTTTGAGAGATAATCTATAGATCACTTTGGGTAGTTTAAACACTTTAACAACATTAATTCTTCCAATCCATAAATACAGGCTGTCTTCCAATATGCTTTTGGCTTCTTCAATTTCTTTAATCAAAATTTTATAGTTTTCAGGGTACAGGTCTTTCACCTTCTTGGTTAAATTTATTTGTTTTTGCTCTTTTGTAGCTATTTTTAATGTGAAAGCACACACAAAAACCAGTTTTTTTATGACATCTTTAGAATTTTCTATATCTAAATTTCTATCATATGTAAACAGGGACTATTTTATTTTTTAATTTTTGAGATGTAGTCTTGCTCTGTCACCCAGGCTGGAGTGCAATGGCATGATCTTGGCTCACTGCAACCTCTGCCTCCCAGGTTCAAGCAATTCTCCTGCCTCAGCTTCCAGAGTAGCTGGAACTGTAGGTACCACTACCATGCCTGGCTGGTTTTTTGTATTTTAGTAGAAAGGGGGTTTTACCATGCTGGTCAGGCTGGTCTTGAACTCCCAACCACAGGTGATCCACCCACCTTGGCCTCTCAAAGTGCTGGGATTACAGGCATGAGCCATTGTGCCTGGCCAGGACAATTTATTAATACTTCTTCGTTTTCAATTTGGATGCCATTTCTTTCTTTCTCTTGCCTAATATCACTGGCTAGGGACTGCCAGTACTATATTTAATGGAAGTGATGAGAAGGTACATCCTTGTCTGGTTCTAGATCTTAGAGGAAAAACTTTCAACTTTTCTCTGATGAATATCATGTTAATTAGGATTTATAATATATGGCCTTTATTGTGTTGAGGAACATTTCCTCTGTACAAAATTTGTTGAGAGTTTTCTCATGAAAGGATGTTGAATTTTTCAAATAATTTTCTGTATCTGCGGATGGCTACTGTCCTTCATACTGCTAATCAGATGTAGCACATTTATTGCTCTATGTCTGTTGAACCATACTCGTATCCCTGGGATGAATGCCACTTGATCATGATGAGTGATCTTTTCAATGTGCTGTTGAATTTGGTTTTCTGGTGTTTTGTTGAAGATTTTTGCACCTATTTTCATCAATGTTATTGGCCTCTAGTTCTTTTCTTGTAGTACCTTTGTCTGGCTTTGATATGGTAATACTAGCCTCATAATATAATTCCCCAGGTTCCATTGTTTTGGAATAATTTGAGAAGAATTGATATTAGTTTGAAGGATTGTTTGAAGGATTCAACAGTGAAGACATTAGGTCCTTGGCTTTTCTTTGGTGAGAGACTTTAATACTAATTTAATATTCTTATTGTTATTATTTTGTTAAAATTTCCTATTTTTTATGGTGCAGTCTTTATAGATTGTATGCATCAAGAAATTTATCGTTTTTTAGGTTATCCAATTTATTGGCATGTAATTGTTTATAATAGTCTCTTGTGATCCTTTAACTTGCTATTGTATCAGTTGTAATATCTCTTTTTTCATTTTTGATTTTATACATTTGAGCGTTTTTGTTCTTAGTCTAGCTAAAGGTTTATTGTTGCTCATCTTTTCAGAAAACAACTCCTAGTTTCATTGATCTTTTCTATATTTTTTCTAGTCTCCATTTATTTTTGCTCTGATATTTGGATTTAATTTGTTCTTGCTTTTCTAGTTTTTCAAGATGCAACATTGTTTTTTATTTAAGATCTTTCTTCTTTTTTTGATGTAGGCATTTATTGCTGTAGTTATCTCCCTTAGAATTGCTTTTGCTACATCCCATAGGTTTTGGTATGTTGTGTTTCCATTTTTATTAATTGAAAGAAAATTTTTAAATTCTCCTATTAATTTTTTCATTGACCCATTGGTTGTCAATGAAGCACACTGTATAATTTTCATTAAATGAACATGTTTAATTTCCATGTATTTGTGAACTTTCTGAAGTTCCTCCTTTTACTGATTTCTAGTTTTATGCTCTTGTGGTAAGAAAAGATACTTGACATAACTTTAATCTTCTTCAATTGTTAAGACTTATTTAATGTTCTAACATATATTGTATCCTAAAGAATGTTCCATATGTAGTTGAGAAGAATATACATTCTATAGCTATTGCATGGAATGTTCTGTATGTCTGTTAAGTCTGTTTGACTTAGAGTGTAGTTTAGGTCCATGTTTTCTAACTGATTTTCTATCTGGATTACTTAATCATTGCTGAAAGTGGGGCATTTAAGTTCACTATTATTACTGTACTGCAGTATCACTCTCTTCAGATCTATTAATATTTGCTTATATATATATGCGTATATATACGCGTATATATATGCGTATATATATATGTATACAGGTGTTCTGATGTTGAGTGCACATATATTTATAATTGTTATATCCGTTTCCTAAATTGACCCATTTATCATTAGATAATGACTTCTTTGTTGTCTCTTTTTATAATGTTTGACTTAAAGGTTATTTTATCTAAGTATAGCACCTCCTGATCTCTCTTGGTTTCCATTTATATGAAATACATTTTCTCATATCTTCATTTTCAGTCTATGTGTGATCTTACAGATAAATTGAGTATTTTGTAGGCAGCATGTAGTTGTGTCTTGTTTTTTGATCAGTTCACCCACTGTATCTATGTACTTTGATGAAATAATTTGATCCATTCACATCCCAGATAAATGTTAATAGAAAAGAACTTGTTATTGCCATTTTGCAAATTTCCTTTGTATCTTTCTTCCTCACTTGATGTCTTCCTTTCTAAGTGATTTTCCCTTGCGACATGTTTGTATTCCTTGTCTTCTACTTTTTGTGTATCTACTATAGGTTGTTACTTTGTGGTTACCAAGTGACTTGGAAAACAACATCTAATAGTTATAATAGGTTACTTTAAGCTCATAACAAATGTGATTACACACAAAAAATTTTCCCACTTTTACTCCATTTCTTCCCCTAAATTTTGAGTTTTTGATATACATTGTTTTGTAGTGGATATTCCTTAACACATTATTGTAGTTATTTTTTAGTAGTTTTGTTTTTCTTAGCCTTCATACTAAATATATCCATGTTTTTACACATCACCATTAAAGTATTAAGATATTTTGAATTTGACTTTGTCCTTACTCTTAGCAGTTATTTGATGTTTGTACTTTAAAGTATTTATTGTTACTATGACAGGTGCAACACTGGGGTAGGCCAGAAGCTTTGGGCAGATGTAACTGGACATGGAGTTGGGGCATGACAGAAGCTCAGGACCACAGAGGGCTACTTGCCATTGAAGGCTGTCTGAAGCCTAGGGCCGCTGAAGTCAGCCTAGTGTTGGTACAAAGCATAGATGAAGTCCACCACACAAGCCTGAAGTCTGGGGCTATGTTGTCCCACTGATGCCAGAGCAAGTCTAGAGGCTTAGTCTTGGGTACCAGCTTGGAATATGGGGCTCTGGGGTCTGCCTGCTGCTGGTTTTTACTGTAACAGGTCCAGCGCTGCAGTTCAAGGCAATGTCCTGTGCTCACTTCTCTCTCTTTCCCCCATGTGGATAGTATCTCTCATCATGCTGTGCTCCCTGGGGTTGTGAAAGGGTGATGTGGGTAATGTAAAACTAACCTTCTTACCCTGTTTAATGCATCTTTTAAAAATCATTGCCCTAGAGCTAGATACTGTGATCTCTTTTCTGGTTTTCTTAGCACTTGTGGAGTACTTTTGTGTTAATAGTTGTGAAAATTGATTTTTCTGTGGGGAAATGATTGCCAAAGAATCCTATTTTGCCATCTTGCCACAGTCTGACAACCTATTTTCATCTTAAGACCAGAGAAACAAGTGTGAATCTTTTCCCTCCTTTTCTTCTTGATCATTCTTTGTTTTGTCCTAGGAGGCTTCCACAGAGTCAATATGCATAATTTTGAGAAATAAATAAACTAGGTGATTTTAAGGATTTCTTCCATCTTTGCAAGTGTAGTGTTTTTAAACTGTTAAAAATTTTAAGGTTAAAAAAACTTATAAATTCATCTTAAAAACATTGAAACAATAATATAAAATTATTTAAATAAATATGTTTTGACTTTTTGCCTACAGTTTTAATAGTCTCACCACCAGTGCCTTGGCTTCTCATTAGAACCATTTGACTACATCTCAGAATTATAATGCAGACATACACTTGCATATACTTGTAGGCTGAAGATGGGCCATGATAAATAGATATAGATACACAGATATGTACACTCAGGCAAAAAGGTTTTCTCCAATTTCTTTAGATGAGCTAGTAAATTTTAAAAACTTTAGAGATCTGTGAGAAACAGCGAGAAGCTCATTGGATGAAACCATTTTTGGCAATTATTTTATTTTGTTTAGACCAACTTCACTTTACTTTCTATACCTAGCAAATAATATATATTTTATTTTCTATACCTTGCAAAACATTTATGTTTATTAAAGATGGCCAATTAAAAGTAAAGGTTATTTATTCAATGGGTTTCATTTGCAGATATTTCTAGTAGGAGAGTGTAACCATTTTTAAATTGTTAGCTGCATAATGTTTCTCTTCTACTTGTCATTTTTCATTGAGTAGGGAGTTTGAGAAGGATGGACATGGAACAGTGAAAGGAGACCAGTTTTACCAGTCAGATCAGTTAAGTCTCCCAGGGAAAGTACTGGTGACAGATTGTCTTGTATCAAATTGGGCAGATTCAAGAACATCTTATCCTCAATTTCTGCAAATGTGTATCATTTCCTAGGGAAAAATGTTGAATTATTTGTTGATCATAATTACACCTGCTAGTCTCGAAGTTTAATCCTTAATCTATATCTGCCTGAAATACTCTTATTTTGCCCTTAGGAAGCACTGAAATATTTTTAATGGCTGCTTTAAAAAAAAAGCATTTTTAGGGGAAACAGATAATCAGAAGATATAGTGGTAACATAAGCACAAGATATTAATTTGTTAAATCACTATTTGACATTAGTCGGTTCTTATATATTATCCAAAAGAACATGCATATAAATGTCTGTAAAAATTCTGTTTTTGTAAGGGGGAGGGCTGGGAAATGGAGTCTCACTCTGCTGCCCAGGCTGGAGCACAGTGGCATGAATATGGGCTTTGTAACAGACAGATTTGGGTTTCAATAATGCAAAAAGCAGATGTTTAATAATATATGTTCAATTAATGAAAAAATAAATCAATTAGTCATTTAATGAATCCTTGTATTTCTTACAGGTTTAATTAATGAAAGAATAAATTAATCACTTAGTTGATGAATCCTAGTTCTGTTCCTTATAAATTATGTAACATTGAGCAAATCATTGGAAAACTGAAACACAGAAAGGTTATTTATAAGATATGAAATAGTTCACAGATTTGGAATGAAGACAAATGGCATATTGTTTACATCTGAAAAAGTATCTAGATCATAATAATTGGTCAATAAATGTTTATGTCTTTTGTTTTTCTTGAAGACCTTTGGGCTCTTTGCAGCAATATGCTGTCACAGATCTGTCAAATAATATGCAATTTTACATAAGCGTACTTATTTATGCAGTACCATAGAACTAGGCTTTCAACCAGACAAAAGTACTCACACTATCTGAGACTTAATCTGGAAAATAGCTTGGAGTTTATCAGACTCAGTACCCTAAAGTTACTTGGATAATTTTAGGACTCTAAGTGTGCACTCAGAAAGACCTTTCTTGAACATCTTGAATAAAACATAATTTGAAATGTTTTAAGGGGACCAATACCAGAGAATTCACACTAGTAAAGATGACTTTTTTCATTGGATAGAATTTCTTTTATGAAGTAAGCATATATATGCTCAACTAATATGAGTAATCATTTTTTCTGGGTTTTGACATTTGTACTTCCTGTGTTTGACAAAATCAGATCAGTGTAGGAGATTTGAAATGGCAGGTGATTTTTTTTAATAGAAAGAATAGAACACATTTTTTCTCAGCATCTTGGTGTTCCATCTTTATTTCTCTACTTTCAGCTATCTTTTGTGGCCAAACATGGTTACCACTTTCCTTCTACTTTCTCTCCTATTACATGGTAGCATTAAAAAAACATTACTTATTTTTTTTAATGTCAAATCCAATGTCCTGTTCTTGTTCTTTAAATCTGAAGCTTTCTACAAATTTTACCTCTATTGTATTTCTCTTCTTTCTTGAATCTTGGCTTCCAAAGTCCACCTGTATCTCAGTATACCTCTTAAATCTTTAGAAACTTTTACTGTTTTATCTTCCCTATTCAGATTCTTCAACATGGTTTTCCTGCAATATTTTGTGCTTACTCATCCTAGTGGATGTGCAGTGTGCTACCAAGAGCACAGGGAAGAACTAATTAATAACCTTGTTGCTGGGTGTACTGCCAGAAGAAAACTCTCAACTGTCAGCACTTCTCAGGAGTTATCTCAGATGAAGAGAGAGAGTTGCCTAACCAAAGAGAATGCTTTCTTTCCAAGGCAGCTGCTTCCCATAGCTGGTTGGTACAGAGCCCAGTCTCTAATCCAACTTGAGACAGCTCTAAAGGGTCATACTGTCTTTAGAACATCCTGTAGGGCTAGCCGAAGTTTCCACTGAGACTGCTTTTCACCTTGACTTCTCCCTTTGCCAAATCTGTTGATCACAAGCACATTCCATAGTAATCATCATGCTCAATAATCTTCATTTTAGAGTCTGCTTCCTTGAAACTCAATTTGTGACAGTCAACTTTTTTCTCTTGTATAGTCCTTGTTGATATAATCTCAACACTCTCCATACCTCAACTTGCATCAGATAATTCCCAATTCTTTCTTTTGCTCTGAGCTCCTTTGTAACCCTCAGTACTTAATATAGTTTGGCTGTGTTCTCACCCAGATCTCATCTTGAATTTCCACATGTTGTGGTGGGGGGGACCCAGTCAGAGGTAAGTGAATCATGGGGACAGGTCTTTTCCATCCTATTCTTGTGATAGTGAATAAGTCTTATGAGATCTGATGGCTTTAAAAAGGGGAGTTTCCCTGCACAAACTCTCTTTCTCTTGTTTGCCACTGTGTGAGATGTGCCTTTTTCCTTAAGCCATGATTGAGGGGACTCCTTTGCCACATAGGACTGTAAGTCCATTAAACCTCTTTCTTTTGTAAGTGGCCCAATCTCGGGTATGTCTTTATCAGCAGCATGAAAATAAACTAATACAGTAAATTGGTGTCAGTAGAGTGGGGCATTGCTGAAAAGATACCCAAAAATGTGGAAGCAACTTTGGAACTGAGTAACAAGCAGAGGTTGAACAGTTTGGAGGGCTCAGAAGAAGACAGGAAAATTTTGGAAAGTTTGGAACTTCCTAGAGACTTGTTGAATGGCTTTGACAAAAATGCTGATAGTGATAAGAACAATAAGGTCCAGGCTGAGGTGGTCTCAGATGGAGATGAGGAACTTGTTGAGAACTGGAGCAATGGTGATCTTGTTATGTTTTAGCAAAAAAACTGACAGCATTTTGCCCCTGCCCTAGAGATTTGTGAATTTTTGAACTTGAGAGAGATTGATTTAGGGTATCTGGTGGAAGAAATTTCTAAGCAGCAAAGCATTCAAGATGTGGCTTGGGTGCTGTTAAAGGTATCCAACTTTATAAGGAAAGCAGAACATAAAAGCTTGGAAAATTTGCAGCTGGACAATGTGATAGAAAAGAAAATTCTGTTTTCTGAGAAATTCAAGCTGGATGTGGAAATTTGCATAAGTAACAAGGAGCCTAATGTTAATCCCAAGACAATAGGGAAAATGTCTCCAGGGTATGTCAGAGGTCTTCATGGCATCCTTCCCCCTCACAGGCCCTGAGGCCTAGGAGGAAAAATGGTTTCGTGGGCTGGGCCCAGAGTCTCTGTGTTGTGGTGCAGTCTAGGGACTTGACGCTTTGTCCCAACCACTCCAGCCATGTCTAAAAGGGGCCAGTGTACACCTCAGGGCATGGCTTCAGAGGGTGCAAGCCCTAAGCCTTGGCAGCTTCCATGTGGTGTTGAGCCTACAAGTGCACAAAAGTCAAGAATTGAAGTTTGGGAACCTCTGCCTAGATTTCAGAGGATGTATAGGAATACCTGGATGTCCAGGCATAAGTTTGCTGCAGTGGTGGGGCCCTTATGGAGAACCTTTGCTAGGGCAGTGGGGAAGGGAAATGTGGGATTCAAGGCCCCACACAAAGTCCCTACTTGAGTACCATCTAGTGGAGCTGTGAGAAGAGGGCCACCGTCCTTCAGACCCCAGAATGGAGGATCCATCAACAGCTTGCACAGTATACCTAGAAAAGCCACAGATGCTTGCTGCCAGCCTGTGAAAGCAGCAGGAGAGAGGCTGCACCCTGCAAAGCCACAGAGACAGAGCTACCCAAGATCATGGAAACCCACCTCTTGCATCAGTATGACCTGCATGTGAGACATGGAGACAAAGGAGATCATTTTGGAGCTTTATGATTTGACTGCCCTGCTGGATTTTGGACTTGCATGTAGCCTGTAGCCCTTTCATTTTGACCAAATCTTCCCATCTGGAATGGCTGTATTTACCCAATACCTTTACCCTCATTATATCTAGAAAGTAACTAACTTGCTTTTAATTTTACAGGCTCATAGGCAGAAGGGACTTGCCTTGTCTCAGATGAGACATTGGACTGTGGACTTTTGAGTTAATGCTGAAATGAGTTAAGGCTTTGGTGGACTGTTGGGAAGGCATGACTGGTTTTGAAATATGAGGACATGAGATTTGGGAGGGGCCAGGAGCAAAATGATATGGTTTGCCTCTGAGTCCCCACCCAAATCTCATCTTGAAATCCCATGTGTGGTGAGAGGGACACGGTGGGGAGAGGTAATTGAATCTTGAGGGCAGATCTTTCCCATGCTTTTCTTGTGATAGAGAATAAGTCTCACAAGATCTGATAGTATTAAACAGCGGAGTTTCCCCACACAGGCTCTCTTACTCTTGTCTACCACCATGTGAGGCAAGCCTGTCACCTTCTGCCATGATGGTGAGGCCTCCCCAGCCACGTGGAACTGTAAGTCCACTAAACCTCTTTCTTTTGTAAATTGCCCAGTCTTGGATATGTTTTTATCAGTAGCGTGAAAATGGACTACAGTACTTTTCACACTTATGTATGATACATGTTTGTAAAGGTATCAGCTCAAATTCACTCTGATATCAAATATTCTTAACCTCTTATCCTATCATTATTTTGGTAACATTTCTTCAAGTAAAAGAGAAAAATACAGCACCTGGCATTTTAGAATTGCACTTTTTCTCAGTTATATTCATTGTTTAACTAGGATTTAAAAGAAAGCCTTGAAGCTAGTAAGTCAAAACAGACTGCTTTTCTTACCATTTTTGGTAGTAAACAAGGCAGCTGGGTACATGAATGTTTGTTTGTTTGATTTCTTTTGTGGTGAAGGAGTTTCTGAGATTGGCTTAGTGATCAGCTTTTAGCTCTTAATCAGGTTAGGTATATCCAAAATACCACTATTTGAGTAAATGGCTTTATTTCATTTTTTGAGCTAGCTATGATGTTATCTGAATATTTGGAGTGGCATTTTTAAAAATGAAATAAAATACGGAAATACCTAGAAAAACATTGTGTGTGAACAAAAAGGTGACCCTGGCCAAAAAAGGCTTTCCAAATCTTCAGAACAGTCCATTCATTTAATGACAACAATAATTTTAATTTACTGAAAGCTCATTATGTATCAGCTCCTTCATATGGTTTGTGTTATTTAATTCTGTCAACAGCACAGGGATTTGGAATTATTAATATTATCATTTTTAAAGATGACTAATGCTAAGAAAGGTTAAATAACATTCCCAAGGTGACACAATTTATGAGTCATGAGTGAGACTCAAACTTTTTTTTGAGTATTAACTTGCTTTATTTATTTTCTTATTAGTTTTTTTTTTACCTTTCTAAAAATTGAGGTGCATTATACTTATAAAATTTACCATTTTCACCATTTCTAAGTATAGAGTTCAGTGAAGATTCAAATTTGAATTTAATTCTCAAATTTGTGTTTCTAATCCCTGTATTATCCTACATTTAATCCAGAACATCAACTAAAAAAACCTCAAATAGAACAAAATAGGTGTCAATTTTCACATAATAAAACCAAGGGTGACTCAACTTTATAAAATTATAAAAGTACTATGTTATTCTAGAAAATTCAAAGAATTGTATGAGATAAGTAGAAGATAAACATAGTTAGTCATCTTTATATAACACCAGTTACACAATTTCTTATGGAAAATTAATTGCACACCTTTTTTCTTCCCTACAGCATTGAACTTTATTTTTTAAAACATCCATTTGCCAAGTTCTGCTTTGGAGCCTGGAATATTAAACTGTCATCTCACAACCAAAAGAGGACAAGAGTAAAATGAAAATAGTTCTCATTCCAGATAACTAAAAGTTTTTTTGGCATTGTTTAATATTTGGAGGAAAGTAAGTGTGCTGTAATATAACAGGGCAGAAAGCTCCTTGCTGTCATGATTTGACTACTGCTTTTAACCCCAGAACTAAATAGAACAGACAAAACACATTTCCTACAGCCCACAATGAAGTAATATTCAGTATTGCAGCACCATTTTTGCAGTCAAATACACTATCTTTAAATCTACTCTTTTTTGTCAAAACCCCTAAGCAGGAGACCTCATTCCATCTATTGACATCACAGTCATTCTGTTATTTAAAGAACACTTCTTTTGCATTGGTGGGCTCTAGGTGCCTGCTGTGTTGAAATTATAGAGTGAAATGTTCTTGAGGCCTATTCTATTTGGCAGATCAATGTTTTAAAAGAAATAATTTAGAGTAATGTTTCAAAAGATGGGATTTAGAGACTTGTAGCTGAATGCCATCTACATGGAACATACTGAGCCACCTGCTGCTGTAAAGAGATGTTTTTCCCACCATTTGCAACTTTTCTTTTTAGTTTAAAGAAATGGCTGCTGAGTAAGACTCTCTCTTGTCTTTCATGCCACATTTTCTTACCTTATTTTCTCCTTAGTTTGCATTTTAAGAGACATTTGCATGAGAACAAGTCCTCTTGATTTGAAGCTTTAGCTGCTTGAACTTCTGATGGATTGACCTCTAGTGGTAATTATTGATGGAGAAGCTTCAAAAGGCTGCAATACCCCATCCTTTATCTTAGGCTCCATTCCCTTTATCGGATACATTACTTGCTGTTAGTCTCAATGGCAGTCCTACCTTTCAGTGACTCTAGGAAAGCCTCAGCTTCCTTTCCCCTTCTTTTGACCTTTGGTCGGTGGCCTCATAATTCGCCTGAAATGGTTAGCTTTTCACTTGGCAATGTTTGGCAGCAGTCATTTTGCTGGCTCTTCCCAGTTATTGCTGCCTTCAGACGTGCCTTCCTAGAAGGCCACTAGCTTCCCAGTGTGGCGGCAGTTTCATGTTGCCAGTGTATAATGGCACCTGCTAACTTATAACCGTTGTTGAAGAATTAACTTGTTTTTCTTGAGACGCTTCCTTGACGCTCCTAATCGGGCAGGTGTCTTTGCTTTGCACTACCATAGCATCCTGTACTTCTACCATCATAAGGTTTGTCATATTGCTGCAATTGCTTGGTTAAATTTCTGTAAACTCCATAGAAGTAAAGATTTGTTAGTTTTTTTCTTTAAAATCATAAACACTAAAATGGAAATGATGTTGATTTTTCCATAACACCAGAGATTAAATAATTAATTTCTACTTACTGAACACTTTTTATAGAACTCTTAACTCATTTGTTTTTCCATTTCCACATGTTAAAAGCAAAAAAAAAATCTAGTAAATTTTACCTCTTGTTTATTTCTCTCTGTATGTGGTTGCTTACATGATACCAACCTAAAACTGTTTGGTACACAAAAAAGTTTAGTTCTATTGTTTTACGTCACCACCAGTTTGCTCCATAAATACCTCATACAAAAATTTTCAAAGTGTATAATTTGTAGAATAGAATAACTTTACTTCAATCCAAGACTAGCTCTTCCCTTTAGAGCACCTATTCTGTGTCCAAAAAATATGTAAAAGGACGAAATGAACAACTTTGGTACCAATCGGAATTCCTGCTCTTAAGTTTAACTCCCTTCAGACTGTATGAGATGTTACACTTTGTACTGTATATAGCCCTGTAGACACTTTAACTTAAAGACTTGATTTAGCTTAACTATTAAATATGCCCCTAGGTCACATCTTCAAATAATACATTTTCCTTCTGGGAGACTTAGGAGAAAAGAGAACTTATTATACTCTATCAAGAGTTACATATACAGGAAAGCAGGGCAAGACCAAACAGGTAGGTAAGTGTAGACCAGCACCTGAGATGCTTTAAAGCTTCCAGAGCCTGTCTTCTTGAACACAAATTGTTTTAGGGTGGAAACCTTCAGGGCCTGAAAGGCAAAGGCTTCAAGCTGTTTTCTGCCAGGTCAAAGGGCTGATCACAGTTGGGAAAAGACATTTTCATTTTCAACCACAAAATTGCTGTTCATTCCTGCAAAACAACATGGAAAGTGAAACTGGAAGCAAGCCAGGCACTTTGCTGGTTTTGCTTTGGGTGTGAATTTGTTCACATAGTTCTAAGTTCAGAACATAATGTTATGCTCTAGAAATGCCATCATCGGGCATTGTTAGAGAATGTAATGTCACACTGAGGACCATTATTTCACAAAAGGACTATTAGTTGCTAAAATGCAACCCAATACTATATATATGTATGTGTGTATGTGCATGTGTGTCTTCACATTACGTATACGTGAAAATACTCTAAATTTTTTATTTAAAGAGGCAAAAAGATAGCATCTTAAACAGCCACAGAACTAGAAAGCTAAATTCCTTCACTTTTTTTAGGAGGCAGAATTTCTCTGAATACCTGATTTACCTCTAGAGGAGGAGAGAAGAGTATGAATTGTTCTTGGTGAATTCTTTCTCCCGCCGTAACTATTGAGATTAATCACTGAATGAAATTCCCCTATGTTTGGAACAAGGCCTATATTTCTGAGTTCAGGATAAAACATGAATATTTTGTCAAAAACAGTAGAAATGACGTAGTCTCTAGTTTTTAATGTGTGATGCGTTTGTCCATGTTTTATCAATATCTCTCAGACCTACAGATAGCAGATTCTCAACAGCATACACAACATGGTTGCCTGTGGGATAACCTGCGTCTTTTTTTCACTTTCAGAGCATTGTGGTTGGAGAGAGGAGCTTCAGAGCAAAGCAATGGAGCTTAACACCCCGACTTAAGGTAGGATTCCTTTGTTGCACCCTTGTGCCATTTCATTACTATAGCTTTGCTCTTCTCAGCAGAGTTGCAGATTATTCCTGGGATTGGCTTGTCACTTTTGTATTTTGTTTTTTATCTCTTCCATACTTTTTCATAGCACTCAGGATATCTGTACACAGCAGGCATTGACGTATATGCTTAATAATTAAGGACATATTTTCCGTGTTGGTACAGTAAATCTTATGTTTCAATCATAGTGGAAGGCTGAAAATTATTTTGGGTGCTTGGCTGGCTCCTGCTAAAAAAGCTTCTGGGTGCTTCAGGCCCTCACCTTCCACTGGAACCAGGAGGAGATGGCTCTATCCTGTGGCACTTCACCGTGAGACTAGCTGAAGTCATTTTTGGACTGCCAACCCCAGAATTCAGCAACCCAGGCATAACTAATGAATTTGGTCTTTTTAACCCTTAAAAAGCCCCCCCAAAATGCTAGAAAAATGACATTTTGACTTTAAAATGCATTTCCCATAATACTTCATGGGTGAAGTCTTCAAGAATAATCTTCTTCCAATGTTAAAAGCAAACAAACTCCTGGTTTATTTGACAATTGAGCACTTCTTAGATCCAGGCATTTCCTCAGGACAGTCTTTGCTCTGGTCCCTCCCTTGCAAAGCAAACTTTCTCTGACCTGGGTTAACAGAGGTAACAAATGTGGATGGGGAAGGCACTTTCTTGAACTTCAAGCTGGGAGGTGGAAGAAAGCAAGCAAGCAATTTCTATTTGGGAGTGTGGAGAGGGCCTGGTGAAGATTACACGTTTTAAACGACATTGAGGAAATATTCTGAAAGGCTCTTCACAAGAATACCTCTGGAAAGTACAATAGGAAAGTAAATAGGGTCTTCTGTTTTCTTAACATAAGCTCAAGATTTTTTTTTTCAGGTGATTCATGAACTTCATCAATTTACAAAATGTCTGTTGGTATTTCCTTTTCTATCTTTCTTTTACTTCTTCTTTTCTTTTCTTTTCTTTTTTTGAGAGATAGGGTCTCTCTGTCACCCAGATTGAAGTGCAGTGGCTCAATCAAGGCTCACTGCAGCCTCAAGCTCCTAAGGTCAAGTGATCTTCCTGCCTCAGTCTCCCAAATAGCTGAGACAACATGTAGACACTACTGTGCTTGGCTAATTTTTAATGTTT
Organism: Plecturocebus donacophilus; assembly: GCA_004027715.1. NCBI lineage: Eukaryota > Metazoa > Chordata > Mammalia > Primates > Pitheciidae > Plecturocebus > Plecturocebus donacophilus. The sequence continues at coordinate 104,530 of PVKP010000630.1, read as the reverse complement.
TGTAGAGACAGGGTCTCACTATGTTGCCTAGGCTGGTCTCAAACTTCTGGTCCCAAGCTATCCTCCTGCCTTGGCCTCTCAAAGTGTTGGGATTATAGGCACATGCTCTAATCCTGGCCAATATTTTCTTTATGTTTTTAGTGTCACCAGCTTTTACATTAAATGTCATAAAACAATTTGCAGTTCCTCAGTTTCATATTACCACAGTTCCTTCTTTTGGAATGTAACCCAAAATATTCAGTAAAGCCTCACTCAGTGAGTAGAATGTAGTAGTACATTCAAAGCTAATTAAGAGAAAGAATGAATCAGTTGTTTTTATCCACCAATAATGACACCCGCCTTGATAGATGTAATCCATTCATCAACCAACCCAAGTGCTTGTCTTATGCACAACCGGCACTGTTACTCTGCAAGGCTTTTACATCTCTCTTTCTTTAATAGAAAAATCAAAGGAGTGTGATTTTTAGAAGGCACCGGGGCTATAGCTTAGCCAATCTGTTTTGCTGATCCAAGACAAATTCTTAATGCAAGTTGGTTCACCACTACACATTCCAAAAGCTGACACCAAGTTTAATTTAGATGGAATCCTTTTTGCATTTTGGGATCATTGTAGTATAGATACTAAAGGGGCATCTAAAAATATTTAAGCTTTCCCAACTGGGAAATACTGGGTGGAGAAATCTGAGGGTGACATTTGTAAAGTTCCTACGGGAAATTTTTGCACTCTAGTCAAGACGAGTGTTTCTCAAACTTTAGTGTGCATCTGAATGGTCTGAAAAACTTATTAAAACGGATTAATGCATCTCAATCTTATAGTATCCAATTCGGAAGGCGAGGTCTAAAGAATCTGTGTTTCTAACAAGTTCCCAGGTGATGCTGCTCCTGCTGGTCTTGGACTGCACTGTGAGACCCACTGGTCCATATCCCACACTACATTCTAACCCCGCTAAAGATTCCTCCCAGCGTCCTGGCAGATCTGGAAAAGTTGAAAGAAACAGGTGATAGAGTTAAATGGGATGAAGAGGTGCAGAGATGTTCTGGGCTGATTGGTAGGCCACACACAGAAATGGAGGAAGCTACATCTAAAGACCTCTTTCTTTGCTACTGAGATTTATCTCTGCTTAGCTCTATAAAAGAAAGCAAAGCTGACATTTATGTGATGGCAAACCATAAGGCACCCGCTGCCAGCACGAGCAGTTCTGACTACCCACTGTTATTTTTAAATGTTTCAGACACCCTGGGAGAGAGTGCAAAAAAACAGACTCCTGATCTAAACAATATGAGGAAAAGGATTCCAGATAGTACATTTCACACAGAGGCATTCTTTTCCGCTAATGCAGGTTAGAAAACACTGTAATGTAGCAGCAATTATTTTAGGAAGGAAAAAAAGATATTAAGAGGAGAGTTTTCATAAAGATTTTCAGCCTAAACATATTACCACTATTTACCAGTGCAATTGAAATGTGGGTTGTTTTATTTGGGAACCTTTCTTGCTCATCAAGGAAAGGTAAGAAATGCTGCATAAAACATGTGATTTTTATAAAAAGGTACCTTTGTTCAAAACATCTAAACAATTTGTGCCCACCCTGACGGACCTTCAGCCACCAAGAATGATGGTCTTTGTGCCCAAGGTAAGGTGCGCATATGAACATTCTGGTTGCATTTTCTGGGCACCATAAGTCCAAAAGGAGAATTCTGATTTACAGTCAACAGTTCCAACAAGTGACCCTTGGCAGAAAAGGTCTGCTTTTTCAGCTGGCGCTGTTGTTGAAGTTCAGAGGAATAGCTCTTCTGTCTCTATTTCAGGCGTCTGGCAAATGGTGAACTGTTTCAGCATTCTCCATTCCACTAAACGCTTACAGATGACTTTCATATTCCTGAGCATCTGCTGGTTATCTCATTTTGAGTTATTTTTCCCGTCTGAGAGTCTTTTGAAAAGACTCTCTCTCTAGCTTTTATTTTGTAAGCCCATTATTGCTGCTGTCTTCGTGTTTGGGGAGATCAACAGATGTGTCTGGTGTTACCTCAGGAGGTAAGCCAGACCTGTGAACAATCTGAAGAGAGAAGTGTTGATTTTGTTAAAAAGGAAACAAAAAAATAAGTTAAAAACTGAGCTGAATCACAATTGTAAAATACATTCAGGAAATGATTCATGGGCCAAAAGTAAACAGTCATTGATAATTTTAGGATCTTTTTTTGAAAGTTCTCATAAACAATACTGAAAGAACTTCTATACACTTACATAGTTGCTATGTGTGATGCATGTACATAATATAAATGTTATTTTGAATTTATTATTGTAAGTGAATGCACTCATTTTTATTCTTACTGATGCTTGTGAGATTCAGTGCTTTGCTCTATACCTTGTAAAATATCAAAACAGCTAAATATCTGGGCTCTTCTTAAAGGAATTTTTCTTCATTTTCATAAAAGACAGACACATATAGCTCATATTTATCCAAGCTCCTTCATTTGCCTTTTAGAGCACGTGAATGGTGTTCTGCATATATTAAGCCTTTTCTTACTTCCAGTTAATCAGATATATGGGGCACTTACACATGAATTTGAATATTAATGTGTTTATTTAAAAGCAGGGTGACTAGTACCATTAAAATCGCAATTTTGAATTGATTAATGCCCAGTGAAGATTTCTTTGATGCAAGCTACTAATTGGACAACAAGGAAGGGTGTTCTAATTGCAATCATTTTCTTCAGAAAGAGAAAGCACAATGAGCATGTCATTAGCTAATAGTCTTGTTTTCTTAATTTTTGGAGATCTCCAAATGCAGAAGAGACTAAATAACAACATAAAAAAAACCCATAATAACACATAATATTTAAAACTTAGCACTTAGTCATATTTGCCTCATCATTTTTAAAGAGACACACATTACAAATTTAGCCAAAGTCTCTACAACCACGTTTCACCATTCCATTATCTACTCTCTCTTCCCAGAGACAACAGCTATCATGAGGTTAATGTGCTTGCTTTTTAGTCCATTTCTTACACTTTTACATACATATTCTACATATGTATCCAAGGCAATATTCTTGACCAATATTTTTTTAAAAACCCTGTATATACAAAATAACTTGTACCTGTTATTTATAAAGAATTAGACATTTTCTATTACTAAAGCCAAAGAAAACCCAAAACTTCTAAGAAGTCACAGCTTTCCTTACTGTATAATCTTTAATAGAAGATTTGACAGTGAAAATCACAGAAATGTCTGTCCAGTCTTCCTTGGGATTTCTCATTGGATGCAAAGATTAATTTAAGGTGTTGGCCTGCTACTTGGACTCAGACCAGAGGACAAAGAATGAAGACCAATCACATTCAAAAGTGTTGTCAGAGAAACAAAACTGTCATGTTCTTTATTTATGAGAATTAAGCAAAATAGGTATTAGTAGCAGCTTGAAAAAACATTTTTGCCATCTTCAGAAGGGTTTGGGTTATTATATTGACATTACCACCCACTCAGAGAAATATCAATTTCTGTCCTTTATTTCAGAAGATGCTACCACTGATGGTAATCTCTGTCTTTGTATAGAGTGAAATTTAAAAGACTATACAAGTGAGGCTGAGTGTCCTTGCCATATCCGGGGGAAAGATTGTCTTTGTTTGCAGTGGTCAGATATTGTCTATAGCTTACAGGTAGCCTAACAGAAAAGATCCTCTGCATTTCCGATTGCTCTGTGTGTTACTCATTACTGTTCTTCTGAGTATTTCAAGGAATTGACACTTTTGCTAAAAATGATAAACAATGTCTATCTAGTACATCTAGTACAGGGGTTCCAACTCCCAGGCCATGGACCAATAACAGTTCATGGCCTGTTAGGAACTGGGCTGCACAGCAGGAGGTGAGTGGTGAGTGAGCAAGCAAAGCTTCATCTGTATTTAAAGCCGCTCCCCATCACTTGCATTACTGCCTGAGCTCCGCCTCCTGTCAGATCAGTGGCAGCACTGGATTCTCATAGTAACACAAATCCTATTGTGAACTGTGCATGTGCAAGATCTAGATTGCACACTCCTCATGAGAATCTCATGCCTGCTGATCTGTCACTGTCTCCCATCACCCCCAGAAGGGACTGTCTAGTTGCAGAAAAACAAGCTCAGGGCTCCCATTAATTCTACATTATGTGAGTTGTATAATTATTTAATTATATATTACAATGTAATAATAGTAGAAACAGAGTGCACAATAAATGTGATGTGCTTGAATCCATCCCAAAAACATCCCTCCTCACTTCCCCCATACCATGGAAAAATTGTCTTTCACGAAACCAGTCCCTGGTGCCAAAAAGGTTGGGGATTACTAATCTAGTGGAACTCCTCATACAGGAGCTGAGTTAACTTGGAGATTTCTGTGATCGTAACTGCTTGGACAATGGACTTTTCTCGTGATAATAATCTTGTCTCAGTAGTAAGTATGGGTTGTATGAGTGATAGAAAAAAAAAACAGAAAGATTTATTGGAGTAGATCAGGAATAAAAAGCAAATGCCTCCTGGGAGCCAATACCCAGCAAGAAGCTTACTTATTCAATCATCCAGCTTACTATTTTTGAAAATCAAAGAAAAAAAAAAGTGTCTTTTTATTTCCTCTATGAATAAAGCTAATAGTTAAAAGGTTGCTTTTGATCACTCGTTTTTGTTAGCTATAAAAAAGTCACCATACATTTTATCTATATATGCTTATATATTCTGTATTGTGTTCTAACAATTCAAACAGCAAGAAAACACTTTGTCAATAGGCTATAGTTACATAGACAATTTAGATTTGAAAAGTTCTATTATGAGAGTTGATGACAATTCTAGGTCTGTAATTACTGATATATTTCAAAGGTGCATTTACATATGCCAATCAGAGAAACCAAAACAGAGCCAAGTTTTTAAAGACAATAAGCTCCAAAAAGTTCATGGCCTTTTTTAAAATTTAAAGACAATTTTAAGACAATAAGCTCCAAAAAGAGTAGTGAAGTGGAGAGAACGTGTGACTATATTCTAAAACTCCTTGAGTAGGTAAAGAAACTTACCTAGTCATTTATATGATTCTTTTTCTCTAACTGTGTTGAATCCAGCTTGCTAGGCATGCTTTAAAACGTTACATGGAGGTCTGATGTTACTGAAAAAATATTTTTAAAAGACTATAAACTTTGGTCTTAGACTTTTTTGGATACTTCATGGTTGAAAATTTCAGTATACTGCTTTTAGGTCCTGAGTTTTTATTTATATTAAGCCTCCCTTTGCCAGGCTTAATAAAGGACCACCTGTCGTCTGATTTGTCATCTCCTCATAACTATGTGACGTGGTAAATCTTGTGCTCACAAACACAAACATGGTAAATCTTATGCTCACAAACAAACTTTTTGGAAAACTCTTAAACAAAGATACTCTTGGATTTTTAATTTCATTTGTTTTTGTTCATTACCAAGGAAAACTGAGCAAGAACCCCAAATTCCAGGACTGTAATTCCTGATGGAGTACCCTGCCAATGTAGACTACTGCCTTCGATATTTCAGTGGCTAGGAAGATCTGATAATCCCATGAGATTCTTTACTGTTCTTGATGATGCCTGAAATTTCAGCTTTGTTTTTAAATGAAGGCTTCTTGAATGCTACATCTTTACTTCATCACTAATTTATTCCAAGTACAAAACATGGCACAACCTGCCTTAGAGGTTTTGACTAGTTTGAATTTAATTGGGTAATTGGAAGAATTTGGAGATTGAGGGCCTAAGGATAAACATTTGCATAATATACTTAGTCCTACATTTGGGTTCATGGATTTAATGAATATTATTTAAAGCTCTGCTGTCTTTTTCTGAATTCTTAGAATACATGTATCACATTGTATCCAATTTTAGCGATACCTGTCTTAAGGTATCTTGCTTTTCATCTATAGATTTTCTCAGGAGTGTCTTCAATTTCAAGAGTTTTTAAACTCTCTTTTCATTAGTTTTTAAACAAACTATTTGGCATGGGAGTAGGGAAGCTTCAACCCTGGGGCACATGTTAGACTCATTGAAAGTTTTGAGAGAAAAAAAAAAACCCACAACACTCTAGTTTTCCATTGTAGTCCAGTTAAATTAGAATTGAGGGGGGATGGATGAGGCCTGTGCATTTTATTTAAATAAAAATGCTTCTGGTGATTCTAAACTGCAGCTAGGTTTGAGACCTCCTATCTGACTACTTAAGCTTCATTGGATTATTTATACATTGTAGTTACTATTCCACCTTAAAAGATGACCTTATGATATATTTACATATCTGACTCCACCACTATAGAAAAATAATCTTAAGACATAAAATAGAGCTTACTATATTTCATATTTTCTCTAGTGTCTGGGTCTCAATAAATGTTTGAATGAAAAAATCAATTACAATGCAAGCCATATGACCCTGTTTTTATTTGCATAAGGTAATCGGTAGAAGCTTTTTAAATGAGTGAACGGAAGGGAAAAAAAGCAGATCTTCACTTTTATCAGTGTTTGACACAGATCTCATGGACTATATTATTAGTCAACACCAGATAATATTTCCATTGTTTGTGTATGTATCTATTTATCTCTATAAATTTAAGTATTTTATAAGAAAAAAGGCTCCAATTATTTTGTTGAGTTTATTGCTTTTCATGATTTTTTAGAATGTCTTGTTGCAGAAAATTTTACCTGACAAGAAACCCAAGTGGCACTCAGGGAAATGGGGGAACACACTTTATTACGCTGGCGCGCCCAGAAGGGTTTACACCCAAAAGTCTGGACCCCGGCTAAGAAAAGTACACAGTTTTTATAGGTGAAGGGGCAGGAGAAGTAACTCAGAACTTTAGACAGTGCAGCAGGTTTTAGACGACGCGTCAGTTTTCCTTAAGGTTTTTAGCTAGTAAGCAATAAGCTGCGGTACAGAAGCAGAAAGAGGCAGTTATTAGCAGAAAAACAGGGGCAGTTTTAAAACAGGGAAGTTGCTGACTACGTGCTAACAAAATCCTGGGCAAAACTTCCACTTCATCCTCGCATCAAGGACTGTTGAATGTCTATTGTTGACTGCCTAAAATTGATATAAATCAGCAAATGTGATCTTCCAGTATCTAAAAATTGTTTTAAATCTATACCTTTTTTTAACCTGCAAGAACACTTTTTCACTCCCCCAACCTTAAAAACAGTGAGCAAGTTCCTTTATTACTTGACTTGGGTATAAATCTTTTTCTGTATTATGAAGGGTCTGTCAAGACACTTAGAAGTAACAAGAATGCAGCAATTTTGCACAGTTCTTGCTGAATAATTCAAACCTTACCAATTCTAATTCTCTCCTGAATTTCATTTTTCTACTTCATGTGGGTAAAAGGAAGTTTATCTGCTTCACTCTGATATCCCACATAACTGGGATTCAAATAACTGTGCAGTGAACAGTGAATGTTACACCTTGTACTTATAGAAATTCACTTTGACAAACTCAAAGAGCTTTAAAATGTGATCGTGCTAATCTTCACAATATCCCTTCTAGGAAGTAACATGACATTTTAATGTAAGAAAATCCAGGTGCAGTGTGAAAAATGCCAACCTGCCTTCTGGAGGGAATTTTTTGAAGATTTGAAATCTCTTTTAAGTTTTTTTTTGTTTATATATTTCAGACCTTAGACTTTTCAGTGCTACATTTTGTACCTGGTCAGTTTGAAATGATCCAGATGGTATGTTCAACCGAAAGGACACTTGTTTTTCTTTTAACAGAGACTTCACTACACATGTATTTTTAAAAATTTCCTTAAAATTATTGTATGCAGTTGGTTTGACTATAGGTGTAACCTGACTGACCTTTGGGATTTTTACTAATTTCAGCTGTTTAATAAAGATATGGTTTTCTGATGTGCAAAGACCAGTTTAAGTTATAATGAAAATGAAAATCATAATGAATAATTCTTCTGCACCCCATTTTATTGGTTCAATAATTTTATTTTTCTCTTTGCCTTCAGTTTAATCATATTCCAATCTATTATCAACACTACCGTATGAATGCAGTTTCCAAAATGCTTGAATATTTCAGGATGGTCTTGCATGCCAGAGTGTTGTGCTGAAGACACCCACACACCCACCGTGACCTCCCTTCAAGCAGTTATTCTGCCACCCACAAACCTATACTCAAATGCCTCATTGTTTATTGATTTCAGATATAGTCACTGCTACTTGAATACATCATTGAATTGAATTCTTCCATGCATTCACACCAACTGTTTCCTCTCCCTGCAATGCACATGTACCTATTCTTCATCTTTCTAAATTCTACTCAGCTTTCAAGATTCAAATTAAGAGACACACATACTATAATCAATGACTATATAGTAATTGTTGAGTTATTTACTCCAATAGACACTGGCTTCTTTAGGAAAGAAACAATATATTATTTATGTTTCAATGTCAATATCTAGTATAACAACTTCCATATAGTAGAGATGCTAAAAAATGTATCTGTTAAATGAATAATTTTCTTCTTATAATGTATATGCTTAAATTTTCAAGTGATTATTACCAATATTACCCATCTAATTTTTATATTAATTGTAATACTTAAAACAATTGAGAGAAAATATTTTGACATAGTCATTTTCTTCATTATAGTAGAATTGTCATATGGTAGAAGTTGATGTTATGCGAATGATACAGAAGTGTTGAGCTCTTTACTACATTGTAGACCTTATTCACCAAATGGAACTAATATTCATTAAGATAAAACACATTTTGGACTTTAGTTAAAAGATAATGCCTCCGGGCTCAATTAATATTTTAATTCTATGCAGATTTTCTAGTAAAATCTTGACCCTTTCACAAGTTTTCCTTTAGCCTACCTCCATTTGAAGGTGGGAGGCCAACTCTTCAAATAGAAATCTTCTGTAATATACTTAAAAGGATGTCATCCTTACTCCCAACTTGGCATAATATCAGATTGTATTCATCTGCCCCTAATTGGCAATGTGAAACATCTTATGAACATTTAGGGGTAAGAACTAATGCTTATGGAGTACTGCTTGAAATATTTGAAGGCATCTAGTCTTAGTTTAGCTGCCATCTGGGAATCAAGCCATGGCGTTGGGATGCAGTGTTATTTTCAATTTGGGGTTATTACAAACAAAGCAGCTGTGAACATCTGTGTACCGAATCTGCAGGGTATTAGTTCTAGGACTCCCTTGGATACTGTTTTGGGCCCTCACAGATTTGTTATCTTGTGCTTTCACATGATACCTTCAGCATTGTAGAAAATTGTTGTGTGGAACCTGCTGTCATCTTCACTGCCAAGTGATGCTCTTAGGGACATCGTACATTATATGGGGGAATTTCAAATATGACTGCTCATAAGAACCACTTGGGGAGATTGCTAATACAGAAATCCCTGTGCTCCACTTTAGATCTGCTGAATTAGAATCTCTGGGAGTAGTCTTGGAGATTAGTATTTTTCTTAAACTTTTAATCTTGAAATAATTTAGATTCACAAAGAAGTTTCAAAAATGGTATAGAGAGTTCCTTCAATCTAGTCTCTCAGCTTTACCCAATGATAATGTCTTAATAACTTTAATACAATAATCTAATACAGAAAATTGACAATGGCATAATACTATTAACTACAGAACTTAATTTGGATTTCAGGAGTTTTTACTGGAGCTATTTTTGGTGTATTATTTTAAAAAATATTACCACATTTATAGATTTGTATAACTACCACCACAATAAAGACACAGAATGGTTTCATCAACCTCAAAAACTCCCTTGCGCTAGCTTTTATAACTTACACTCTATCCTCAATCTTCATCCTTGGTGGCCACAAATCTCTTGCGTAGTTCTGTAGTTTTGTCATATCAAGAAAACTATATAAATGGAATCATAAAGTATGTAACCTTTTGGGATAGGCTTTTTTTACTCAGCATAATGCCCTTGAGATCCATCCAAGTTGTTGGATCTATCAAAACTTTGCTCCTTTTATTGCTGAGTAGTATTCTATTGTCTGAATGTTCCACAGTTTGTTTAGCCATTCACCCACTGAAGTATAGATATTTTTTCCAGTTTAATATTATTACAAATAAAGCAGCAGTGAACATTTAAGTACAGTAGTTCCTCAGTATCTATGGGGGATTAGTTCCAGGACAAAATGGAGAAATCATAATGCAAAGTAATTGGTTAGTCAATCTAGGTATAACTATTGGAGGAAATTGCTGAAAGTAGAACCACTGAAAAATTACTAGAACTAGCAGACATTTGTACCTGTAAGATGATAGCTGAGACAGACCAAGGATTTTTAAAACACAAAATGAAATAACTTTTGCACTTTTATGATATGCTGAACACACACCATCCTGGCAATTTGCAAAGTATTAAGATTCTAGTTTCATGGGCAGGTGAAATATAATAGATTTTAGATGATTACAAATCATTTTACATGTGATTTGGCAGTTACTTCTCAGATTAACAAATCATGTAAAAATGATTTAACCATTGCATATTAAAAGCTTGCACACCTTGGAGATAAAGTTGATTGTATCTGTTTCACTGGGTTTAGAATGATTTTCTATAACCATTCACACAGCCCTGCAACATTACACACAGTTTTCACAAGTTATTGTGGAAATATTAGATAAAGACTTATATCATTAATACATCATTGGAGAAAACATGAAAAGTGCTTTAAAATGCTATTTTTGTTCAGGCATTATCTGAATAAGAATGACTTAGATGTTAGAAATTGTGGTCATTCTCATTTCTTCTTTTTTTTTTTTTTTTTTTTTTTTTTTGAGTGGGAGTCTCACTCTATTACCAGGCTGGAGTGCAGTGGCATGATCTCGGCTCACTGCAGCCTCTGCCTCCAGGGTTCAAGTGATTCTCCTGTCTCAGACTCCTGAATAGCTGGGACTAGGGCATGGGCCACCATCCCCAGCTAATTTTTGTATTTTAGCAGAGATGGGGTTTCACCGTGTTGGCCAGGATGGTCTCAATCTCTTGACCTTGTGATTCACCCGTCTTGGGCTCCCAAAGTGCTGGGATTACAGGCATGAGCCACCATGCCCAGCCCATTCTCATTTCTAAAGAATACCAGTGAGTCATATTTTTGCAAGCTGATCTCAAAGAATTTGTCTAAGAGATTGAAAGTATTAAATTTGTTATTTAGAACTTTATTTGATTATTTAGTAGAGTTGGGTTGTGTTTTATGGAATATTATTATGAAAGATGATTATTATAAATGAATATTATTATAAATGATGAATATTATGATAAATAACTGTTAGTTTCTATGTTCCATCTTCTCTTCATTCAAGCCTCTTAACATGTATTGAACATGATGGCTTTAGCTAAGCAACCAAAATATAACTTAAACAAATGCTTATTTGGAAATATTTCTATCAAAACAGTAGCCTAATTCCTAGAACATTAAAAAAATTGGCTAATTATTGAAATAAGCAGCTCTTAGACATCAGAATTTTATTTCAGTGAAGATTTGTGGCTTGCTCACATCACATAGTCCATGGCAGTCTCCCTTCAAAGTAATTATGCTGAAGCTTATCCTCCCCCTAAATCTTTTGGTGCCTCTTCACACATGACGTTTATGTTTGCCTCAGAAGTGGAAAGAGAGTGGAGGATTGCTTGTGGGAGATTTAAGGGAGCAGACATTGAAATGGCACCTATTCCATTAACCAAAGTGGAGTCAAATGGCCCCACCAATTTTAAGAAGGCGGGAAAATATTGTCCTCAGGAGAGGCAGGAAAAAGATACGGGTTTAGAAAGAAAATAGCAGCATTTGAGTTTTACTCTTTAATTAAGTCAAAGTATTAAGACTCAGACAACATTGATCATGGAAGTAGGTCACACAAACCTCCTTCAAGAGGACCTGATGAGAGGAGCACAGCTGATTGACAGCCCTAGCTGTTACACATTTGAGTCAGTACCTCAAGCTGCTGTGAATCAGTGGGTGAGCTTGATGGGGGTGTAAGAACCAGACCATTAATGCTTAAAGTGAGATTTCTCCAAGAGCAACCTGCTTGGAGTCCACCATTGACCTGGCCTAGATGTTCTCAGAACTACACTGTTTTCAGAGATTGCTTCTAATTAACTCTTTCTTCCTTCTCTTCTTTCACAAGGGTCAGACCTACGGAGTGGTCTAAAGGCTCTTCTTGTCACTCTTACTCCCACTTTTATCTTTCATGGAGCCACCACAATAAATCTTATTTATTTATTTGTTTATTTTTTAAAGACGGGGTTTCACCATGTTGGTCAGGCTAGTCTTGAACTCCCTACCTCAGGTGATCCGTCCACCTTGGCCTCCAAAGTGCTTGGATTACAGGCGTGAGCCACCGCGTCCGGCCTTACAATAAATCTTTTGACTGTCTAATCCTGTTTTGATTTTTCCTTACTGGAGAACCTGAATGGACACAAATGGTACTAGGATTGATTGATTGAGAAAATAATATGAGTTTTGAGAATGAGTCACTCTCTAACTGGTTAACAAAGATGAGCTTATCTTAAAGGGAATGTGCAGCATGGATAATCCCCGGCATAAAATAGTGGCCTAATGCCCGAAGTTCTCAGCAACAGGGTCCTGGGAAAATGTCCTGGTATAGAGAAATAATTTTGCTGGTGCAATGTTTCAGGCATTTAGTAGCTTATAAAAATCCCCTCCTCTTCTGTAGAAAGACAAGATGAGTGATGTATTAGTCATCCCAGGGTGTCATAATAGAATGCCACAGGCTGCATGACTGATAAACAACAGAAATTTACTTCTCAAAGTCTAGTGACTGGAAGTTCAAGATCACAGTACCAGTGGGATTGCTGTTTGATGAGAGCTCTCTCGTTGGCTTGCAGATGACCAACTACTTTCTTGCTGTGTCCTCACACGGCCTTTCCTGTGTGCATGGTCAGAGATTCATTTTAGATTAGATTAGCTGTTTTTTTTTTATCAAGGGGAGGAGAATATAAGGTAGGTATTCGAAAATTCATTTACTTGGTGATACTTTCTCAGGAGATGTGATTTAATATCTTGCAAGAACTGAAGGGAATGAGGAAAATTTACCGCTGAGGTGGCCATTCAATGTATGGAAAATCGAAGGTGCATGCTGAGTGAAGTAGAAATTCCTTAATTTTTTTGCTATATTGTAAAAAAGGAATAAAGTTTCAGGGATGTGGACATACTGAAATGACTATATTGTACAAGGCCAGAAGGCCACCAGATGATTATCTTCTATCACTAAGGCCATGAGGAAAGTTCTGGTGAGAGGGGCACTAGCATCATGAGATGTTCAGGAGTATATCTTCTTTTTAGGTTAGGGCTGATAGTGGGTGAGGGGCCCACAGACTTAGGCTCTTTAATAACCATTTGGATCATGAGGCACCAAATAATAAACACTACGGGGTACTACTGAAAATTGGAAACCAGGAGGTTACAATTACTATAACAATCAGAAAGTTCAGAGGGACAGTCAAGATTCAGAGACAGTTAACAGAGGATGTCTATAGAGGAAACATAGATGGGCAGCCAGCAAGGGTGCTGCTTGATATCTACAACCAGAGCATGGTAAGGAAGGAAGAGCAGGAGGCTGAGGGGAGGCACTTCAGTAAGCGATCATCATCCCTTGCTCAGTTTCCAGATCTGAGCAATTTCTAAATATAGCAACTATTGACAGAAGAAGTAGCCAGATTTTCTGGAGGAAAGAACTGCCAGTATAAACTGCAGTGACTCTCCCAGTTCAACTTCCAAAGGGCCCATGATCGCTTGAGTGTCTTCCCACTGAAGAAAGGATCACGCCTGGACATTTTTAGAATTATTTTACACAGAATTCAAGTTGATGTCCATACTAGGAGACTCAAAGCTCAGTATGGTCCCCCCGAGAGAGTAGGGAGTAACAAGAGCCAATAAATAAATGGAGTCCTGGATTAGTGTTAAGCTACTGGGTTCCTGGGTAGAAGTACCTGATTATTACTTCCCTGGTCTTCGAGTGTGTAATAGGAAATGATATTCTTGACAGTTGGATAACATCCGCCTAAGTCTTTGACCTGTGGAGTAAGAGTTTTCACAGTGAATACCAGTGCCAAGTGGAAAAGTCTGCAACTGCTCTTCACAGTCCCCTGACCAAGATATTAAATTTAAAAAAAATTTAGCATCTTGCAGGCAATGGTGGGGATTAGTGCTTCAGTTACAGATCTAAAAATTATAGGGAATATATAATTTTTATGTCACCATTTAATTTTCCAGCATTCATTTTATGTAGGGGCTGATAGTCAAATTAAATGGTGACTATTACTTTGTTCAACTTGTAGACTATCACAAACACAATAAAGTAACATTCCATTTACAGCTTCCATGCTGACTGTGGTATTGCTAGAAGAGATTACTAAGTACTTAGATATACAGAATTCAGCCACTGACTTGGGGAATGCCTTCTCGAGATGGAGTCTTGCTCTGTTGCCCAGGCTGGAGTGCAATGGTGTGATCTCCGCTCACCACAATCTCCACCTCCTGGGTTCAAGCGATTCAGCTGCCTCAACCTCCCGAGTAGCTGGGATTACAGGTCCGTGCCACCATGCCCTGCTAATCTTTTGTATTTTTAGTAGAGACAGAGTTTCACCATGTTGGCCAGGCTGGTCTTGAACTCCTGACCTCATGATTCACCCACCTCAGACTCCCAAAGTGGTGGGATTACAGGCGTGAGCCACCATGACCAGCCTGCCTTCCTTTTTATTTCAACTAGAAAGAAGGATTAGAAAATGTTCAAGTTTATGTAGAATGAATACCAGTATTCACTTACAGATTTGCCCCAGTGTTATGTCAGTACATGTCTTCTCTGACACAATATATTCCAAAGAGATATGGACTTCCCGACGCCTCACAGAATGTCACATCGATCCATTATATTTTGATGACATCATGCCGACTGGACTAGATAAGCAGGAGTGGTTAGTTCCCTGGAGACCTTGGTAAGATACATGAACTCCAGAGGAAGGGAGAAAAGTCTCGTGAGATTCAGGGCCAAGTCTTCTGCAACAGAAAATTATATGCCTTTTCAGAAACAGTTCCTGAAAATGTCTGTGTTTCTTTCAAATTGAATGTTAACTTGGTCTGCTATACATTATTGCAGAGGTTAAACAACTTTTTCTGTGAAAGGCCAGATGGTGAACCTTTCAGCTTTGTGGCCTATGTGGTCTTATTTGCGCCTACACAGCTCTGATGTCATAGTTCAAAAGGCACTACAGACAATTTGTAAACAAATACACATAGTTGTATTCCAATAAAATTTTATCTACCAAAACAGGTGGTGGACACATTTGGCCTATTGGTTGTCATCTGTTGACCTGCATATTGTTTAATTACATTATCCTTTATAAGTTTTTGAACTTATCTGTTCAGCAAATATATATTGAATACATACTGTGTACCAGCTCTTCTAAGAACACATTGGTGGACAAAACAGACAATAAAAAAAAAAAAGGTTTCTGCCTTGAAAAACAAACAACGAACAAGTGCATATAAAAAGAAAGAAAAGAGAAAAAACAGAAAAAATAAAATGAAGTAGATAAAGCAAAAAACATGCAAGCAAGCAAGAAAAAACAGGAAATACAAGGTGGCAGTGGTGGAGAGACGAGATAGAGAACTCAGATGGTAGGACAGGCAACATTTGATAGCATTGTCAGCAGATACTTTTCCATGGTCAGTAATAATTGAGAAGGTTTCAGCTATGTCAGGATCTGGGGAAAATGTTCCAGGAATGGGACAAAGCAAATTCAAAGTCTGTGTCGTGTGATTGTGAAAAGGGGAAGTGCAGTATTGTCAAACGAATTGACTACAAGGGAGGGTGGTAGGACTTGCAGTGGGAGAGGAAAGTGTGAGAATTGTAAATCATTTGACTTTTATTTTAAGTGTGATGAGGAGACATTGGAGAGTTCTAAGTGAGAGATTACATTTTCTGTTTTATGTTTTTAAATAGATCACTCTGGTCCTATTTGGAGAGTGGATCTGGGGAGAAAAAGTATAAGACGGGAGACCATTCCTGTAACTCTGGAAAGAACTGGTTTATTCTTTTAGAAGAATAGGTTTATAAACCTACTCTTGACTCTCCCAGTTCAGCTTCCAAAGGGCCCATGATCACTTGAGTGCCTTCACACTGGAGAAAGGGTCATGCCTGGACATTTTTATAATTATTTAACACAGAATTCAAGTGACATCATTCAAGTGATTCTTCATAATAAATAATAGATTTATAAAGAATAGGCTTATAAACCTATTCTTTATCAACCTATAAACCTCATTCTTTTCTAAGATAACTGCCCTCCACCCCACCTATATTCATCAATTGCTGATTGTGTTCAACTAACCACAAAGATATTGGAACAATGCACCTGCTATTCAGCACATGGGCGGGAATAGTAGGCACTGCCTTAAGCCTTCTAATTCGAGCAGAACTAGGCCAACCAGGAACTCTGCTAGGAGAGGATCAGATCTACAATGTTATTGTTATCACCCACACAGTCGTTATAATCTTCTTTATGGTGATGCCAATCATAATTGGGGGTTTTGACAACTGGCTAGTCCCTCCGATGACTGGTGTACCCAATATGGCATTCCCCCCAGATTAGCAGTATGAGCTGAATTCTCCCCCATCTTTTCTACTTCTGCTTATGTCTTCAATAATAGAAGCTGGTGCTGGAACTGGCTGGACAGTTTATTCCCCTTTAGCAGAAAGCCTAGCACATGTAGGAGCCTCTGTGGACCTGACCATCTTCTTGCTCCACTTGGCAGGTGTCTCTTCTATTTTAGGGGCCATTAACTTTATTACCACAATTATTCACCTAAAACCTCCAGCTATATCCCAATATCAAACACCCCTTTTCGTCTGATCAGTCCTCACAATGGCAGTCCTTTTACTCGTTTCCCTCCGGATCCTAGCCGCCGGTGTTACTATACTATTAAATGACTGTAACCTCAACACTACTTTTTCTGACCAAAAGCTAATACATGTTTTGAATCAAAAGCTAATACATTTGACGTTGACTCTTATCAAGACAGGAAAGACTGATGGAATAACAGTCTTTTTAGAATCAAGGAGTACACTGGTATGTGCCAGTTTGATAAGCAAAATACTTGAATACAGGAAAACAGTAAAATATGAGAGCCTGAAATTTGAGATAAAGTCAGAGATGGAAGTCATTAGTTTGTAGAAAGTATGTGGTGACACTTAGGGAAAAGATCATGCAAAAGGGAAAAGAGCTCAGGAATGCACATTGTGCCATGTCAATATATATCGCAAAGTAAAATAAGAATATGGTAGTTGTGCGAGAGATGGAGGAAGCAAAATAGAAGGAGGAAGTCTAATTAGATAACAAAAAAGAGAAGTCACTTCAATGGGGTTTGAAGGAGAAGAGGAGGGTACAGTGTTAACGTTAAAAGGCAGCATTTCAAGAAGGAGGTTAAGAGGCAGGTTAAGAAAGAAACTGTAATCAGAAGGTAGCATATGTAACCACGACCTAGTAGTTACTTTCTCAAAAAATAGTCACTAAGAACCCATGTAAGGGTTGGAAATTTGGGATGGTCAGAGATGGAAGTCATTAATTTATAGAAAGTATGTGACACTTAGGAAAAAGGTCATAGAAGGAAAAAAGAGTTCAGGGAATATCAACATATTCCCTGATTCATGTAAGGGTCTTTTATTGACTATTTTTTAAGAAAATAACTACTAGGTCATGGTTATGTATGCTACCTTCTGATTATAGTTTTTCCCTTCCCTGTGTAATAGGGGAAAGAAGGCTAGTCTGGCCAGTGGGATTATAATGAACTAGGGAGGAAACAGAAAGAGAGTGTGTCATGTGAGATGTGAGATATCAAAACCTGAGGAGTTAGCAAAGCTGAAACCAGCCAGAGCTGAAACTAGAGTTTAAGAAGTCAGAAGGGAGCATTTGGATGATTACCAAGCTCCAGGGACCAGAATCGGATATCAAAGCTGAGTTATGGAGCCAGGAAAGAAGAAACTACAAAGACTAGAACAAGCACAGACAAGGTGAGAATAGAAGGGAGGTATCTAGGACTTTTTCCCAGATCAGGATCTTTTAAAAAATGTAACAGTCCAGGTATAGCAGCACTGGGTCAGGCTCAGAGGAATAATAGATGCTAGTCCCATTATCTGTAGGCTCTCTTCTCCAGTTGGAGTGTGGCAAGGCTTCTGTGGATTGGTGAGAAGAAAGGCCGCTCGTGTTCTGGTGGATTCTTGGTGAAAACTGGTAATCGGGAAGTGGGAAATGATTTCCCATAGTCAGAGCTGGCTTTCCACGTGTGCAGCCTGTGTAGTTGCATAGGGCCCTGTGCTTAGAAGGGCCCCACGTTTGCTTTAATGCTCTGCTCTCACCATCTTGATACTCTTACAGTGTTTGAACCAGGGTCTCCACGTTGTTAGTTTATACTGGACTCATAAATGATGTAGCCAGTCCTGCAATAATTGCTTTTCTAGCCACATAGGTCACATTTTTTTCTGACCATGGTGTTAGTTTGAGTGGAGGCTCTTTCGTGACATATTTGGGTTAACATTCGCATCTGGTCCTAGGTTTGTATCTAAAGATAAGCAGACAGAAGAATACAAACCTAAACAATTCAAAGGATGCTTTTTATAGTAGTTTTTAAACTAGAAGTCATAGTTGTAGCCCAGGTGTCTGGCTGGAACACAGAAGAAGGAGACTTCCTTGGTGAACAGTACAGTGGTGGCTAGATCAGAAAGAGGCAAGGTGTGGGATGAGGGCCAACATGTTGGTGTGTAGCCCACCACCATCCAGAAGACAGCAAGTCATGGAGGAGAGACAAATCCTTGGTACAAATCCTGTGGTATTAGTCTATTCTCATACTGCTAATAAAGACATACCTGAGACAGGGTAATTTATAAAGAAAAAAAAAGAGATTTAATGGGCTCACAGTTCCACACGGCTGGGGAGGCCTCACAGTCATGATGGAAGGCGAAAGCCATGGCAGCAGGCAAGAGAGAGCTTGTGCAGGGAAACTCCCCATGATAAAACCAACAGATCTGGTAAGACTTATTCACTATCACAAGAACAGCACGCGAAAGACCTACCCCCATGATTCACTTACCTCTCACCAGGTCCTTCCCACAACATATGGGAATCATGGGCTACAATTCAAGGTGAGATTTGGGTGGGGACACAGCTAAACCATATCATCCGGGAATAAGCAGTGACAGCAAGAAGTTTTATTAGTCATTGTGCTTTCACCTCTATCCTTGGCCAGGCTGGCAAGAAGCCACAATATTCCATGGATATTATATTGAGAAAATGGAGGCTGTAGGGCAACTTCTTCCACTCTGTTTTGTCTCTTGTGAAACTTTGCTTTTACATGTTGGTTATGCACTCTGTCCCATAAATGGGTTGAGAGAAGAAATATTTAAAAATGATTCCCATCTTACCCAGCAGTGGACTCCGTGTGTCTGCCCGTGCCTCAGTACTCAAGGCTGCAGTGATAAGTTTGTGCCAGTATGAAAGAGTACTTGACTTTCATGTCTCAAAGGCAGCTCTAATGACCAGTAACTCTTACTTTCTCATAAGGCAGTTGTCCATGTCTGAGACCAAGATCTTGAAGATGCAGGCCCAATGTGTACCTCTACCAGTGAGGAAATAGGATGGTCTCCACTCTGGTGGTGGGGCAAACAGTTTCATCTTGTGTGTCCTGGATTGGATCAGAGTAGAATAAAGCCAGGGTGAGGCAGACAGGGATTCCAATTACTCAAATATTTTGTGTTTGAGTAAATATATAATAAATCTCTTTCCTTTCAGAAGAACCTGTGAGCAACAAGATAATTGAACCCTTAAGGTGGTCACTTAATGCAAACCCAAGAATCGCTGGACATCCTTGATTGTTTGGTGTTTTAACATTCAGAACTGTTAGTAACTTGTCCACAAGCATGTAAATCTGTAAGCCAATACTGCAAGGCAGAAATTCAATGTTCATGGTCTTGAATATACGTCTCAGTACCTGGCTTGAGTGAGTGGCCCAAACAAGGGACTTGAGGGAGGTGGAATCAATCCACTCTGTTAAAATGTCATTTAAGTTTTAGATGTGGCCATGGACCAGGAGGTAAGATAGTATTTCATTCAATTATAGTTATCTGGAGGCTGCATGAAAACTGTATGACATTCTACTCAAACTACTTGGGAAAAACCTGTAAGAGAGTCTTCTTTGTCTTGGTTTTGCAAGTCTGAACTGTTTTAATCAATATAGTGGTTTCATGTATCCCTGGGCTCCCTAGGCTCAGGTACTGGGACTCGTGGGCAACATGGGGACTCTCCCATGGTTATCTCATTGGGTTGCAGTTGTTTTGCATGTATGAAGCTCTCTACGGTTTGAAGAACTGAAGTGACAGAGGGCCTGAGACCCCTTTCCAGCTGTGTCTGCAGAGGGTAGAGCTATGTGTCTTCAGAGGTCCTTGAATCTGGTAAAAAAAAAAAAAAAGTCTGTATCACTATTAGGTCTACCACATGAATGCTCTCCAGATGCAGGGAGAGTTTGTGAACATACCCTCTGGAAGGCAGCACATCTGCCCTGCAGTGGGCTGGTTAAAGAACAAAACTGGGGATGGTATTCCTTCAGAGTTGCAGGCAGTGTTGACAGCAGTGCTCAAAGAAGTTTAGCTTGTGGGTCCTCCAGGTGAGGATGATGTCATGGATGTCCAGTAAAGAGACGTTGAGGACCAGAGAAAATGTGGAAAACCCTTGGTGGACAGGAATTATGGTCCCCTGAGTCCAGCCTCATGAGGGCACTTATATGTGAACAGGTCCTTCTGACTGTAGGTGCCATTGGCAGAGACTTGAGCTTAATATGGTTGATCATGGGAGGTTGTAGAGTCACCAGGGGCTTCTCCTTACCCTTGAAGATGAAGAAATACAGTGCGGTGGGATTCAGGACAAGGCTCTGCCAGATTCTTGTTGAGCATTAAATCACAGAAATCTTTTTCAGTTTACGTAGTGGTGTTCATGTTGGGAGTGTTCACTCGGAGTGCCTTCCCTGCCACGGAATAGGCACAGCAGCCCTCCCTGCCAGTGAGCCACTCTTTGGGGTCAGCTAGAAGAAGGGGTAAACACCTGGAGGCAGTGTGCACATCACTACTTTTAGCTTCTAGACTTTTTTTTTGCCTATACAGCCCTGAGTCTTTTGCTAAATTAAGCCTCCCAAGCCAAGCCGTTGAAACCCAGTGATGAGCTGAAAATGCCCTCTGCCTACCAACATCACTTCCCAGCAGTTAGTGGCATTCCTCCAATGTGCTATAATACTCTTTCATTTTTGGGATTTTTACAAAGTCCCCTTGGAGACTTCTTTTTTGTAAGAAGGAGGTCTGCCAACTATTCATCTCCCATGCACAAGTGGTTCTGTAAATGCTATAGTAAACTGTCTTCTAAATAAAATAATTAAAACCACAGTCATTAGAAATATGTTAAAGTTTTGTCTCATAAATTAGTTTTGATTCTGAAATTATGTGGAATATTTGTGGAAGAGGTATACATATTTTGTAAAATAAGTACTTTTGTCTTCCGAGTAACTAACATGAGCTCTTAGAACCTTGTTTGAAATTTCATTTCATGGTCAATTCAGCATGTAATGAAAAGTTCAGGGAAGGATTGGAGTGCATAAGTTGGGCCATGGGAGATGTGGATATGTTTCATATTTCTTAATGTACACTTATTTGTAGAAATGGGTGAATAATCCTAATTTTCTGCAGGAATAGAGCCACAGCATAATCTTCCCCCCACCCCCACCAAAAAAAAAAAAAAAACAACAACAAAAAACCCATGGTTTGCTATGGAAATAGTGATGCTTGCAGTCCCCAGGCTCTGCCCACTGCGGATCCCAGGGACAGGGACTAGCTGCTGCTCGGGCTTGTCCCCTTCTGTGTCCCTTGGTAGAGGATCTGTACCCTAGCTGATGCTTAGGCTCTGCTCCCAGCCCCACCTCCACCTGGAGGAGGGAGAGGTCTTCTTGGGAAGGAACCTCCTCTTAGTCCAGCTCTTCCATCATGTGGAAGTGGTACCTCTCTCTGTATTTGGAGAACTGGGTTGGCTACATGCTTGTTAGAAAAGCTTCAAGACCTTTAATCTATCGTGGAATACTTCTAAAAATGCTGACAGACTCATCACTATTTCTTTTATAACTCTTTTAGTTTCGTATTACTGCTGTAATGAATTACCACAAATTACCTGGGGGCTTAAAACAACATGAATTTAGTCTCTTACCATTTTGGAGGCCAGAAGTTCAAAGCCAGTTTCACTGGACGAAAGTCAGGGTGTCAGCAAGGCTGGTTCCTTCTAGAAGATCTAGGGGCGAATCCATCTCCTTGCCTTCTCTAGCTTCTGGAGGCCCTAGTATTTCCTAGCTGTGGCCTCTTTCCTCTATCTTTAATGTCAACAGTATGTCATCTCCAAATCCCTTTCTCTCTGTCCCTCTGCTTGTGTCACCACCTGGCTGTCTTTCTCACTTCGAGATACCTCTCTCTCTCTTTCTCTCTCTCTTTGAGACGGAGTCTTGCCCTGTTGTCCAGGCTGGAGTGCAGTAATGCAATCTTGACTCACTGCAACCTCCACCTCCCAGGTTCAGGCGATCCTCCTGCCTGTCTCCTAAGTAGCTGGGATTACAGATGCTCTACCGCCACACCCAGCTAATTTTTGTATTTTTCATAGAGACGGGGTTTTGCCATGTTGATTAGGCTGGTCTTGAACTCCTGACCTTGTGATCTGCCCAACTTAGCCTCCAAAGTGCTGGGATTACAGGCATGAGCCACCACGCCCGGCCACACCTCCCTCGTGATTACACTGAGCCCATTCAGGTAATCCAGAATAATTTCCCTATTTCAAGACCTTTAATTTGCTTATGTCTGCAGTCTCTTTTGCCATGTAAGGCCACCTATTCATTGTCTGTATTCCATATAAGGCCACAGATCCCAAAGTTTACAATATGACATCTCTGGGGTTGCGTGGCAGGTATGACTCAGCTTACAACAATCAAGAATGAGTGTAGAAATATGAAGTTGGTGGCCTTCTTTGCAGTATGTCTTTATGCAAAGCCTTTTACAAATCATTTCCAGGAAAGTCCTTGGTTTCAGCAGAGACCTTTTATAAAAGCCATTTCAGTATAAAATTATCCTATTTTGCCACTGCCAAGTTAACCGGCAGTTTAACCACAGGCTGTTTTGCAAACATGACTTTAAATAGCCAATTACTTTGGATATATTTATTATTTTGCTCTTCAGTGTAATGGCAATCAATTCAATGAATTAATATTCACATAGTTATCACATACTATTCCTAAAGAGTTCTCCTTTAGCCCAATACTCATTAGAATTTCCTAATAAACACTATACAATGACTCTATCCTGAAATATTATCAAATTACAATGGAAAAAAATCACATGCACAAAATCCATGTAACCAGGCATAGAAATTCTGAGCATCTCTTTCCCTCTCTTTCTGTCTTTCTCTCTGTGTGTCTCTCTGTTTGTGTCTCTCTCTAGCTGTCCATATGGGTCTCTCTCTCTTTCTCTATCTGTCTCTGTTTTTTTGAGCCCTTCCTCTGAAGGAAGCCGCTACCATGTTGTGAGCAACTCTTAGGGGGAGACTCACTTGAGGAGGAACTGATGTCTTCAGTCTAGAGTCAGCAATGACCTGAGCGTGAAGTTGGAAGCAATTTGAAAAAATATCCTGAAAACATTTATTCAAATTAAAGCTGCTGAGAAAAGGAAGTAAATAAAGAAGAGCTCCTTGGTACCAAAGAAGCTGAAGATTACAAAATGTCTTTTGTTAGTGTTAAGAATAGGAGGAAAATGAAAATACTCTTTCTCAGTGCAAAGAATCAATGAAAAGGCTATTAAATTTGACACGAATTAGGAAGTAGAAAAGTCTGCTTGATGTATTAACTTTATGATATATGTAATCAATATCTAATTTGACATAACACTGAAAATGGTTTTTAAAAAGGTCTCTGAATTGCCTTTGGAGATAACTGCGTCCCTGACCAATACCTCAATTGCAGTCTCATGAGAGGCTCTGAGACAGACCCAGCTAGCTAAGCTGCTCCCAGGTGCCTGACTCATGGAGCCTGTGAGATAACACATGCTTTTTGTTTGTAGTCATGACATTTTGAGGCAATTTGTGATGCAGCAGAGATAACTAATACACCAGGCTGGAGCATCTAAAAGTCTCATAAAAACAATTAGTAACCTACTCAAGACTGTCTTCAACCAAGTGTTGAAGGTAGCAAAGGCAGAGGTGGAGGAAGGGGAGAGCTGAGCATAAGATAAAACTCTGTTCGCCTTGAAAGTTGGACCTGCGTATACCTATGACACTGATAAGTAGACATGCTGAGAATGCATTTGCGTGGGACACTTAAAAGCATCCTGGGGACAGACTCTTCCTAAAAAGATTTCTTATATTAGTGAAGTCGTAGTGTTAGAAAAGGAGTGAACACAGCTTGATGCTCCACTTAGATGGACTGCTTGGCCTGGACAAACAGGAATGTGGAGAAAGCTGCTTTGGGAAGAATGAAATGAAGTTTTCTAGAAAAGACAAGGATTATCAAAATTTCTGGGAGATGATACACGGACCGCAAAGCCGCTCTGCTTTGTGCTCCCAGTGTGTAACTCTGTCATGAGGAAAGGGGCTTGCCTGGGTAACTGGAGCATGTGGAGTACCTTGGACTGCAGAGGGCATAAGTGTGAAATGGCACTACCCCCGTGCCTATGGAGAGGGTCCCAGGAGGGGTTTCACAGACGGAAGCCCTCTGGGGTGCCACAGTGTGTCAGAGCCAAAGCAGGACAGGAGGGGCTGGCAGAGGCAATGTGGGAGCTCAGAAGTTTCTTCTTACCAGCACCAAAGAAAAGGAAGTCTGCAAATTCCACAGTCAGGAGACTGAGCCAAAGTAGAGAAATAATATACTGCCATTGTGATTTTTCTTAATTCTCAGGCTGGTGTGCTTTGTGAGACAAAAATTATATTCCTTGGGTTTCTCTGGGTAATTAGTAATTCTAGTATAGCATCTATTTATAGCTTGTACTAATTGCTACCCAAAGATTAGAACTGTCTTGTATTAAATAGATAATAGCATGAGCATGGAGAAAATACTGTGTACTGCCAGAGATTATTCATATATCCCCAAGCCTTGGCATAGCCATGGAAAACTGGGCTAGAAATATAGTTGCAGCTAGTAGAAAAGGCTGTTTAGTTTCCAAGGGAAAAACAATGGTCTTCTCTGGAGACCAGAGGGTCCCTGCCAGCATTAGGAAAAGAATGTTTTAACCCTAGCTTGAACTTTCCACCAAGGCATTATATAAAAGGAGGTAGGAATGGGAAAAAGAAAGAAAAGTGTGTTGATTGAAGCCTATAGGATCCGTAGGGAATAACGTCTACTCTATCAAAGCAAAGAATGTCTTGCAATTGTGGGGGAATGATTGGTGATGTGAACATAGGTGTTTTAAACCAGAAAAAAGCCACACATGACCATGTGGATTACATTTTTAAAGATATATCAGACTGTAGGAAATTTGTGCTTGTAATTGTGGAAATAAAGCTTTTTTATAGACAGAAATAGTGGGTGAGATGAGGTTCACTCTAAGCAAATGATTGTTATGGTGAAGTATTTTAGTGGTGGCTAGGATAATAGGAAAGAAAGTATGATTCCCATACTTAATACAAATTGATAGAGGAGGAGAAATAGAAAGTCACTTATAGCATAAAGATGGGCAAAACCCAAGAAGGGGAAGCACTAATCATTGGAACAGCTACCAAATTATCCAACACTGCAAGGCACTATCCTAGAAGTACATTTGAGGTGACTCAAACGAGTGGCTGATAATTAAGTTATTCCCTAATATTGTATGTAATAAACATATAGAACTGTGAATTGGAACAAGCAACCATTTTATTACTTTTTCATTAATAGCACTTTTTCTTGTGGCACATGACTGCAGCAAAAGCCAAATTTTAAAAGTCCAGTTTTTGCTCGGTAAGCCATGTCTAGCCTAGCTTTTCTGTTTATTTTTGTTTGTTTGTTGTTAGAGTCTCGTTCTGTTGCCAGGCTGGAGTGTAGTGGCGTGATCTTGGCTCACTGCAACCTCTCCCTCCCAGGTTCGAGTGATTCTCCTGCCTCAGCCTCCCCAAAGTAGATGGAATTACAGACCTGCGCCACCATGCCCAGCTAATTTTTTTTTTTTTTTTGTACTTTTAGTAGAGATGAGGTTTCACCATGTTGGCCAGGATGGTCTTGATCTCCTGACCTCATGATCTGCCCTCCTTGGCTTCCCAAAGTGTTGGGATTACATGCACGAGCCACTGCGCCTGGCCGATTTCCTGGTCTTTTAAATATGAGGCTTAATTAATGATGGTTTGATTCCATGAATCCCAAACTGTTTGTGCAGTAGGGTGGTGCTACTTAAAGTTTGGATCCAAGCTGTCTGCACATCAATCACCTTAAAAGTGTGTTGAGGGGAAGAAAACCCACATATATATATATGTTTATGTGTGAGATATATATATATATATATGGGGGAGAGAGAGAGAGATTGAGATAGAGAAAAAAAGAGATTTAGGGGTAGGGCCTGGGAATCTTAATTTCAACTATCACGCTTCCCTTCTTGAAGTGATATGTGTGTAGGGACTGCATGTTGAGAAACATAGTTCCAGGGAGATTTTGATTGATGAACCCTGAGGAAAGGCGGGGGAGGAAGACAGCCACCAAGAAGGAAGACACAGAGCTGCGAATGTAGTCAGAAACACCAGAGACTTGCCTTTCAAATTCATTCAAATTGATTTCAGATTTGATACCGACAATGGAGTTTTGTCTATTCCAGTTTCCATAATAAAAACTGGAAGTAAGTTGAGATTCACTCTTCCCCTTGCTTGTGTCTTGAAGATCCAAAATTAAAATTTGACTCTGGGGACAAAGAGGGTACTGTTGATGGTATGGCCTGGAAAATCAGCTACAGGCTGGACCTCAGTCAACTGTTAGTCCCTAAGTGACAAAAGGGAGTTTTATAGAATGATGAGAAGCCTTGTTAAAGGACAGTATCAATAATTATTAGAATGATAATAATAAAAGTGAATGTTTCTATCATTTGTTTTAAAACACAGTCTTGAACAGTCTTAGGTAATTCTTATGATAACCATATGGTATCAGCTGGGGAAAATCAGACTAAGTAACTTACCAAGTGTATTTTGCTGCTATGTGGACAAAGTGAGCTTTTAGTTTCAGCCTATTTTTCTTCAAAACCTACAAATTATATCTCTTTGCCTCACTAAGTGATACTGTGAGGGAATGGATGAAGCTATTCCAAATTAACTTTTCACAAGAGACATTAAATCAACATTGATTACACTACTTCTGTCATCAGAGCTTCCAGAAAGTCTTTACACAGGTGGCTCTCGGTTATTTATTGTGTAGGTAACAGCATCCTTCAGAGTGAAGCCTAGGAAAAGATTCAGTTTATTTCAATAAAAAGATTTTCCATTTCTGGGAATAGAGACCTTTTAAGAATATTAGCAGGAGGTGTGTAGTTGAAGTCCCAGTTGAACCTGAGTTGAATGTACTTAAGGACTCGTAGAGACAGATTTGTATGAGAAAGCAAATGTCTTGGGGAATAACTAGGATAGAGAAATAACAAGGGAGAAAGAAATCTGGCACATAGCTATGCCCAATAATACGATAGGTACTGGAAGTGAAGAGCTCTTTTTAATATAGAATAATGCGTATCACTCAGCTCATCTTTCAGCCTGGAAGGACTCAGGTCAAGTGCTAAGAAAACTGAGGTAACACATGAAAGGGCTCTTTTAATAAAAGGTCTGAAATCACTAGGAGCTTCATAACCACATAATGTACTGTGCCACACTGGCTGACTCCCTGGGATTCATTCTCCCCTATGTGTGCAGAGAACAGATAACAGAGCGTGCCTGCCACCTGATGGCATCAAGCACGCAGGAGGCCTCCCAAAGTCTGCACCTTTGGGCTCCACATCCTGTTTGGCAGAGCAGAGAGGATTTGGCCCAGCAGAGCATATGCATAGTGCATACTCAGTCACAATGATCAGGATTTGTGCCAGATATTGAAGAAAGGGGCCTTCGTGGGATTTTATAAGCCTGAAGCAAAAAGAGAGAAAAGAAATGGCAATGATTGCATGGTATCTGAGAGAACTCTGCTTGAATCCATATGAAATACTTTTAGAAATAATAAAGGAAAACTTTGAGGGACTCCAGGTATTTCAAATAGTGGGTAGAAGCAGGCCCTAAAGATGCCATTTATTACAATTAATGCTGTGGTATCCAGCCTCCCAGGGGCCTCCCAGCAGCTCTTGGGTAGAGCTCATATACATTAATTAGTACTGACCCACGTGATGCTGTGTGGTATCTGAGGTTAGGACCTAAAAGGCATTGCAGCCTCCACCTTGTTTTTTTTGGATTGATCACTGTGAAAGAAACTAGACCCCATGTCTTAAGGAAAATCAAGCAGCCCTGTGGAAGGGCCCACCAGGAGGGTAACTGAGACCTCCCACCAAAAGCCCGCACTTGGCATTCATATGTGTGAGCAGATCTTTCACACATAGTCGAGTCTTCAGATGACTATGTCCTGACCCACATCTGACTGTAGCCTCATGAGATATTGAGCCAGAACTTCTCAACCTTCTTCCATATTCCTAACACAAGAAACAAAGGGAAATACTAATAAGTGTGATTAATAGTTTTTTTAAAGTCACTAAGTTATAGAATTTGCCATGCAGGAATATGAACCACATTTTTACTCATAGGATAGAAATTGCTGAGGAGAGTTTGGGTAAGACTCGGATTGCTCCTTAAGTAAAGGGTGAGATTTTTCTGGGTGCTGAAACAATGAGAAACCTTTCTTGAAAGAGGGATGAAAATTGCTAAATGCAGAAAGGCAGATACATCTGTATTGAAAGGGACAGATTTGTTCAGGTTTGGGTCATAATCCTGAAATACAGAATTCTGAATACCATAAGATCCCAAAAGATCAAATTTCCTAAAGATCAAAATTCCTGAAGTCTAAAATTGCTAATGTCTAAAATCATGAAAATCACAATCATAAGATGCATTGTTAGGCAGAATAATTACCTTGTTATTATCTTTTTGCAGAAGAAAACTAATTTAAATTGAATCCTCAAATTATAATTACAGATTTAGAGCTAGGTGCAATCAAGGATTTAAAAGTGAATTTCAAGGTGTTACCAATAAAGTTTGTTTTTTCCATTCAGCCAATGCATTTGGCAGAAAATTTAGATAAGAGGATTGACCACATGTTACAGCAACAATGAGAACTTCAGTTTAAAAATGCATCATTGCCTGTGTTGGCATTTCCTTCCAGCTGATGACATTTCAGGAGGTAATGAATTGAAGCTGCATTTGCCTGAAGAAGTTAGTGAAGTTGCTGATGGTTTCATAAATAATTATGTGCATGCTAGGTTAAGAAGACACTTAAGTAATGGTGTTACTGTTTGATCACCAGTATTGTTTGTGCCAAATTTGTGGTCTGTATATGAGTATATGTGGGAATAGATTCATATGTATGCAAAACAACACAAAAACCTGGCACAGAAGATAAGAAAATATAATAGAAAATGTTCATGTGTATGTATATCACATCATAGAAGAATCTCGGAAAGAGCAGCACCATCTAGAAAGTGAAGGTGAACATATTCTCTGAGAAAAGCCATGTCCTGAAAGAAAACAAATCAGCTACTCATTGTGATGCCAGGGTACAAAATACTGTCAATGCTGTGAAAGTCAGCCAGCTCTTAGGAACTATCTCTGTGCAATTGCCCGTAATCTATCCTTGTAATACACATTTCCAAATGTTAAATTTCCTTTTTATTTTTCTGGAGTTTTTTTCTTCCTTTTTCTTTTTTCAGTTTTTTTTCCCAGTACTTTACATTATCAGCAGTTTTTTTCTTTTGCAATTCTCTATGATATGTGTTTTATCTTTGCATCATTTCCAGTACTGGAGGTGTAAATTGTATAGAGAGTTCTAGAAGGTTTACCCATCCTGGTTTTTGATCCACGATGTCCAAAGACTTAATTGTCCCCTCCTCATTGTATTTCAGATGACAGCAGTCCTAAAACACACTATTACCAACCATAGTGATAGATATTCATACATTTAGCTTTTTGACCTATTTTTTATGAATACAGTTCATCTGCTCGTAACTGTTGTATCAGTATGACTATCATTAGTATACCTGAATGTTCATACTTGAAATCTGTGTTATTATTGCCTATGGTATTGAGTAAAGTAGCTTATGGAGTGTTCCGCTGTGTTTTGCATGTTTCTCAAATAAATATCCTTTTAAAAATGTAAATAAATATCTTTCAAATGATTTTAAAATTACTTTTTGCAGAACTATACTGTCAGGATTTTGATCTGTTCTGAGTTCAACATTTGGATTTATGGTGTTTGGGGGTGTGTCTTTCAGGATTATGATTGGATTTATTTGTCCACAGTGTTGAACACACAGTAGAGTAAGGAATTAGGTGAGATAGATTGGATAGATACAGGTTAGGGAAACCTTTATTTCTAGTTTTAGACCTTGGATGTAAATTAGAAAGCACTGGCTATATGAGATATATAATAATAAAATAAATATTGGTTTTCCAGAATACTGTCTCATCTGGTGATTGGGCATTGAATGCAGTAGAAGCAATAAGACATTGGAATAAAGAAATTGTTTGAATAATTTAATAATTGCAGATGGTAAATATGAATGAACTAACAAAATACATTAAAGAAACTGGACTTTATGTATTTTCAAATATAACCTTACTTTGTAAGACTAGGTCATATTAAACATTTCTTGTAAATCTTTGACTTGGAAGATTTTTCTGCATTCATTAAGAAAATATTTATTATTTTTTATAAGTTGTACATATATTATCAAAAATTTAATTCAAAACTATTACAATTAATCTTTCTTTACATAATGTTAGCAACATAGGGACAATTATTAAATAGTTTAAATGATTTATTGTCCTCTGAATTTATAGATAAAAATTTTAAGAAAATGAAGAAAAGTATTTCTCCTTTATAGTTTCTTTCAGTGATTTTGTTGTTTGTTAATTTCTACTTTGAAACTGCAAGCAGATGTCTGGGAAGGAATTTCACTTTTCTCTGTCAAGATTGGTACTGACCTGGCCAGATAATCCCATTTTCTGGGACTGGGAAAGGAGAAATTAGTTATTACTTTTATCTTTATTCAGCTGTATCTCATAGTGTTCCTTTTTATTTATATCCCATACTTACTTTACTGTTTTTCTCAAGAACTCTCATCTCTGTGTGTGGGGCAGGGAATATCAATATTGTGCCCCTACCTAACAGTTGCCTGAGTCTACAGCTCTGAATCAAAACTAATATATCACACACCCAAATGATGAAGTACTTATATCACCTTTCCAGGTAAAGAATGCATGTCTATAACTACAAATCTAATCATTTAACTGAGATGAAAAGTGATAGTTTTTGGGAATCTGTAAGGAATTTCTAGAGAAAAGAATATATTTAAGAATAGCTCATTTCTAATTTATACCACCTTTTTTTTTTTTTTTTTTTTTGAGACAGAGTCTTGCTCTGTTGCCCAGGCTAGAGTACAGTGGAGTGATCTTGGCTCACTGCAACCTCCACCTCCTGAGTACAAGCAATTCTTCTGCCTCAGCCTCCTGAGGAGCTGGGACTACAGGTGCCTGCCATTATGCCTGGCTAAGTTTTGTATTTTTAGTAAAGATGGGGTTTCACCATGTTGGCCAGGCTAGTCTCAAACTCCTGACCTTGTGATCCACCCGTCTTGACCTCCCAAAGTGCTGAGATTACAGGCATCAGCCATTGTGCCCAGCCAATATCATCGTTGTTCTAATGTTCATGACATTCAAAAAATTTAAAGGCTGTGATCATTAATGATTGTGAAATTAATTTAGTGTTATGATAAGCATTTTTAAAACATGAAATAAAATAGTATTTAACAAAAAATGTCAAAATTAGTTTTACATAGCAAGGATAGGTACTACTTAATAAAACTTTGATTCATGTTTTATACATGTTTGTTTTTGTGTGGGCCATGCTGTAAAATTACCTCTTGTCATGGGTCATAGTTCACATTTTTGAAAGCTACTGATATTTTGGGGTACAAATCCTAAAGTATAAAAAGATTTTTCGGTTTAGTACTAATTTTCTGAATAATTTTTCTTCCAAATTAGAAATAGTTGGTAACAGAAAATGAAAACATATTATATAAGTAGGTACAAGAAGTTATACACTACTTTAAACTACACCATGACCTGTAGTTATGTATAAAATAAAAGTTCATAATTCCAGCAGTAGCTCCAAAAATAATACAATTTTTGACCTCAAAATAACAATATCAAAATTTCCTGTGCAGTTTTCATCTAAAACTATATAAGAAAAAAGTATTGGTAAGTATCTTTTCAGAAGATTGTTGCAGTATGTGTCACAGAATGACTAGAATGACTTGTGGGAACAACATATTTAGCATTGTGAAACAGTATGCTTTAGTTAAGTTCCTGAGAAAGTTAACTTTATTCCTTATATATGCTTCTCTGCCAACAAATTAATTATCCACTTTTTCAATGAAGTTCAAAGCAAACTACATTTTATGACACAAAGTCATTAAAAGCTATGATCCAGGACAATAACTACAAAATAAAAGTAATAATAAGAATTAGAACATAAAAAATGCTTATTAGAGTAACATTTTAATGAATTCAGTATGATAAATTTTCCCCATGACCTGTGATATTTGCATTAATTACTGCATCTATAACTTGCATAGCAATATCTGGCTACTTGGAAGTATATGCTTTGGGGTCTGCACTTCATTTTATAGATAGCCTCAGATTTCCTGTCATCCTACCCATCAACAGGATAGCAATATTGATAATATTGACAAACTTTCAAATATGGTAGAATAGAAATGTAGAAAGAGCAAATTGGCTTAAGTTTAAAACTATATGCGTGTCCTGGTAATTGATATAAACACCTGGAGTTTGAGCAGTGACTTGCTAATTAAGTCCCATGTAACTTGGACTTTTCTTGCACATTTACAATCCACATCTCAATGCAAATTAATTCAGTTCAATCCAGTAAATATTTATTGATTCTCAGTTAAATAGCAAGCGCTGTTATTTTGCTGTTATGCTTCCTGTTCTCAAGGTGTTTATAATCAGAAAAAAGAGATAAGCAAGCACATAACTCAGAAATCAAGGCAGAATATGCTTAATGCCTTTGAAAAGATTACCGACAGAGTACTTTAGAATGCTTATTCAAACAGAAGAAGGTAGCAGCATGAGTTTTGACAGATAATATATATCTCTGAGGGGTTATTGTAAGGGTTAGATGCAACATGTAATCCAGAGGGAGCAACTGTGACAGACTAAGTGTCAGCAAATATTACCTATCATTATTTTCATTTTCATAGTTGCTGCTGTTTTCATTTTCCAGTGTAGCTTATTTAAATAAGAATGATCACATTTGTGTAGCTATCTGAATTTGCTATTTTGATTGCCTTGAGTTCACTAGGTCAGAGAACTAACTAAATCAATTATATTGATTTCGAATCAATACATAAGTAGGGCATGGTAGATTTTTAACACCTGCAATGCATTAATTGTACCTGGTTGTTGCTATCACCAGCTCTTCCACAACTCCCTCTTCAGATTTGTTGGGGTTTCCAAGGGAAGAAACATATCTGGGAGTGAAAATTATTTCCTTGTTTTCCCTAGAGACTTCATTTTTCCTGTTGACATTCCTCTCTCCCTAAGCTGAGGAATTTCACAGCAAACTTTTTTAGCTTGTGAACTCTGTCATTCCTCTTAAAGCTTAGCCACACAAAGATCACACCATAGCTCATCAGAGGACTGTCTGCTTTGTCTGTGATATCCAGCTTAAGGGACTCTGGAGACTGCACCTTGATTTTTATAATTATTATAACTATAGTTGGAAACATTTTTTTCCCCCTATCTTCTCAGTTAAACACTTTGGGGAGCAGGAGGAGCTTATCAGTTACTTAAACACTGACATTTTTAATGTTCAGTTACCATTATGCATTTAAGATGTGGCAATACAAAAATCAATCTTTCTTTAGTGGGCTGTGATGAATGTCCCTATGTGCTTCCAACCAAATCTCACTTTACCGATTTGAAGATGAAAACCTGTTTCTATATCTCTGTTCTATAGTCTGGCAAAGTTGATTCTCAATCAAGTTTTCTGAAAGACTAGATGAAGCCAATGTATTATTTTTTATTTACTCCTATCTTTGCACTTAATTCAAATTATGTGCTTGATAGTAAATTTTCTTAAGAAATCATTGCACTGATCAATTATCAATTTATTGTGACAATGCCAAAAGTTGTTGGTGTCTTTTAATCAATGGCCTTCTTTGGGGATATTCAGATTATTCCATGTATGTCTTGGACAAATATTCATATTTTTCCATTTAAAGGCAAAAAGGATGTATCCTGTGAAATAAACACATATAGCAAGGTTCATAGGGTTGCATTTTAACCATTGAGTTAGATTGCTGTGATAGGAGGCAGTTCCATGTGATTCAGAGAAGAGAGCACTGGAAGTCAAGACTGAGACTAGTTCCAGATTTGCTACTCCCTAGTTACATGACTTTAGACAACTCTGTTATTAATTCCATATAACCTCAATGTTCTCATGTGGGAAACAAAGAAATGCATCCAATGAAACTTGAAGCTGCCTGCAGACTCTATAATTCCACAAATCTAACAAGCTATTACAGGAAAGATAAAATTAACTGGGGTTAGAATTTTATACAATATCTAGCACATACTAAGGAAAAGACAAGGTAGGGAATTGAATTATTAATTTCTTGGATATACTGAGTATTTACTATGTCCATGACATTGGGCTAGATGCCATGTGTGATATGGGGTGTGTGTGTGTGTGTGTGTGTGTGTGTGTGTGTGTGTGTATACTGAGTGTGGCAGGAATCCTAACCTTAAGGGGCTTGGAGTCACCCAGTGAGGAAGACTGGGTGTTTGCATGAGTAATCCCATGCTAGATACAAGCAAGAACACTTCATTTTTAGGAAATTAACTAGGCAATTGAGGCACAATTCATCTTTTAAGACAGCACTTGATGTTCTGTGATAAATGGCTCAATCTAAAATTGCTTCAGAGTGAAAATAATTTTATTGCATATCAGAGCATTGCAATTTGTAGGCAAAAGGCTTGTCAAGTTCACAGGAATGTGTGGGTGTGCCTGTTTAAAAAACACATAATTAGGCCTGAAAATTCTCCTTTCTGGTTCTGTTTTTCCTGAAGACAAATAAACCAATCCCAATCCCTGATTGATAATAATTTGTAAAAGAGGTGGTAGGGCTGAACAGACAGATTAGGGATAGATGTTAAGCAAATTCACACTGGTGTGTTTTTATAGGAAACCAGCAAGGAAATGGCTAGAGTTTGGCACTGCTGGGTTCTATTAGGTTAATTTTTAGCTTTGATTATGCTACCGGGCAACGTTTTCTAACCACATGAAACATGTTAGAAACCTGTATCTTCACATAGGATCTTCCCGTTTTTATTGCAAATTGTTCATGGTGTCCTCATTTCTGAGGCAGCCAGACACTTAGAAAGATTTTCTCAGTTCAGGTTTTCATTTTTCTTAAATGCTCAATAAGAGATAAAAATAAGCTTATAAATAAACTGTTCTTGATTCAGTATATCACCAGCAAGCTAATTTGTCATAGAAACAAGCAGAAGATTTTTTTTTGAAAATATGTATTTACTGCACAGTTCACATACTGAGGCTGAGGAGTGCCAAGTGGTTTATGAACACTGACTTCTTGTAGACATAGATGAAACATTGATGGCTGTTTATCAGGAAGAGAGGAACATGATTAGATTGGTGTTTTAGAAAAGCAATATGGGATGAGAAGGAGAAAATGGGAAAATAATTAAAACATATGTTAACTTCAGTGATTTAAGTGAATGACTCTCAATATTTGTGCTAGGAGATTTGGAGGTGAAGCAAGAGGGCCAAATAGAATCATCCAGTGATCATCCCCTACCCCTTGCAGGAACACCAAATCGAATTATCCACAAAAGAAAGCACCTTTATGCCAGGTACGGTGACTCCCACCTGTAATCCTGGCACTTTGGGAGGTTGAGGCAGGTGGATGGCTTGAGCCCAGGAGTTTGAGACCAGCCTGGGCAGCATAGCAAAACCCCATCTATACAAAAGATACGAAAATCAGCCAGGCACAGTGGTACATGCCTGGAGTCCCAGCTACTTGGGATGCTGAGATGAGAGGATCACTTGAGCCAGGAGGGAGGGGTTGCAGTGAGCTGAGACTGTGCCACTGCACTCCAGCCTTGGTGAAAATGCAAGGCCCTGTCTCAGAATGCACCTTTATAAGAACCAAAAAGCATGTGAGTTATCACAGTGCTTGGGTAGGAAAGACAGTCTTGAATTGCCTGCACTATCCCTCCTTCATCTTCCAGCTGCACAGTGTGGCACCGAGAGAGAATCTGTGTGCTTGACAGAAGGGAAGTGCAGTGATTGTGGGGCTTTGCACTGGAACTCAGTACCACCTGTTACAACAGAAAGCAATACAGGGCAGAACTCAACTGGTGCCCATCGAGGGAGCATTTAGACCAGCCCTAGGCAGAGGGAAATCACTCATCCCAGTGCTTGGAAACTGAGTTCCAGCCAGCCCCACTATCACAATCTAAAGTGATCTAGAATCTTAAATAAACTTGAAAGTCAGTCTAGGCCAAAAGGACTGCAAGTTCTGGTACTGTTTTGGGCTTAGACACAGTGGACTTGGGGTACACATGAGCTAGTGAGCTACCAGCTAGGGCGGCCAACAGAGTGCTTGCTTCACCACTCCCCCACTCCAGGCACCATAGCTCACAGCTCCAGGAAAGACTCCTTCCCTCTGCTTAAGGAGAGGAGAGTGGCTCACAAAGAAGACTTTGTCTTGTAACTTGGATACCAGCTCAGCCAAAGTGGATTAGGGCACCAAGCAGGGTCCTGAAGCCCCCATTCCAGGCCTTAGCTCCGAGATGACATTTCTAGACACACCGTGGACCAGAAGGGAACCTGCTGCCTTGGAGGGAAGGACTCAGTTCTGTCAAAATTCATCATCTGCATATTAAGGAGCCATTGGGCCTTGAATAAACATCAGCAGAATCCAAGAAGCACTTTGCTTGGGTGCTTACTTCAGTGAGACCACGTACTGTGCTGCCTTCAGGTGTGACATAGTGGATTCCGAGCTGTAGTGGCCATAGAGACACTTCTTTTGCTTTGTGAAAGAAGAAGGAGGAGTGAAAAGGGTTTTGTTTTGCAGCTTGAACCAGCTCAGCTACAGTAAAACAAAACACCAAGCAGATCCATAAAATCCCCAGTTCCAGACGTTAGCTCCTGGACAGCATTTCTAGACCTATCCTGGGGCAGAAGGGAACCCAATTCCTGAAAGAAGAGACCCAGGCCTGGCAAAATTTACCAAATGCAGATTAAAGAGCCCTTGGGCATTGAAAAGAGCATCAATGGTAGCTAGGCAGTACTTACCACAGGGGAAGTGGTGGCCATGAGGAGAGACTCCTGTTTGAGGAAAAGAGAGGGGGAAAAAAAAGAGCCTTTTCTAACAACCTGGATATCAGCTCATTCACAGTAAAATAAAGTACTAAGTAGATCCCTAACATTTTCACCTCCAGGTCCTAGCTCCTGGACACCATTTCTAGACACACACTGGGCTAGGAGGGAACTTTCTACCCTAAAGGGAAAGACACAAGCCAGGCTTGATTCACCACCTGCTGACTAAAGAGCCATTGGGCTTTAAATAAACATCAGTGGAAGATAGACAATAGTCACCACAGGCCTTGAGTAAGACCCAGTACTGTGCTGACTTCTGTCTGACCCAGCATAATCCCAGTGGTGCCACAGGGGGGCTTGTGTCACCCCTCCCTCAACTCCAGGCAGCTCAGCACAGAGAGAAAGAAACTTTGTTGGTTTGGGGGATACTAAGGGAAGAAAACAAGAATCTCTGCCTGGTAATCCAAATAATTTTCCCATATCTTTCCCAGGACAACCAAGGTGGTATCTCTCTCTGAGTCTGCAAGAGTCACAGAATTACTGGGTTTGGAAAGGCTTCTGATGTAGATATGGCTGCATTGACCAAAGACCTAGATCACGCACCCGATTTCCTTGGGATACTTGGAAATCTTTCCTAAGAGGAATGGGTAAAAATAAGCCCAGACTGTAATAAACACCTAACTCTTCAATGCCTAGACATTGATGAGCATCCAAAAGTGTCAAGACCATCGAGAAATCATCTCACCAAACAAATTAAATAAGGCATCAGAGACCAATCCCAGAGTGACAGAGGTATGTGACCTTCCAGACAAAGTATTCAAAATAGCTGCATTGAGGAAGTTGAACAAAATTTAAGGCAACACAGAGAGAAATTCAGAATCCCATAAGATACATTTAACAAAGATATTAAAATTATTTTAAAACATTCAAGCAGAAATTATGAGCTAACATGTTCAATTAACAGAGTGAAGAATGTATCAGACTCTCTCAACAGCAGAATTGATTGAGTAGAAGAAAGAATTAGTGAATCCGAAGACAGGTTATTTGAAAATTTACAATCAGTGATTGTATAAAAGATTAAAAAACAATAAAGCATACCTACGAGATCTAAAAAATAGGCTCAAAAGGGCAAATTTAAGAGTTATTGGCCTTAACAAGAAGCTAGCGAAAGAGATGGAAGTAGAAAATTTATTCAAAGAAATGATAACAGAGAACTTTCAAAACCTGAAGATATCAATATTCAAGTATAAGAAGGTTATAGAATACCAAGTAGCTCTAATCTAAATAAAACTACATCAAAACTTTTAATAATCGAACTCTCAAATTTCAAGGATTAAAAAATCATAAAAGCAGCAAGAGAAAAGAAACAAATAACATACAAAGAACCTTCAATACATCTGACAACAGACTTCTGAATAGAAACCTAACAGACTAGGGGAGAGTGGCATAAAATATTTAAAGTGCTGAAAGAAAAAAAACAACCAAAACCTTTTGTCCTAGAATAGTATATCCAGTGAAAATATACTTCAAACATTAAGAAGAAATAAATATTCTCCAGACAAACAAAAGATGAGGGATTTCATCAAAACCAGACCTTTCTTATAAGAAATACTGAAGGAAATTCTTGAATCTGAAAGAAAAGGATATTAATGAGCAAGAGAAATCATCTGAAAGGCACAAAACTCACTGGTAATGGTAAGACATACATAGAATAGTATAATACTAATTGTGGTGTGTTAACTACTGAAATCTTGAGTAAAAAGACTACAGTATGAACCCCTCCCCAGTTCAAATGATTCTCCTGCCTCAGCCTCCCGAGTAGCTGGGATTACAGGCATGTGCCACCATGCCCGGCTCATTTTGTATTTTCAGTAGAGACAGGGTTTCTCCATATTGGTCAGGCTGATCTTGAACTCCAGACCTCCAGTGATCCATCTGCCTCAGCCTCCCAAAGTGCTGGGATTACAGGTGTGAGCTACTGTGCCAGGCCAGAATGTGCATTCTTTTGCTTAGCACACAGATCATATTTGAGGATAAACCATAAGTTAGGCCATGGAACAAGTCTTTAAAAATTTTTTAAAAAAATCTTGTCAAGTATCTTCTCTGACCATAATGGAATAAAATTGGAAATTAATAACAAGAGGAGGGCGGCAGACCCAAATGTTGGAAAAGAAACCTGCAGAGTTTGTCTCCCTGAGAGGAGTACCAAATTTCAACAACTATCTGCACAGAGAAAAGCACCATCACAAGAATCAAATATCAGGTGAACAATCACAGTACCTTGATTTAACTTCACATCACTGAAAGTGGCACTGAAGTGAGTAAGAGAGACAGTCTTCTGTTGCCAAGACTACCAGTCTCCTGTCCACCAGCAGTGTGTGTGTGGTGTGGAGAATGAGTCAGAATTCTCTCAAATAAATTTAACAAAGAGATTGAAATATTAATACTTGAAAATAAATGGAAATTCTAGAGCTGAAAAGTGCAACTGACATACTAAATAATGCATCAAAATATCTTAATAGCAGAATTGATTAAGCAGAAGAAATAATTAGTGAGTTTGAAGACAGATTATTTGAAAATACACAGTCAGAGGATACAAAAGAAAAACAAAAAAATCATATCTGTAACATCTAGAAAATACCTTCAAAAGGGTAAATCTAAGAATTATTGGCCTTAAAGAGGAGGTAGAGAAAGAGATATGAATAGGAAGTTTATTCAAAGGGATTATAACTATTTAAAAATTCATATGAAACCAAAACAAAAGTTCAAATAGCCAAGACAATCCTAAGCAAAAGAACAAACCTGAAGGCATCACAATACTTGACTTCAAAGTATACTACAGGGCTACAGTAACCCAAACTGTGTGGTACTAGTACAAAAACAGACACATAGACCAATGAAACAGAATAGAAAACCCAGAAATAAGATTGCTGCCTACAACTATCTGATCTTTGACAAATCTGACAAAAACAAACAATGGGGAAACAATTCCCTATTAAATAAATAGTGCTGGGATAACTGCTAGCCATATGCATAAGATTGAAACTGGATCCTTTCCTTATGCCATATATAAAAATTAACTCAAGAGGAATTAAAGATTTAAATGTGAAACCAAAAACTATACAAACTCTGGAAGACAACATAGGCAATATCATTCAGGAGAGAGGCATGGGCAAAGATTTCAAGACAAAGATACCAAAAGCAACTGCAACAAAAGCAAAAATTGACAAATGGGATCTAATTAAACTAAAGAGCTTCTGCACAGCAGGAAACACTGTCAACAGAGTAAACAGACAACTTACAGAAGGGGAGAAAATTTTTACAAAGTATGCATTCAATAAAGATCTAATATCGAGCATCAGGAAATTAAACAAATGTACAAGAAAAAACTGAACCCCATAAAAAAATGGACAAAAAACATGAACA
This sequence comes from Plecturocebus donacophilus, assembly GCA_004027715.1. Lineage (NCBI taxonomy): Eukaryota > Metazoa > Chordata > Mammalia > Primates > Pitheciidae > Plecturocebus > Plecturocebus donacophilus. Next base: position 63,478 of record PVKP010000630.1, on the reverse strand, counting down.
GGCTCGTCAAAAGATGATATTCATGAGGCCAACAACCATATGAACAAAAACACAACATCACTGATCATTAGAGAAATGCAAATCAAAACCACAATGATGTACCATCTAACAACAATCAGATTGGCTATGATTAAAAAGTTAAAAAATAACAGATGCTGGCAAGGTTGTGAAGAAGAAGGAGCACATACACTGTTGGTGGGAATGTAAATTAGTTCAGCCATGTGGAAGACTGTGTGATGATTCCTAAGACCTAAAGATAGAAATACCATTGGACCCAGAAATCCCATTACTGGTTATATACCCAAAGGAATATAAATAGTTCTTTTATAAAGACACATATACATGTATTTTCATTGCAGCACTATTCACAATAGCAAAGACATGGAATAAACCTAAATACCTATCAGTGATAGACTGGATAAAGCAAAAGTGGTAAATAAACACTATGAATACTATGAAGTCATAAAAGGATTGAGAATATGTCCTTCATAGGGACATGGATGGAGCTGGAGACCATTATCCTTAACAAAGTAACATGAACAGAAAACCAAATGCTGCATATTCTCTTATAAGTGGGACTAAATGAAGAGAACACATGAACACATGGTGAGGAACAACGCATACCAGGGCCTTTCAGAGAGTGGAGGGTAGGAAGAGGGAGAGGATTGGGAAAAATAACTAATGGGTACTAGGCTTAATATCTGGGCAATGAAATAATCACTACAACAACCCCCTACAACACAGGTTTACCTGTGTAACAAATGTGCACTTGTATCTCTGAATTTAAATGTGAAAGAAAGGAGACATTACAATTGATACAACATAAATTCAAAGGATCATTAGTGGCTACTATGAGCAACTATATGCCAATAAATTGAAGAATCTAGAGGAAATGCATAAATTTCTAGACACATACAATCTACCAAGATTGAACTTTGAAGAAATCTAAAATTTGAGCAGACCAATAACAAGGTGTAATAAAAAGCCTTCTGGTGAAGAAAATCCCACTACATGGCTTCACTGCTGAATTCTACCAAACAGTTAAAGAACCAATACCAATTCTACTCAAACTATTATGAAAAACAGAGGATGTACTTCCAGCCTTATTCAATGAGGACAGTATTACCTTGAAAACAAATCAGACAAAGACATATCAAAAAAGAAGCCAACAAACCTGATGAACATTGATGCCAAAAATCTCAACAAAATACTAGCAAATCAAATTCAGCAGTACACTAAAAATACCATTTATCATAACCAAGTGGGGTTTATCCCAAGTACGCAAGAATTGTTCAACATATGAAAATCAATCAGTGTAATACATCTTATCAACAGAATTAAGGACAAAAATTATATGAGCATTTAAATTGATGCTAAAAACGCATTTAGTAAAATTCAACATCTCTTCATGATAAAAAAAAACTTTAAAAACTGGGTATAGAAAGAGTATACCTCAACACAACAAAAACCATATATGAGAGACTCACAGCTAGTATACCAAATGGGAAAAACCTAAATTGATCACTCATTAAGAGTGATAAATAAATTCATTATAATTGCAGGATACAAAATCAACATACAAAAATCAGCAGCATTTCTATGTACCAATAGTGAACAATCTGAAAAAGAAATAAAGTACTCCCATTTATGATAGCTACAAATAAATACCTAGGAAAAAAAACTCAACTAAAGTAAAAGATCTGTACAATAACAACTATAAAAATCAATGGAGCAATTTGAAGAGAACACAAAAATTTGAAAGATACTCTGTTTTCATAGACTACAAGAATCAATACTGTTAAAACGTCCATAGTACCCAAAGCAATCTACAGATTCAATATGTTCCATATCAAAATACCGATGACTTTCTTCACAATAATAGAAAAAAAAATGCTAAAATTTATATGGAACCACAAAAGACTCAGAATAGCTAAGGCTGTCCTGAGCAAAAAGAGTAAAACTGGAGGAATCATGTTATCTGACTTCAGAGTATTCTTCTGAGCTACTGTAACCAAAACAGTATGGTTTTGGCATAAAAACAGACACACAGACCAATGGAACACAATAGAGAAACCAGAACTAAATCCGTACATCCAGAGTGAACTCATTTTGGACAAAGGTGCCAAAAACATACACTGGGAGAAGGACAGCCTCTTCAATAAATGGAGCAGGGAAAACTGGGTATCTATACACCGATGAAATGAAACTCGACCCCTATCTCATCCCATATAAAAAAATCAAATAAAAATTGTCTAATGACTTGAATCTATTACCTCCAACTCTGAAACTATTGAAGAAAACATTGGGGGAAAATCTCCAGGGCATTGGCCTGGACAAAGATTTCTTGAGTAACACTGCACAGGCACAGGCAACTATACCAAAAATGGACCAATAAGATTACATCAAGTTAAAAAACCTTGCTGCACAGTAAAGGAGCCGATCAGCAAAGTGAAGAGATAACCCACAGAATATAGAAAATATTTGAACCTATCCATTTGACAAGAGATTAAAAACCAGAGTATATAAGAAGCTCAAACCACTGTATAGGAAAAAAATCAATAATTCAATCAAAAAATGGGAAAAAGATCTGAATACACATATCTCAAGGAAAATACACAAATAGCTAATAGGTATATGAAAAGATGCTCAACATCATTGATAATTAGAGAAATGAAAATCACAATAACAATGAGATATCATCTCACCCCAGTTAAAATTTATTTTTTGTTTGTTTCATTTTTTTTTGAACTTTAAAAAAAATTGTACTTTAAGTTCTGGGGTACATGGACAGATCTTGCAGGATTGTTACTTAGGTATACACATGCCATGGTGGTTTGCTGCCTCCACCCCCCCATCACCTACATTACGTATTTCTTCTAGTGTTATCTCTCTGCAATCTCCGCACCCCTGCTATCCCTCCCCTAACCCCCAACCCCACAACAGACTCAGGTGTGTGATGTTTCCCTCCCTGTGTCCATGTGTTCTTATTGTTCCACACCAACTTATGAGTGAGAAGGTGTGATGTTTGGTTTTCTGTTCTTGTCAGTTTACTTATAATGATGGTTTCTTGCTTCATCAATGTCCCTGCAAAGGACATGAACTCACCCTTTTTTATGGCTGGATAGTATTCCATGGTGTATATGTGCCAGAGTTTCCTTATCCAGTCTATCATTGATGGGCATTTTGGTGGGTTCCAAGTATTTGCTATTGTAAACAGTGCTGCAATGAACATATGTGTGCATGTGTCTTTATAATAGAACAATTTATAATCCTTTGAGTATATACCCAGCAATGGGATTGCTGGGTCAAATGGTATTTCTATTTCTAGATTCTTGAGGAATCACCACACTCTCTTCCACAATGATTGAACTAATTTACACTCCCACCAGCAGTGTAAAAACGTTTCTATTTCTCCACATCCTTTCCAGCATCTGTTGTCTCCAGAATTTTTAATGATCGCCATTCTAACTGGCGTGAGATGGTATCTCAATGTGGTTTTGATTTGCATTTCTCTAATGACCAGTGATGATGAGCATTTTTTCATGTTTCTTGGCCACATAAATGTCTTCTTTTGAAAAGTGTCTGTTCATATCCTTTGCCCACTTTATGATGAAATTGTGTTTTTTTTTTCTTGTAAATTTGTTTTAGTTCTTTGTAGATTCTGGATATTAGCCCTTTGTCCAATGGGTAGCTTGCAAAATTTTTTTCCCATTCTGTTGGTTGCTGGTTCAGTCTAATGATTGTTTCTTTTGTTATACAGAAGCTCTTAAGTTTAATTAGATCTCATTTGTCTATTTTGGCTTTTGTTGCCATTTGCTTTTCATGTTTTAGTCATGAAGTCCTTGCCTATGCCTATGCCTGAATGGTTTTGCCTAAGTTTTCTTTGAGGATTTTTATGGTGTTAGGTCTTATGTTTAAATTTTTAATTCATCTGGAGTTAATTTTTGTATAAGGGTAAGGAAGGGGCCTGTTTCAGCTTTCTGCATATGGCTAGACAGTTTTCCCAACACCATTTATTAAACAGGGAATCCTTTCCCCTTTACTTGTTTTTGTCAGGTTTGTCAAAGATCAGATGGTTATAGATATGTGGCATTACTTCTGAGGCTTCTTTTCTGTTCCATTGGTCTATATCTCTGTTTTGATACCAGTACCACGCAGTTTTGATTACTGTAACCTTCTAGCATAGTTTGAAGTCAGGTAGCATAATGCCTCCAGCTTTGTTCTTTTTGCTTAGGATTGTCTTGACTATGCAGGTTCTTTTTTGGTTCCATGTGAAGTTTAAGGTAGTTTTTTCTAGTTCTGTGAAGAGGTCGTTGGTAGCTTCTGGGGATAGCATTGAATCTATAAATTACTTTGGGCAGTAAGGCCATTTTCATAATATTGATTCTTCCTATACTTTTCATCTGTTTGTGTCCTCTCTTATTTCCTTGAGCTGTGGTTTATAGTTTTTCTTGAAGAGGTCCTTTACGTCCTTTGTTAGTTGTATTCTTATGCATTTTATTCTCTTTGTAGCAACTGTGAATGGGAGTTCACTCATGATTTGGCTCTCTATTAATCTGTTATCGGTGTATAGGAATGCTCGTGATTTTTGCACACTAATTTTGTATCCTGAGACTTTGCTGAAGTTGCTTATCATCTTAAGGAGATTTTGTGCTGAGATGATGGGACCTTCTAAATATATAATCATGTCATCTGCAAATAGAGACAATTTGACTTTTTATTTTCCTAATTGAATACCTTTATTTCTTTTTCTTGCCTGATTGCTCTGGCTAGAATGTCTACTACTATGTTGAATAGGAATGGTGAGAGAGGGCACCCTTGTCTAGTGCCAGTTTTCAAAGGGAATGCTTCCAGTTTTTTCCCATTCATATGATATTGGCTATGGGTTTGTTGTAAATAGTTTTTATTATTTTGAGATATGTTCCATTGATACTTACTTTATTGAGAGTTTTTAGCATAAAGCACTGTTGAATTTTGTTGAAGGCCTTCTCTGCATCTATTGAGATAATCATGTGTTTTTTACCTTTGGTTCTGTTTATGTGATGGATTTTATTTATATATTTGCATATATTGAACTAGACTCGCATCCCTGGGATGAAACCTACTTGATCATGATGGATAAGCTTTTTGATGTGCTGTTGCATTTGGTTTGCCAGTAGTTTATTGAAGTTTTATGCATTCATGTTCATCATGAATATTGGCCAGAAATTTTCTTTTGTAGTTGTGTGTCTGCCATGTTTTGGTATCAGGATGATGTTGGTCTTGTAAAATGAGTTTGGGAGGATTCCCTCTTTTTGTATTGTTTGGAATAGTTTTAGAAGGAATGGTACCAGCTCCTCTTTGTACATCTGGTAGAATTCAGCTGTAACCCATCTGGACCTGGACTTTTTTTGGTTGGTAGGCTACTAATTGCTGCTTCAACTTCAGACCTTGTAATTGGTCTATTCAGGGAACAACTTATTCCTGGTTTAGTCTTGGGAGGCTATTCGATTCTCCTCTGTCTAGTTTTTTTATTAGTCTGACTTGTGGTCTATCTATTTTGTTGATCTATTCAAAAAACCAGATCCTGAATTTATGGATTTTTTGGAGTTTTTTTGTGTCTCTATCTCCTTCAGTTCTGCTCTGATCTTAGTTATTTCTTGTCTTCTGCTAGCTTTTGAATTTGTTTGATCTTGCTTCTCTAGTTCTTTTAATTATGATGATAGGGTGTCAATTTTAGATGTTTCCTTGCTTCTCATGTGGGCATTTATTGCTATAAACGTCCTTCTAGAAACTTCTTTAAATGTGTCCCAGAGGCTTTGGTACATTCTATCTTTGTTCTCATTGATTTCAAAAAACATCTTTATTTCTGCCTTCATTTCATTATTTTTCCAGTAGTCATTCAGGAGCAGGTTGTTCAGTTTCCATGTAGTTGTGCAGTTTTGAGTGAGTTTCTTAATCTTGAGTTCTAATTTGTTTGCACTGTTGTCTGAGAGACTGGTTGTTATGATTTCCATTCTTTTGCATTTGCTGAGTAGTGATTTTCTTCCAATTATGTGGTCAATTTTAGAGTAAGTGCAGTGTGTGCTGAGAAGAATGTATATTCTGTGGATTTGGGGTGGAGAGTTCTGTAGATGTCTATTAGGTTCGCTTGGTCCAGATCTGAGTTCAAGTCCTGGATATTCCTGTTAACTTTCTGTCTCGTTGATCTGTCTAATATTGATGGTGGAGTGTTAACGCCTCCCACTATTATCGTGTGGGAGTCTAAGTCTCTTTGTAGGTCATTAAGAACTTGCTTTATGTATCTGGGTGCTCCTGTATTGGGTGCATATATATTTAGAATCATTAGCTCTTCTTATTGCATTGATCCCTTTACCATTATGTAATGCACTTCTTTATCTGATTGTTGTTGGTTTAAAGTTCGTTTTATTCAGACTAGGATTGCAACCCTTCCTTTTTTTTTTTTCAGTCCGCTTGCTTGGTAAATCTTCCTTCATCCTTTTATTTTGAGTCTGTGTGTGTCTTTGTATGTGACATGGGTCTCCTGAATACAGCACACCAGTGCGTCTTGACTTTTTATCCAGTTTGCCAGTCTGTGTCTTTTGATTGGAGCATTTAGCCCATTTACGTTTAAGGTTAATTTTGTTATGTTTGGATTTGATCCTGCCATTTTCATGCTAGTTGGATGTTTTGCCTGTTAGTTGACACAGTTTCCTCATTGTGTCACTGGCCTTTACCAATTGGTACATTTTTGCAGTGGCTGGTACTGGTTGTTCCTTTCTATGTTTAGTGCTTCCTTCAGGAGCTCTTGTAAGGCAGGCTTGGTAGTGACAAAATCTCTCAGCAATTGCTTGTCTGTAAAGGGTTTTAGTTCTCCTTCACTTATGAAGCTTAGTTTGGCTGAATGTGAAATTCTGGGTTGAAAGTTCTTTTCTTTAAGGATGTTGAGTATTGGCCCCCCTACTTTCTTCTGGCTTGCAGGGTTTCTGCTGAGAGATCCACTATGAGTCTGATGGGCTTCCCTTTGTGGGTAACCTGACCTTTCTCTCTGGCTGCCCTTAGGGTTTTTTCCTTCATTTCAACCCTGGTGAATCTGACCATTATGTGCCTTTGGGTTGCTCTTCTTGAGGAATAACTTTGTGGTGTTCTCTGTATTTCCTGTATTTGAATGTTGGCCTGCCTAGCTAGTTTGGGGAAGTTCTCCTGGATAATATCCTGAAGAGTGTTTTCTAGCTTGGATTCATTCTCCCCATCACATTTAGATATACTGATCGAATGTAGGCTAGGTCTTTTCACATAATTCCATATTTCTGGGAGGATTTGTTCATTTCTTTTTACTCTTTTTTCTCTAATCTTGCATTCTCATTTTATTTCATTGAGTTGATCTTCAATCTCTGATATCCTTTCTTCTGTTTGATTGATTCGGCTATTGAAACTTGTGTATGCTTTGAAAAGTTCTTGTGCTGTGTTTTTCAGTTCCATCAAGTCGTTTTTTTTCTTCTCTAAGCTGATTAGTTAGCATTTCATCTAACCTTTTTTAACGTTCTTAGTTTCCTTCCATTGGGTTAGAACATGCTCCTTTAGCTCCAAGAAGTTTGTTATCACCCACCTTCTGAAGCCTGCTTCTGTCAATTCATCAAACTCATTCTTCATCCAGTTTTGTTCCGTTACTTGTGAGAAGTTGTGATCCCTTGGAGGAGGAGAGGCATTCTGGTTTTTAGTGATTTCAGCCTTTTTGTGCTGGTTTCTTCTCATCTTCATGGATTTATCTACCTTTGGTCCTTGAATTTGGTGATTTCCGATGGGGTTTCTGAGTGGACATCCTTTCTGTTGATGCTAAAGCTAATTCTTTTTGTTTTTTAGTTTTCCTTCCAACAGTCAGGCCCCTCTGCTGCAGCTCTCCTGTATGAGGTGTCTGTTTCTATATACAGGAGTCAGGGATCTGCTTGAGGAGGCAGTCTGTCCCTTATCAGAGCTCAAGTGCTGTTCTGGGGGCTCCATTGCTCCCTTCAGAGCTGCTGGGCAGGGACGTTTATGTCTGTTGCAGCAGAACTCACAAATGCTCCTTTTCCCAGGTGCTCTGTCCTGGGAAGGTTGGGCTTTATTTACAAGTCCCTGATGGGCTACTGCTTTTTTTCTGAGATTCCCTGCCCAGAAAGGAGGGAGTCTAGTCACAGTCTGTCTGCAAATGTGTTGCTGAGCTGCTGCATGCTCCACCCAGCTGCTGTGTAACCTTCCTTGCAATTTTGTTTACCCAGGTAGTTAGATTTGCCTTGGTAATGGCAGACTGCCTCAGTAATGGTGGATGCCCTTTCCCACACTGAGCTCAACTGTCCCAGGTCAAGTGCAAACCACTGTCTGGCTGTGAAACTCTCAAGCCAGTGGGTTTCAGTTTGCTGGTCTTTGTGGGGGTGAGACCCATTGAGCCAGACCACTTGGTTCCCTGCCTTCATCCCCTTTTTTTCAGGGGAATGTGGGGCTCTATCTCACAGGCATTCCAGGCACCAGCTAAAACAGCTGCCCTGATTTGTGCTGGAAACACCTGGCACTGGCTGAAACAGCCACTCAGTTCTGTGCTGGAGACCTGCGGTGCTTGTCAGCCTGGCAGGAATCTTCTGGTCTGTGAGCTGTAAAGACCATAGGAGAAGTGCAGTATCTGAACCAGAGTGCCAGAGAGGCTGGAAAAGTCCCCAATGGCCTCTGTTGGGTGGGTAGGGGGTGCTGTCCTCTGGCCCATTGCACTTCCCAGATGAGGCAGTGCCCCATCCTGCCTTAGTTTGCCCTCCTTGGGCTATACTCACTGTCCAACCAGTCCCATTGAGATGAACCTGGTACTTCAGTTGAAAATATGGAGATCACTCACCTTCTGCATCACTCTCTCTGGGAACTGTGCCCCGGAGCTGTTCCTATTCATCTATATTGGCAGAAGTCCTAACATGGTTTTCATCCAAAAGATAGACAATAAGAAATGATGGCAAGAATGAGGAGAAAAAGTAACCATAGAACACAGTTGGTGGGAATGTAAATTAGTACAGGAACCATGGAAAAGACTATTGAAGTTTCTCAAAAAACTAAAAATAGAACTACCATATGACTCAGCAATCCCACTGGTTGATAAATATTCATAAGAATGGAAATAAATAAATCAAAGGCATATCTATACTCCTATGTTTATTGCAGCAGTATTTATAATAGGCAAGATTTGGAAGCAATCAGTGTCCATCAACAGACAAATGGATAAAGAAAATGTGATACATACACACAGTGGAGTACTATTCAGCCATAAAAAGAAAATTATGTCATTTGTGACATGGATGGTTCTGGAAGACATTTTATTAAGTGCAATTAACCAGGCAGAGAAAGACATTGCTTTGTGTATTCTTCTCATCTGTGGTAGCTAAAAATTAAAACAATTGAACTCACGGGAATAGAGAATAGAATAATGATTACCAGAGGCAGGAAAGGGCAGTGTGGGGTAGTGGAGCATGTTAATGGGTGCCAAAATGTATTTAGATAGAATAAATACAATTTAATAGTTGATAACAAACAAGATGACTTATGTCAAAATGAATATACTGCGTATTTAAAAATTATTAAATGTGTATATTTGGAATGTTTTTAACACAAAGAAATGAGAATCTTTGAGGTGGTAGATATTTCATTAACTCTGATGTGTATGTACTTACAAAATTTGTATTATTCCAGTTGCCCCCTGTCAGAAATATCTTTTCTCAAGAATTATGCCTGACATCTTAGAGAAAAGTATCTAGTGTAATCGGTCTCATGGTTTGATTCAAATGCCCATATCAACCCATACACTTAATAGTGTTACTAGGTCCCTTAATTGGAGACTTAATCAAAGGGTGATAAATTGTGTTTTCAAAACTGAGAATAAGTCATAAGGCTTTTGGTTTTTGGCTTGGAATCTCTGAGAAGTAATAGGTAGATCTTGGAGAGAGGTTTGAGTGGAAGGGAGGAGGAAGAAAGTGATCTCTCTCTGTAATTCACTGATTATTGGCATCAGGTTTTGTGATTTATTGTCTATTTGATGTCTAGCATGGTGCTCTGAACTAGATTGCATAGTTTCTTTCAATCTACAACCTCTAATATAATCTCCTTATATTTTAATTTTAATTCTTGTTGATTAACAACTATTGGTTCAAAAATCATGGTAAAACTTGAGAAATTCAAAAAGAAGTGTCAATAATAGTATTATACTAGATTATGAACCAGACTAGTACTTTATTTTCATTTTTCCCTTTTAAAAAGTTATCTGTATCTAGTAAGAAATTAAAACACTGCCAAAGAGAATAGATAAAACAAAACAAACGCAAACTTCTTATCTCTAGTCCTTTAGTTTTCTCTCTGAAGTCAACCAGATTTTCAATTCTTGTGTATACATATTCAGAGATATTCTAGTCTCTCCAAGCATCATGTATGTAAATATCTATATCTTATGCTTTCTTTTTTCCCACTTAGTATCTGAGTCTTACTTTTGTGTACTTTGTTTTTTATATTTATTTAAAAAAAATCTTGGTCTATCTCAGTATATATTCAGTATATACATATACAGATACATATATACAGTATATATACACATATACAGATACATATATATATATACACACACACACACACACACACACATATACAGATATGTATCTATTTCATGTAATAGTTGTATAGTATTTCATTACGTACCTGGACCATGACTCAACCGAATTCCTACTGATTGACATAGCAACTGGTGAACAAAACTGTTTCAAGTTATAAAAATGCAACAGAACTTTGTAGGTGGGGAAACTAAGTCATAACGCTATCTCTGGGTTTGATTCTTTATATTCCATATGGTTTTGAGTCTATTTACTGTCTTTCTATGTTTTTCCCTATGTCTTTTCCCCTTTATCTCAGTTTCTTTCTGTCTACACACATACATTTCTTGTCACTAATCCCTTTTGTGTATCTCACTGTTATGTGGACATACTTTAGAGTTTAAATGTGGAATAGCAGGAAGCATGGTGAGTGGAGCTGGGACTCTGTTCTGGTTCTGCCACTAACCAGATTTCAGACATTTTTTTTTTATATCTAAAGCCATTAATTTTCCCATTTGTTGAGCTACATAAAATTTAAACCTCCCCTTTCTATTATCTTGTATATTTTTTCATTTACATATCTGTTTATTCAGTCATTGTTTAATAAATTTTATTGAGAATCTTCTATTTATCAGGTCTTGTGGAAAGCACTTATCAGTGGGGGAAATTGTAAAGATAAATAAAATATTACTTGGTTTTGACTCAATCCAAAAGAATACACAGATAGAAACAAAAAGTACATTGCATATAATTGTATTTATTAAAGGAAGTTTTAAGGTTTTATTTTCCTAGTTTTTGAAGTGGAGCAATGGAATATTGATATACATCTATTTAAAATTTCTTTTTGTAATTGTAATTGAATGAATATTTCCTGAGGACCAGGAAACAATAGAACAATTTCTGATTATATTACTTCAAAAGGAGAAGTGCTCAATATTTTGCATAATGGACAATTTTATATTTTAACTGTTTCTTTTCAGTTCTTATTCACATGTAGTAATTCACATGCTTATGTGAAATAGGTGCATATCTCATTCTGATTAGTAAGGGATAGATGATGTGCCATGTATGGGTCGAGTCATAGACTGGCCATGAGGGAGAGACTTTCTGTTACTGATGGAAGTGAAGGTGAGAAAATAAGATCTGAAGCTCACTTAGGCTCCTTACTACATAGGGGCAGGGACAAGATGCCAGAATTGTAAAGAGTAAAACATCACCTTTATGGGAATAGTAAAATGTAATGCCTTCTTGGAGTCCTGCTTCATTTAAAATTAAATACAGAGAATCTGTTCAGAACTATTTGCATACTTCTCTTCCATCAATTCTGTGCCACTAACCTTTAAAAAATATTTTAAATAGTAAATAATCAGGAAATTAATATTGGTATTCAAAAAAACAATGTAATTCCATTTATAGGAGGTTTTAGATAATGAAAATGTGAGTGAGAGGACATTTAACAGCTCATTGGCTGAAATATCATTAATATTTTATCTCACATAGTTTTGTCATGGTTATTTAGTTTGTTTTTCTCCTAAGAAAAACTGAGAAAATGACCTGTAAGTTTGAAGACTAAATATATCTCTGTGGGCAAGATGACTAATCAAATTAAAGATGAAATTGCATCAATCCATCTATACATTGCAATAATAAAAATTTAAAAATTCATTTTATATGCTTTAATATTTAAATTATAAAATTTAATATATAGGGATGAACATTATGAAATATAAAAACTTTCTGAGCCTTAGTTTTCTCATCTGTAAAGTGGAAATAATTACAATAATATGAATATATATCTGATAAGATTATTATGAGAAATGAATGAAATAATAGATTTTTAATAATTTTAGCCTGGCACATGATTAGTGCTCAATTGTATTTGATATTATTAGGTGATCTTCAAGGTCTGCTGAACCTGAAGAATAGAACTGGTTCCAGAGCAGAGAAATAAGAATGAATATGATTTACATAAGTTAAAGTACAAGTGCATTACGCTGTTGAGAATGGCTAGAGGACTTACTTCTGTGGCTAATTTTTGAGGAATTAGTGTTTTATTATCTGTGCTCAAAGGAGGACTTTAAGTGGGGGAGTTCTGAGCATATTAGGGAATTTCTATATTTTATTTTTCAATAAAATTACATGTATTTTGTCAAACTTGGGAAAATATTTTTGGATGTACCACATTGCATAGATGCCTTTTAAATATTAGTTTTTAACACCATTCCATAAAAGTCGAACCTCAACTGCATAGATACATTTTTTGGCGAATATTTCCAGCTCTCTCTCATTTTTAGGAAATGATAGGGTAGAGGTACTTATTAAAAACTGACAGATACAAAGAGCATGCATGCTGAGGAGCTCCCTCAAATTTAGCAAAAAAACATAAACAATATCTTCTAGAAGTGGCTCCCATCTCTCTTTAATGTTTATTAATTGGACTCACCTTTGCTTGAATCCTGATCTTTGCCCAGTAGTGTTCTTCCTTCTCACTAACCCCAGCCTTCTCCCCTCTTTCTTGTTTTTTCTACCCTTCTCCCTCCTGCAGTGAAAAGAGCAGTATGAAACCTTCCTCTAGAGACCCTCCACTCAAATGGCCATATGGGTTTAATGTATAATGCATGCAAAACAGTGTGAGTTGCAGATAATTCAAAAGAGAAGCCTCTGAGGCTGGGCTCAGGAGGCATCCTTTCATAATAATTAGAAAATCAAACAGCCATTTCATTGGAATGTAATAACCCTGGCTCAAATAGTGCCAGGGAGTAATATATCTCTATAATGCAACCTTCTCAACACAATTATTGGGCAAATGCACTTATTCATAAGTAATATGTTCATTGTCCTTAGAATTTCCTACTTTGATTTGACTGAAACTCTATGGACACCTCTCTAACATGAGCTGTATCACTAAGGTATCATGTAGACACAAAATAATCCGAGGTTTAATTTAGATGTTAATTTTTCAGTAACATATTAAGAAACTATTTTGGGGGAGGCAGTTAGGGCAAGACTTGGGCATGGTCTTTCAGCCAGTGATGTCAACTTATAAGGGAATGTCATTTTTCTTTGTTTCTGGCCCAGGAATAATATTTGAAATTAAGACTTGTGAACTTTTTCTTTGCCATCATACTCCAAATTTTCACATATAATCAGGGTTTTAAAAAACTCTAAGAAGTAGTAGAATGTAGAAATATTTACTGGGCATTTAATATGAGTAATGAGCTCTTGGTAAGTTATGAACAAACAAATAAAGCTGTTCTCCAAATAAATCAGTGTGCATGACTTCACTTTTTATGTCTACATCTTTTAGGACAGTTCTGCAATCCTTTGGAAAATCTTACTGGAGATACATTATTTATTGGATAAAATTGGTCCAGAATTTTCTAAGGTGAGCAAAAATATTTGGGACAGTTCACCTCATTTACAAAGGAGCTGCAATCAAGACTCTTTGAGTATTTTATGAATGAAGACATATGGATAATTACTTTGTAAGGTTCTAGGGCTATGACATTTGATCCAATTTTAGAAATATTCTATAAAGGGGAGAATATTGAATGTTTAAAAAATCAGAGTTTCTGGCTGGGTGTGATGGGCTCATGCCTGTAATCCCAGCACTTTGGGAGGCTGAGGCAGGCGGATCACGAGGTCAAGAGATCAAGACCATCCTGGTCAACATGATAAAACCCCATCTTTACTTAAAATACAAAAATTAGCTGGGCATGGTGGTGCATGCCTGTAGTTCCAGGCACTAGGGAGGCTGAGGCAGGAGAATCTCTTGAACCCAGGAGGTGGAGGTTGCAGTGAGCTGAGACCGCACCAGTGCACTCCAACCTGGCAACAGAGCAAGATTCTGTCTCAAAAACAAACTAAAACCCCCCAACAAATCAGGTTTCTTTAAGCTGGAAGGAAAGTTAGATGGCACAAATTTAAAGAATCCCTGAACTTAATCTGATGTAGGGCCTAGATAGTAGATAGCATGAACCTCTTATATTTCACGTGAAAGAACTGAGTACAGGTTATCCACCATACACTTACATGGGATCCATCAGGTGGACATTCAACCTCTGCTTAAACACCTCCAGTGACAGAAAGCTCACTTTTCTTGTGGCTACTGTTCCAATATTGAATATCTCAAATTGTTATGCAAATTCTTGTGCAAATTTCCATTTACAAATTTTTCTTTTACAAAATTCACATTTCATTTTTTTTTTTTTGCTCAGCTTGTCAGAAGTGAACCATAAAGTGATATGTTATCAAACAATTAACCTCTTTAACCCTTAATTTTTGCTAGCACAATGATACTTTGATGTTGCAGCACAAATCCATGAGAAAGAATAGATTGTTGGTGATGTTAGGAAGACTGTTTCTCTATATAGATAGAGTACCTTACAATGTATACCTAATTAAATACCTACATCTGAAAAGTGATTGTATAAAGTAAGAGAAGATGATTCAGGATAATATTTTTGTGATTTAGGAGCAGGATAGGCAATTTTAAATACAACTTTTAAACTGTAAAGCATAAGAAGAAAACTGATCATACTTTTTATCAGAATTAAGGATCTGTTCAATGAAGGACATCACAGACAAAGATAATGCACAGGTAACAGAATGGCAAAAGGAGGGAACCATTTGTAATAGCTACAAGTAATAAGGCATTAATGGCTAGACTAGAAAAGAAATTCTTGCAAATTAACAAGAAGCTGACAGGAGCCCGAGTAAAAAGTGGGCATGGGATTAGAATGGCGGCTTACAAAGCAGAATCTCAAGAGGTTAACAAGCAAAGAGATGCTCAAATACATTTGTAATGCTGAAAATGCAAATCAAAAGAATGAGCTATCATTTTATACCTATGCTCCAGGCAGTAAGTAGAAAGGTAAATAATGCCAACTATTGACAAGTTTGTGGAGGTATAGGAATCCATATTTATTGCTGGTGGGAGATAAAACTAATGTATCCACTCAGAAGAGCAATATGAGCTCATTTATTCAAATAAATGTTCTCATACCTTATGTTTAAATTATTTATTTCTTCAATATATATCTCAAGAAAAGTCTCTCACAGATTTATTGAGGGACATGTACAAGGATGTTTATTGCTGTATTATTTGTGGTGGTGGGAGTTGAACCAACCATCACTGGCAGAGCAGATAAAAGAATGTGTTCGGTGTATATTATGGAATACTATATAGTGGCTAGAAATAATAAATTATGTTCATATAGCAAATATAGATAGATTTTAAAAACATAGTGCTTAGTGAACATGCAAAAACACTATTTACCTAAGTGAATTCATATATTTGAAATCATAATTTGAATTCATATGTTCAAAACATAAAAAAAATCACGTTTATAGTAAAACATTTAAAAAAAAGAGAAACACATTGAACAAAATGAAATGATTGCCTAGAGAGGGAGTAGTAAATAGCATACAGGAAAGGGAATAAAAGGAACCAAATAAAGAAAAGGGACTTTTTAAATAGCCCAATGTAATAACATGCCATGGCCTACAGAGCCTGATTAACTCAACACTTTGCATCTGAAAGTCAAAGGAAAAAGATACCTAATAACAATGCCTTGAAGAGTCCTTTGAATCATCCAAAAAAAAATCCTAAACATATTTAGTAACAGTAACATTTTATCATAATATAAATATTTGACATTAGACTACTGCATGTGAATATAGGGAACTTGAAATTATCCAAAAATATTTTGGCTAATCAAATATTTTGGATAATTATGAAGTTTTTATTAAACAGGTACAATTGGAAAGAACGAAGCTACAAACCTTACTAATAAATGAGGAACATTTATTCTTGTCACCTTCCCACTGCATTTTTCACTGTTTTGCATTCTTAACCTTATTTAGGAACTAGTCACTTTTCAACTGTTACACCTCTGCTCCTCTTTCCCCCCGCCCCCCACTACTATGTCATATGTAACAGGCCAGAAGCCTGCTTAAAAAAATCCTGTCATTATTATTATTATTATTATTATTATTATTATTAAACCACTTTTGAATGGAGCCGTTTCTAAATTACTTTCTATTCAGGAGCAGAAGTAAATGCTGGTGAGTATTTGACAGCATGACTATAGGGTGGGCTTCCTTGGCAAGTGACCCGGGCAGTCACATAGGGCTTCATTCTCAGAAGGGACCTGGGCTTGTTTTCATGCTGTGTAGTCACCATCCTGAAATTTTTAATAATGTTTTTAACAAGGGCTGCTTATTATCATTATACACTGGATTCTTACTCTCAAATTTTATAGCCAGCCTTGCAGAAGTAGTTGCAGAATTCAATTTATTTAGCAGTGCTTTGTTGCACACTTGCAACTCAAAGGAAAATAAGGAATTCTTCTTCTTTTTGGGAGTTCCTTAAAACAAAGGAGACATACATATCAACAACTAATTTATAGAGCAATACATATTCACAGTTGTGAAAACCTGCTTCAGATGTTTGGGAGGTATGGGGATTTGCAAATGAACAAAGGGGTTAGAAGTATTTGTTTCACATAGATGCATAGAATCAAAAAGATATCAGAATTATTTCATTTAAAACACAATGGTAGTAAACCCTTTCTATCCAGAAATGCTCTGTCATTTTGTATGAAATTAGTACTGAATGTTATTTCAAGGAGAATTTCTGAAATGCCAAGCTACTTAGTTTTTGCTTTTTAACTAAATGGTGATTTGATAGCAAATAAAAACTGGGTCCAGTTTCACTGGCTTTGTTAATGCATGTCTTCAGTCAATTCATTTCATTTCCATTGCATTTTCAGTTTCTAATTTCTAATTTTTCTCTTCCATGCTCCATTAATTTACCTTGTAGGCTTCTCTTTGCAAAATTTGATTTCTAAAGTTTTGATGAAGTATTTTTTTTTTGCTCTTCCAGTGAATTTGTAATACATTAAATCTCTTATTTCTACCATTTAATTCTCATTTGAACCTCATTAAGCATCCTGGCTTAAGATGTAGAATTGGCTCAGGGGTGAAATAATGCCGTAGCTTTTCTCTAATTCTCTTCCAGAGCTAAGTTTTATCAGTATTTCAAAACCAAGATGGTATGTATAGCATGTATCATCCAATTGAATATAAAACTTATTACATTTATTCTTGGCGTAGAGAGAAAAAATAAAAATTTCATTTAAAAGCAATAAATGAAAGCTTAGAATCTGTTCTTAGGTTCACCCTCATTGGATTATTTTGGTACAAAACAGCTAATACAGTTCTACTTCATTTTTCCGAGTTCTCATTGTTTTCCTAATTTTAACCATAATGTTAGCTAGATTAATTTACTTAAAAAATTAAAAATAACTAAAAGTAACTCCAGATGGATTAAAGCCTTAAATACAAGGCCTAACACTATAAAAACCCTAGAAGAAAACCGAGGCAAAATCATTCAGGACATAGGCATAGGCAAGGACTTCATGACTAAAACACCAAAAGCATTGGCAACTAAAGCCAAAATAGACAAATGGGATCTAATTAAACTCCAGAGCTTCTGTACAGCAAAAGAAACAATCATTAGAGTGAACTGGCAACCTACAGAATGGGAAAAGATTTTGCAATCTACCCATCTGACAAAGGGCTAATATCCAGAATCTACAAAAAACTAAAACCGATTTACAAGAAAAAAATAAACCCATTCAAAAGTGGGCAAAGGATATGAACAGACACTTTTCAAAAGAAGACATTTATGAGGCCAATGAACATATGAAAAAATGCTCATCATCACTGGTCATTAGAGAAATGCAAATCAAAACTACATTGAGATACCATCTCACTCCAGTTAGAATGGTGATCATTAAAAATCTGGAGACAACAGATGCTGGAGAAGATGTGGAGAAATAGGAACACTTTTACAGTGTTGGTGGGAGTGTAAATTAGTTCAACCATTGTGGAAGACAGTGTGGCGATTCCTCAAGGACCTAGAAATAGAAATACCATTTGACCCAGCAATCCCATTACTGGGTATATATCCAAAGGATTATAAATTATTCTGTTATAAAGACACACGCACACAGATGTTCATTGCAGCACTGTTTACTATAGCAAAGACCTGGAACCAACCCAAATGCCCATCCTTGATAGACTGGACAGGGAAAATGTGGCACATATACATCATGGAATGCTATGCAGCCATTAAAAAAGATGAGTCTGTGTCCTTTGTAGGGACATGGATGAATCTGGAAACCATCATTCTCAGCAAACTGACACAAGAACAAAAAAACAAACACTGCATTTTCACACTCACAGGCAGGTGTTGAACAATGAGAACTCATGGGCACAGGGAGGGGAGCATCACACACTGGGGTCTGTTTGGGTGAGGAATAGGAGAGGGACAGTGGGGGTAGGGAGGTTGGGGAGGGGTAACAGGGGGAGAAATGCCGGATATAGGTGACAGGGGGATGGAGGCAGCAAACCACATTGCCATGTGTGTACCTATGCAACAATCCTGCATGTTTTGCACATGTACCGCAGAACCTAAAGTACAATAAAAAAAATATATATATATAAAAGATTATTAACCTAATAAAATAACTTTATTGAGGTGTAATTTACTAACAATAAGCATTTCTAATGAGTTCTATTTGTTGCTGAAGGTCCAGGCTTCCCTCTGACATCATTTCCTTTAGCTTTGTTTAGTGTTTCTAATAGCATAGGTCTGGTGTACACACATTTTTTTTTTTTTTTTAGTTTATCTTAAAATGTCTTCATTGCTTCTTTATTCTTAAAGGATATTTTCACTTGTAAAATTCTGCATTGGCAGTTTTGTTCTTTCAGTACTTTAAATATGTTGTTTCCTGTCTTCTAGCCTTCATGCTTTCTGATAGGAGAAAGCTTGTGTCCATTCAATTCTTTCTTCCACTGTATGTAATGTTTCTTATTCTCTTTTGCTTTTGAAATTTTCTCTTTGCCTTTAGTTTTCAATAATTTGATGTGTCTAGGCATGGCTTTCTTTATATTTATACTGTTTAGGGATTTGGACTTCTTAGATTTATAAATTCATAACTTTAATTTGGTAAAACTAGGTAAAGATACAAATTTATATGTATTTAATAATGAAATCACACATATATATATTCAAAGATTCAGAGAAATAATGTAATAGTGAGACTCATGTCTCATAATTCTCCTTCTGAGACTCTAATTACCCCTTTGATATTGTCCCACAGAATTGAGGCTTTTAAAATTTATTTTATAATTTTTTTCTGTTTGTCAGAATTGATAATTTATTTTAATCTATTATGTAGACAGATTCTTTCACTTGTCATCTTAATTCTGCTATGAAGCTGAATTTTTAAATTTTCACCTGTAATATTTTTTGAGTTCTAAAATTTCTATTTGTTTTTATTAGCTTGCCTATTTCTGTGCTATTTTCCATCCATTAGTTCATTATATGAATATGTTCATTTTCTTCATTGAGCATAATTATAACAGTTTCTTTAAGTCTTTGTAATAATTCCAATATCTGGATTATCTCAGAGTTGGGTTCTTTTGATTAACTTTCTTTGAGATTTGGTAACATTTTTCTGATCTGTGAATGTTGAGTAATTTTGGATTGCATCTTGGACAATTGAGACTCTGTAATCTGTTATAAAGTATATTCTAAAGAGTGTTAATATTTACTGACCAGCATATGCCTGTGAAGAAAGAGCCCAAGAGTGGGGAGATAAATACCAGAAAGGATGAGAGGGAACAGTGTCTGATGCTCAGGTAGGGCTTGGTACCTCAGGTAGGGCTTGGTACCTCAGGTAGGACATACTGTGTTGACCTATTAGCCATAATGGAAAACCTCATAATACATAAGCAATGAAGAGAGTACTCAAAATGATCTTGCTCATTATTGAGAAATAATTAGCCCCAGACTGAAACTGTTCTGCTCTCATTTGTCAAATCTTAAAATCAAGATATATAAACATCAAACTATTTCCAAATTACTTAGTTGTGTCTCAAAGCAAAATATTTATAGAAATACTACATATCTAGTTCTATAAGGTTAAATTATAATGTCTGGCATCTAACCAAATATTACCCGGCATACAAAGAAGCAGAAAAATATGATCCATATTGAGGAGAAAAACAAATCAGTTAAAACCATCCTGGAATTGACACAGGTGTTGAAATTAGCTGACAAGAACATTTTAAATGTTTTATATAATGATATTCCATAGTTAAAAAATTTAAGTACAGATATGGAATATATAAAACATATTGAAATTAAACTTCTAGAAATAAGAAGTACAATGCCTCATATATGTGTGTATGTGTGTGCGCATGTGTGCACACACAGACACATATACATATATGGGCACCTGAAAAAGGATGCAAAAAAAGAAACAATTTACAGCAGTCACAAATAAAATACTTAGGAATAAAATTAATCAAGGAGGTTAAGGATGTGTACCTTGAAAACTCTAAACATTGATTGAAGAAATTGAAGAGGACATAATTAAATGGAAACATATTCTATGTTCATAGATGAGAAGAACTAACATTGTTAAAATATTCATACTACCCCAAGTGATCTGTAGATTCAATATAATAATATTTTTCATGAAAATGGAAAAAAACCAATTCTAAAATTTGTATGAAACAACAATAGACCCCAAATAGACAAAGTAACCTTGAGCAGGAAGAGCAAAGCAAAGAATCACCTTACCTTATTTTAATATATACTACTAAGATGGAGTAATCAAAACAGCATGCTGCTGGCATAAAAACAGGCATATATACCAATAAAACAGAATAGAGAACCCAGAAATAAATCCACACGTAACAACTAAATGATTTTCAACAAAGTTGCCAAGAACATACAATGAGAAAAGGACAGTCTTTTAAATAAATGATGTTGGGGAACTGGATATTCACATTCAGAAGAATGAAATTAGGCTCTACAATAGAGTATATTGTATAGGCTCATACCATATACAAAAGTCAACTCAAAATAGATTAAAGACTTAAATGTAAAACTTGTAACAATAAAATTACTAGAAAAAAAAGATTTGTGATATTGATTTAGGCAATGATTTTTTGGATATGATCTCATGCACAAGCCATAAGAGCAAAAATAGACAAATAAGATTGCACCAAATTAAAAAGTTTCTGTAGAGCCAAAGAAACAATCAACAGAGTGAAGAGACAGTCATTTGAATGAGACAAACTATCGGCAAATCATACACTTGATAAGGGGTTAGTATTTAAAATATATAAGAAAGTCATAGCAAGAAAACACATAACCTGATTTAAAAATGGACAAAAGACCTGGCTAGACATTTCTTCAAAGAAGACATACAAATGGCTAACAAGTAGATGAAAAAACTCTCAGCATCACTAATTATCACAGATATGGAAATGAAAACCACAAGATATCACTTCACACCTGTTATATTAAAAACTATTATAAAAAGATGAAAGATCACAAGTGTTGGCAAAGATGTGGAGAACAGGAAACTACTGTATCTTGTTGGTGGGAATGTAAATTAGTATAGGCATTACTGAAAACACAATTTCAAAAATTATACTTAATTTTTAAAATTTGATTAAAAAATTAAAAATAGTACTATGATACTATCCAGCAATCCCATAACTGAGCAAATATACAAAGGAAATGAAATCAGTATGTTGAAGAGATATTTGCACTCTGATGTTCCTAGTATTATTTGCAATAGCCAAGATATGGAATCATCTTAAGTGTCCAACAAATAAATGGAGAAAGAAAGTGTCATATATGTGTATATATACGTATAATATATACACACACATATAATATTGTGTATGTATTATATATGATATGTATAATATATTATATCTATATTATATACATGTATACAATGGAATGCTATTCAGGCATAAAAAGAAAATCATGCCATTTGTGACAATATAGGTGAACCTTATGTCATAGACAAAGGACATTATGTTAAGTAAATAAACAAGACACAGAAAGACAAATGTTGCATGATCTCATTCATATGTGGAATTTTTAAAAGTTGAACTCACAGAACTAGAGAATAGAATGGTGGTTCCAAGGGACTGAGGGTTGGGGGTGGGACTTGGGTAGATGTTGGTCAAAGGATACACAGTTTCAGTTAGGATGAATAAGTTCAAGAAATCTATTATACATGTTGACTATATTAATGACAGTATATTATGTTCTTGATAATTGCTAAGACAGTAGATTTTAAGTGTTCGCACTACAAAACATAAGTATATGAGCTAATGCCTATGTTAATTAACTCAATTTACCTGATACTTGAGGATGTTCCATGTATCAAGGGAATAACACTATTGTGGCAGTTAAGAAATACTAAACCTAGCTCACTGAAGTCATAATTATAGACATTTCAACAGCTAAAATTCTTAAATGACATGGAAATATGCAGCCATCCCATGAGTTGTCTCCAGCAAAAGAATAGTTCTCACTTCTTAGGTAAGTTGATCCATAATCTATCGTTCTACAGATGGCTTTCTTTAATGTCTCTAGTTTAAGCACCATTGTTATCACCTAGTACTGGACACGCATCTTGAGTACATGCAAGAATGTGCTCCAAACATTCTTGCCATTGGTTTGCCAATGAATAGCTACTATTGACAGAGACACAAATTGTGGTCCATTTAGTTGAGATCCTAAGTTATAGTGTGAAATCTCAAATTAAAAAGCATAGTCACCTACAGAAAAAAACTAATGTGACTGATTTTCTCAACTGCAGGTTGAGGCCTGGCAGGCATTTAATCTTCATTACATAAAAAAGTACAGTTGTTTATCTTCATGGCTAATTTAGTAAGAGGAGGAAAGCTAATAAACTTCAGAGATTCATGGATATTTAGGCCTTATATATTCATGGATATAAGCTGGCTTGATCTATGAGACCATTTTTCTGTGTTTGAATCTTGATTACCATTTATTAGCCATATGATCCTGGTTATTTTACCTCCTTACTTATCAAATAGATCTAATGCTATCGATCTTAGAGAGTTGTGAGAATTGAATGAGTTAATACATAAATGTACTTGGAAGAACGCTTGATTCATGGTTAGCATTTAATAAATATTAACTATTATTATTGCTGTTGCTATTATTATCACCAGATAAGCTTAGGAAATGTTTTGAGATTTTCCTACAACCATCCATAACTGCTGATTTTTCACAAATGATAAAGTTTATGAAAATAAATCTTCATATTTAATGTACATGTATATATTCCACATATATATTTTAGTATTTATTTTTACATCTATGACTTTATTCATCTATATTTTCCTTTTCCCAGAATTATTTTTAAAGGTTTTTGAAAGAAGGAACAGACTGTGTTTTATAAATATATTCAAAGTGTGTGGAACATAGGTGTTTAGTACACAGTTATTGAATAAAATTGAATTCAATTGAAAAGGAGAAGAAAAACTGTTTTGAGTCCATTTCCCCCCTGCTAAAGACGGCCAGCTAGGTATGGAGCACAGAATATGAACTTGAAAACACAAGTTCCAGTTTTGGGCCTTTTGTTTATGACCTCTGTGTCACTGTGCCCATCATTTAATAGCTTTGAGCTCCAGTTTCCTCATCTTTGCAGTGGGGAACTAACACCGGTTACACTCATAATAATTAATTAAAAGTAAATAAAGCCACTCACATGTTAGCTATGATTACTTTTATTTTGTTACCACCTATTATTTTTTATTTTGAATTCCAATTTTCTGGGAGATGTAAGCTTTTAAATTCTTTTCTATTTCCAGGGCCAATTAAATAACCTCTCAGTCAGAGTTACTTTCTTCTCTTCCGTTGCCTGCTCAGCCAGTTTCCTACTACTTCCTAGACTTAACCTTCCAAACATGACTCAAGGCAGATAAGATCAATCATATTTAGATCTTACATTTCCCCGTTACCTAATTTTATATCTTGCTTTTTGAAAACAGCAGAAACCCAAAGAGACATGAGCAATAACGCTGCCATTATTACTTTATGTAGATCCTACCTTACCTCTTTAACAGTACTTCCTTGTCCAGCCTAAGGCAGTTCTACCTCACTTCATTTTGATCTGGATACTACATGTGGAATGAAAGACACATTCTGAGTGACATCTGGCCCCTCTACAAAAAGAACAAATAAGCTATATCTAGCCAGTTACAAATGCCACACAAAAGAACAAGATCTTTCTCAGTCACTGTTTTTTCAGTAATTCTCTAATTTGGTTTTTATTGCACATTATTTTTCTCAATTGTAATTCATTTGAGCCTTTCCTACTATGAAAAGATCAACTGTCATGACCTGCATTTTTTCGTAACACTGAAGCATGGAAAAACTCAGGAATGCTAGACTTCTGCATTGAAACTTGGAACAACAACAACAAAAAAACAACACACAAAACAGCTGTCTTCCTCTTCTTATATATTGTAAATCACTTCTTTATTTTGTAACAAAGTGCTTTTTCATGATTCATTTTGAAACTGACTCATATAATTGTTGCTATCCTGACATTACCTGATAATTTTTTTGTTCATGTATTTTAAAATATTGTCAACTTGCTTGCAAACTGGTTCGAAAGTCTGCAGGGCAAACACAAGAGCTGGCCCTGCAAACTGTAATGCAGTGGACGTGATGAATTTCTTATACCAGTAGCTTTGACAGAGAAAGAGTGCTCCCACCTCTTTTTTTTTTTTTTAAGTAACCTAAGTACACAATGAATTTATGACCACCAGAAGGCTCATCCTGATGGGTCAATAACTCCCCTGGAAACTTAGTGCAAGTGATTTTCTAGACCTTTCTTTATTTTAGGAAGTAATTCAATTTAGAGTTCTTCAGTAAGGTACATTCTGATTAGGGTATTGGAATGAAATCTTATCCTAGATACAAGTCAGAAGTATCAATGAATGTCATCCCCTGAATTAGTTTTAGAAATAAATTATTTGGCATTGTGTATACACAGCAATAAATAGTATGTTTCTAAATACCAAGGCCAGCATTAAGCAGAACTTTGCATTTTTACATTTTTAATAAATGAATGTTTTTGAAAAGATGGCAAATTCTTGATGACTGGGCTTCATTTTAAGTCAGTAAATATACTGTGAGACTATATAAAATTTCAGTAGGTTTTTCCCAGATTTCATCATTTGCCCTAGGGTGTAAGGTTTACTCTCTATGAGCTTGAATACTGAAATTGGATTTTTAAGTTGATATATGGTCTATGAAGAAAGGATTACTTTTTAAAATATCTTTTGAAGTAAGGGTTAATTACTTTTTAAAATATCCTTTCAAGTGACAAATTGGAGAAAACATCTTTAAGTAATTTTTTAAAAACAATTTTATTTGTGTAAATTTATTGAGTACAATTGTAATTTTGTTACATGGTTAGATTGTGCAGTGGTGAAGTCAGGGCTTTTAGGGTATCCATCACCCAAATCTACAGTGTATCCATTAGGGTATTCACATATGACATTTTATAAACATCCTAGAAATAGAATTCTTTCCCTTGAAAGAGTTTTGAAAAACATTTGTTTGTTTTATAAATCATAATATACATTCTATTTTGCACCATAGCAACTGATTTACAAAGGTTTATTTTAGAGATTGAGTCTCATTCTATTACCAAGCTAGAGTGCAGTGGTGCATTGATAGTTCTGGGAAGCCTTGAACTTCTGGGCTAAAGTGATCCACCTGCCTCAGCCTCCTGAGTAGCTAGGACTACAGGCATGCACCACTACACTGAGCTAATTTTAAAAAATTATATAGAGAGGGTCTTGCTATGTTGCCCAGGCTGGTCTTGAACTTCTGGACTCAAGCAACCCTCCCACCTTGGCCTCCCAAAGCTTTGGGATTAAATGTGTAAGCACCTGGCCTGATTTGAAAATTTTAATATAGACCCAAATAAAAGCTTTTCAATGGCCTGACATGCCAAAAGGGGATTTAAAGAAATTGTTCAGTGATTAATTTATGTGTCATTTGAAGAAGGACATTTAACTTTGATTGCATCTGCAGTCAGTCAAAATGACCTGATCAGCTTATGTGACTTTCTGCCTTTCAGATCTCCCCACCTGCTGTCACTGTTATTAGATGTTTCACCCAGAATGTCCTCCCATCTCATAATGGCAAGGCAAGGCATTACTAGGGATGCTATCTTTTGAACTTTTTATTATTATTATTATTTTGTCAAATAAAACTTTGAAGATTACTTTAGTAAAAAGCAGTGATTTTTTAATGTATTTTAAGATAGTCTTCGAAATTCTTGAAGATGGTAGAATTCAGATTCAGATATGTGGCGATTTGTAGATCAGTTTACAATGATATATTTTTGTGGTGATTTCTGGGATCAGAGCTGAGTTATAGACCAGATTCTCAAGATGAAGCTGTGAACTGAATCAGCATCTAGTATCTAGGGGATTGTCAATTACCTTTAGTCAAGCACTCTTGGATAATTGCAAAATAAATACATCACCTGGTACCCCCATATGCTCAGGGTCCCCTAGCTCAGAGTTGATGCCATTCTTTCTAATGAGCTTTGAGCTTTTTGCCAATTAATTGTCAGGCAATCCTTTTAAAGATCCTGAAGACAACAGCATCTTTTGCAACCTTATCTGAGAGTTATTTTATGAAGAGACCATGGCATTCATATCACATTAGCTTCTAGTTATTGCAAGGAACATTGGAAAGATATGTGGAAGCCTTTGTTAAATATAAAGTTTCATAAAAATACAAGACACAAGGGTCTATTGTTATAATTTGACAGGCTGTGGTTAATATTTAATTTCAGTTACTTATGGAAGCATGGAAGCCACCTGGCTGGTCTGGAGCCCATGAGCTATTATCCGCTTGGAACTGTCCCAAGGCTAGGCCTGCAAGGCAGGAAGAAAGGGGGGAATAGACGCTGCTCTGGCTGGAAGATAGCAGCACAACCTCTCTCCCGCAGTATGACTGAATGCGCTGCCACACAGGACCTACTCAGATGCATTGTGCTATTTATTTACTGGTTGATGAATTTGTAAGCCAAATAATTCCTTCTTTTTAAAATAAACTTCTAATTTTTTAAAACTTTACATTTCTCTGTCAAGATTCTCCGTTCTGTCATTTTTTTTTCCTATAAACACTTAACATATTTGTCACAGCTATTTTAAAGTCCTTATCTGCTAAGATAAATGGCTGGGCCATTTATAGGGCAGCTTCTATTGGTATTCCTTTTCTCTTGATTATGGGTCAGATTTTCCTGCTTCTTTGTATATGTCCTGTATTATTTGACTGTGTATGGGACATGATGATTGGTATGTTGTAGAAACTCTGGATTTTGTTTCTTCCTCTAAAGGTGTTGTGTTTTGTTCTTTTGGGCTGTTAAATTATTGACTAAACATCTTGACCTGTGAATAGATGGTTTTAGGCTGGTGTAGTGTGGGCTGCTTTTTGTTTTGTCCTTAGTCCTAGAAAGTGTAGTCCTTAATACTGGCTTTCTTTCTAAGATATGGTCCTTGTGGGGTTTTATTGGAAAGCCTCATGTCTTCATCAGGCTCCTCTAACTTGATAAGACATAAAAAAACTATGTATCCCCTGAACTGGGTGGCTGGTGAAATTTCTGCCTTTCAGCTGTTGCTTTCTTCTGAGTCATGGGTCATATTCTTATACATAAACAGTTTAATAGCCAACCAATAATTTGAATAAAATTTTAATGCAGATTTTGTTCTTCCCTTTATGTGAATTCCTCTTTTCTAGAATTTTCCTGACAATCCAATGTATTTTTTTAGTAGCCCATTAAGGCTCCCTTCCCTTCTTTCATATAGTATATCTTCTCTTGTGTATGCTTTCTTTTGTTTTTCATTCAGTGCATTGAAACTTTTTTATAGAAACTATTTTGCCCAGAATTTATATTAATTATCAGTGGAAGAGTTAGTCTGAAATAAGCTATTCTGCCATTACCATAAGAGAAATGTAAACATTAACAAATTACATTATACATACACTTACACAAAGTAAACAGATGCATGTAAACACCATCCACACAGCACTTATTTTTTTAAAAAAATTGTATTAGCCAACATTCATTAAGTGTATACTTTGTGCTAGATAGTGTGCATGGAGCTTTATAATTACTGAATTATGTTTTTAAAAGTAACACACATTTAAAGTAGAATAACAAGTAAAAAGCATCTCTATATATTAGTCAAGCAACTTCAATAATTAGTAACACATAGCTGACCTTGTTTCCCCTCTTCCTGCACTCACTTCTATCCCATTACATTATTTTTAAGGAAATTCAAGACTACATATCATTTTATTTGCAAATACTTCAGTATGAGTCTTTAAAAGATAAGTGATTCTATTTTATTTATTTTTAACATAAGCAAAATAGTATCAGAATCAAAAATACAGTAATTCTTTAATGTTATCCATATTCAATATTCAATATTTCCTAATTTTCTGTTCTTTTGACAGTATTTCCCCCTCCACATCTCATATTCTGATCCATAGGTTATCTTTCCCTTTTATTTTCCTTACAAGTTATTTGTGGAAGAAACTTGCTTGTTCATTTCATAGATTTTTCCCACATTTTGGATTTTGCTGATAGCATTCTATAGTGGCAGGTAACACATTTCTCTGTTCTCATGTATCTTATAGATAGAAAGACATACAAGGGTGAGCAGATTTAGGTTAAATGTTTAGCACACTATTTCATGTTATGTGCTGTCTTTTGCATCATGTCAGGAGGCCCATACTGTCTCATTGTCTCTAGCTTTGTGATATTAAGATGGATAAGTAGGATCAGGTGTTGTCAGTCCAATTCATATATTGCAGAACCTCTCAACGGCTTTTGATTCAATTGTTTCAGCAACCATTAACAGTCATTGCCTAGGGGTTACTTAATTCATCTATGCTTCATTTACTTTTTGTTCATTTATTGAACATACGTATATCCCAAACACTGCTAAGCACCAGTGGCACAATGAAGTATAAATGGTCCTTGCATATGCGCACCTTACATGTGTCTGTTGGCCCATACCATAGCCATGTCTTTACATGAAGCTAAACTTCTTTATAGCCACAGACTTTTTGAGACTAGGAAATAATACATAATATTTTGGGCACTTAGGATTAGGAATTAGGTTTAAATTTCTATAAAGATATCATTATTCAGTATTAGATGTACTGGGTTTGAGTTCCTGCTTAGGGGACACTGAATCATCCATATATTGTGGGACTAGAATTGCAACCAACAGTTTTGCCTGAGTTATTTTGTGATGAAATACTGCACTGCACAAAATCCATTTGGTATTCATATTACACTTTCTACTACCACAAGTCTGTTCTCAATTTGGCATATGTTTAGCTTCTAGAGAAGTTTTTATTTTAGTTGCTTTTAAATAGATTAAATATTTATTGAACATATTTTCTTTATTATTTATTCTACAATCATTTCAAAATTTACTATGTAAAATTTATGCACTTAAAAATATCTTAAATTTTATTTTAGGATTGGGGTACCTGTGCAGGTTTGTTATACGGGTAAACTTATGAGGTAGGGGTTTGGCATACAGATTATTTTGTTACCTGGGCACTAAGAATTTATGCATTTTAAATAAGAGCTTTTGTTTGGTTAGGTTTTCACACATATCTTCTTGAAGCTCATTTTGACTTTCTGAGATTTAACATTTATGTTAAATGTTGAATCAAGGGTCACATAGAACAATAAGGGTTCTAGGAAGCCACAGTTTGTGTACTTCTTAGAATATCTTACAGGGCTTTGCATGCAGATTTCAGCAGATGAATGAAGTATCCATTATATATGGCAGTGTCCTGGGTACACTGAAGAATGATAGAAAAGATTTCCGTCTCTTCATGGAACTTACATTCCAGTGCCTCACTCTGTTATTGTGTTTATTGCAAATTGAAATTCGACAGGTGAATGTTCTCTTCCTTAAAGCTCCAGATATTCTCTGATCTCATGATATACTAATGATAAATGATTTTTATAACACACTTTATAATATACAAAAAGAGAAAGTGGAAATTAATCTGCACAGAGTTATACAAACATGAACCAGTTAACATGGTATGTTTGGAAACTTTAAACTCTTTGGTATATCTAGATTAAAGCATAGGCTTGGCCTGGTGGCAAGAAATGAATTTGAAGTCATAGAAAATCTTGACTGTTTCTCAAAAGACTTCAAAGACAAAAATAATTTGACCCCTTTTATTAAAAAAAAAAATTATTATTTTTTTCTAATCTAAAAAGACTAACTGCTAGTACAATCTGCAGGAGAGTGTAATGTCCCCACTCTGAGAGGGCCACTATCCAATCTAGCCCATGACATGTGGCTGCTACCATGCCAGACACTTCCCCAGATCTTGCTGTATCCAGGATGGTGCTCTTCAGCCCCCACCTAGACTATCCAGCCAGGGGCTAGAACTCTTCGGATTTGCCCTCCACTCCACTCAAGCTTCTCTCATGGCCAACAGAACAATGAAGGTGTGTTAATTTGGTCAGGGCAATCAGTGTTTCGATACTCAGTTTGGTTATCCTTGAAGAGAACATAAGAAATACACTTGGATTATTCCTGCCCACTGGCTTCTGGTGGGTCTCCACTGCTCCATCTCCTCTGCTTGGTGAGAACAGGTGGCTCTGCCATAGCTCTTTTGACCTGTGACCTGCAGGTATGGGAAGATCCATAAGGAGGATTCCAGGACATCCCAGAATCCAGGAAATGGAGTTCCATCAATTTATATTAAAATACTGACCAAGAGACTAGACCAGCAAGAAGACTGGCACACTGTGAGCAGGTCTTCTTAAGCAAGTCATTAAGAGTGAATAGAAAGAGAATGAAGACCCTGGGCTGAGGAAGGAGGAAACTGGGGATGCGACATGGGGATGCTGAGTACAGGGACTCATTCCCAGTCCCTAGTGGCTCCCGGAGAAAGATCGAGTTGAGTAGGAGAGGAATGGCCTGCTTTTACCACAGACTTCTGAAATCCTAGCTGCAAGAGACCCCACAACCCCTATGAACATTTGAGCTGGCAGGAAAAGCTGCTTGGAGAAGTGGCAGGAACAGGACTCTAGCCTGTGTGGCGCTCAGAGAGTTTGATGTGGGAATGGCTGCAGTGTATCACAGCTAGGTATGTCCATCTACCAAGGCCTGGCATGCTTTTCTAGGTGGTTTTGGCCTTTGTTAACCAGTGGACCTGGACAAAGCAGGGCTGTCTTGATGTGGGATAGGGCCAGTCTGATCTGAGTGTCCTGAGGTCTGCTGCCTCTTCTAGGGTCCCATTCTGGCTGTGTGGCCTTGGATGCCTAACCAGGCCACATCCCAGCAGCTGCTGCCATTGCTCTATCACTGGCAGATTCTGATTTACCATCAGAGAGCTTCAGCAGACAGTACCCCATCACCACACACCCATTCATAGCCTCCACCACCACTTTGCCCACATGCATTCACCCGTGGTGTCCTCCTACTGCTTTGTTGGCATGCACATGTCTGGACTCTGCTGCCTCACTGCCAGTGGCATGTACACATGCACAAACCCTGCTGCTCTGCTGCCAATGGTGTAAATGTATCACAGACCCTGCCATGCCACTGCATGGCTGCTGCTGGCACGTGCACACAAGCGTGGATGCCCTGCTGCCTTTGCTGGCATTCCCCACTAGAATGTTGTTGCCAATGGACAAGGAGTACCTCAGCTTCTCCAGTGCAGCAGCTCCTTAACCTTGAGAGACCAGGGAACAAACCTGTGGGCCTGGACCCAGCCCCCTAGCATACAGCCTGAAAGTACTGAGCTCAGTCTGGATCCCTGAAAACATCCAGAAATGAAACCAGTGGACTGAAACTAAAATCAAACCTCAATAACATAAAACAATATAAGAGCAAAGAGCCCCTTCCAAAGGACAGCAACTTCAAAGATTAAAGAAACATCAGCTTACATAGATGAGAAGGAACCAGGGCAAGAACTCTGGCAACTCAAAAAGCCAGTGTCTTCTTTCCTCCATACAACCACACGAGCACCTCAGTAATGATTATTAATGAGGCTGAAATGGCTGAAATGATAGACTTAAAATTCAGAATCTGGATGGCAACAAAGATCATCGAGATTCAGGAGAAAGTTGAAACCCAATCCAAGGAATTTAAGGAATCCAATAAAATGATACAAGAGATGAAAGATGAAATAGTCATTTTAGGAAAGAACCTACCTAAGCTGACATAGCTGAAAAACTCACTACAAGAATTTCATAATACAATTGGAAGTATTAACAGCAGAACAGGCCCAAGCTGAGGAAAGCATCTCAGAGCTTGAAGATGGGTTATTTGAATCAACTGAGTCAGATAAAAATGAAGAAAGAAAAGTAAGAATGAACAAAATATCCAGGAAATATGAGGTTATGTAAAGAGACCAACCAAACCTATAACTCATTGTCATCCCTGAAAGAAGGTGAAAGAAAGCAAGCAACTTGGAAAATATATTTGAAGTATGTCCATGGAAACATCCCCACCCTCACTAGAGGGGTCAACATTCACATGGAGGGAATTCAGAGAACACCAGCAAGATACTTACAAGATGATCATCCCTAACACACAGTTATCAGATTCTCCAAGGTCAACATAAAAAAATAAACATTAAAAGTAGCTAGAGAGAAAGGGCAGGTTACCTACAAAGGGAACCTCTTCAGGCTAACAGCGGACCTTTTAGTGGAAACTTTACAAGCCAGAAGAAAATGGGGGCCTATATTCAGCATTCTTAAAGAAAATAAATTCCAACTAAGATTTTCATATCCAGCCAAACTAAGCTTAATAAGAGAAGGAGAAATAAAATCCTTTCAGACAAGCAAATGCGAAGGGAATTTGTTACTACCAGACCTGCCTCACAAGAGGTCCTTAAGGGAGTACTAAACATGGAAACAAAAGACCATTACTGGCCAACACAAAAACACTCCTATGTACATAAACCATTGACACTCTAAGGCAACTACATAATCAAGTCTACATAAACACTAGCTAACAATGTGATGACAGGATAAAATCTGGACATAGCAGTATTAACCTTCAATGTAAATAGGCTTAACAGTCCACTTAAAAGTCATGGAGTGGAGTGGCAAGCTGTATGAAGAAGCAACACTCATCTGCATGTTGTCTTCAAGAGATCCATTTCACATGCAATGATGCCCATAGGCTCAAAGTAAACGGATAGAGAAAAATCTACCAAGCGAATAGAAAACAAAAAAGCAGGGGTTGCTATTTTAACTTCAGACAAAACAGACTTTAAACCTTTTGAAAACAATGATAATCGTAAAAGACAAAGGAGCCTTAGAGACATACAAAGAGACTTAGATAACCACATAATAATATTGGGCGACTTCAACACCCCACTGACAGTATTAATATTAAGACAGTATAACATGAATACAGGACAGTATTAATATGAATACCAAGTATTAATCAATACTAAGAATCATTGAGGGAGAAAACTAACAAATGTATTTGGAGCTTAAACTTGACATTTGATCAAATGGATCTAGCAGACATCTACAGAACACTCCACCCAACAACAACAGAATATACATTTTCTCATCTACATATGGCACATACTCTAAAATTAACTACATACTCAACAAATTAAAAAGAAAACAAAATCATACCAACCACACTCTTGCACTGTAGGTCAATAAAAATAGAAATTATTACTAAGAAGGTCTCTAAAACAATTACATGGAAGTTTAACAACCTGCTCCTGAATAACTTCTAGGTAAACCATGAAATAAAGGCAGAAATCAAGAAATTCTTTAAAAATAATGAAAACAAATATACAACCTACCAGAATCTCTGGACTCAGCTAAAACAATATCAATAGGACAGTTTATAGTGCTAAATACCAATCATTAGACACAACATGATTACAGGCAACAATACTTTTAGGAGCCCACAAGAAATTTTAATGTTTTTTACAATGAGAAGAAAAGGTAAGCTTTTAGGTTGAAATAATTATTTTAATACATTGATCTTTCTATCAATATATTCACAAAATTATAATTTTTATAATTTTGTCACAATAAAAATGTCTATTTATATTTTAACAGAGAAAGAGACTCACAAAGATAAAAGTACCAAAGGCTCACAAAAGTAATAATGCTGCCATGCTTTGGTAGTATTATGACACATTCTGTGATTGTTAGCACCAAGGCCATTGACAATCACCTTTCCCCTGATTTCCTCTACTAGAAAGAATGGAAGACTAGAAGATTCATCTTCCCAGATTGCAGTTAAGAATGGCATATGTCCAGTTCCAGCTAATAAGATAGAAAAAAAATCTCACTAAGTATTTCCTCTGAAAAACCATTTTAAAAGTGGTTAAAATATTCCCTTTGCTTAGGAGAATAGCTGACCAGAGAGCACACCATCAATAATAGCTAATAATAAGAATAGCAATAATAATTTTATCCATAAGAAGATCACAACATAGAACAAAATGATGACTGCTGATATTAATTTCCATGTTCTACTTATTCCCTGGATTGAAAACGTATTAGCTAGAATGGAAACTACAATGGTCAGATAAATCTAGATAATAGCATACCCTGGAAGCTAGCAGAAAGTGCCAGTGGTAACCTGTCACATTGCAAGCCCCCAGGAGAATGGCTGGACCCCCTCAGAGGTAGGTGTTCATGGCAAGGACAAAAGCCATTAATTATAGACTATTTGGGTAGTGGTGAAACCCAGAGGACTGAATTATGTGACAGTTTACAGATTTTGTAAATTGTTGCTGTTCAGAATTTATGTGGATGTTTGTGATATATGCTATCTAATCTTTCTCCATTTTCCATGGTGAGGGAGCTGGCTAGTGATGCTGTTAAAATGGTTAGTGGTAGTGGAATATTTCATCTAGCTGTAGTCCACAAAATCTAAAATTCCTTAAAATGTTTTCGATTGGCTGTGCAATGCCTATATGATTTCATCCTTTCCCAACTTCTCCCACTTTCCAATCCTCTTTCTTCTTTATATAGACTACACATGTTTCACTTTACTCCAATGACCAAAAATATTTGTGATTCCCATTACTTACATAAGGACTCTGACATCCTCAATGCAAATTCAAAGATTTCCGCAACTAAGTCCAAGTCTAATCCTATCTTTCATTTTGCCTTTACACCATGTTTCATCTGCAACTATTTTATTCTCTTGAAAGAACCGTGAATATACCTGCTATATCATGCTGTTTGAAATCTCCTTCTCAATATTTAATTTCCATTTATGTCTTACTGATTATTTTAGGTTCAATTCAAGTCCCTTCTCCATTCTTGAAATCTTCTCCTGTTACATGATTTTTTTTTTCTCCTTTGAACTATTTTGGCTTTCCCCCTAATTTTATGACCTATAATCTCACCTAAGGAGCTAATGCATATACATTTCTTAGCATAATACAGGAAAGGAAAGAAAAAAAGGAACTGCCTTAAAATGTCATGAAATTTTGAATATGTATATTTTGAATCTCTTTAGTGAGGATATAAATTTTTTTGAAGAGGTTTTATTATGTCATTTTTCTCAAGTACCTCATAGTCCACAATACTGTGTGATACATACTTGCTAGATAACAAAAAAAGGCATAAACAAATATGAGAATCCCATTGTCTTCTTTCTACTAGTTAAACATTTAAGAGATTAGTAAAAATGGAAAATACTACTTTCTCAGTAATTTCTGAGTTTAAATAAAATGTGTCATTAATAGTGACAGGTAATGGTTTATTACGGTTATTTTAAAATGAGTAAGTACATATTGTTTACTTTTTCAATTTGATAAATATAGATTATAGTAAATATTGGCAGATACAGTCCATATTAATAAAAGTTCTTCAGAGACCCTTGGCATTTCTTTTTGAAAAACTTTTGAAATCAATCTTGCTTCATCCTTTCTTTCTTTGTATCCTCCACACACATACAAGTGAGAACACACAATATTTGTCTTTCTGTGCTTGGCTTATTATCACTTAATAATCTCGGGATTTAATTCTTTTGTATTGCTTAATAGTATTTCATTGTGTATGAACATTTTCTTTATCCATTCATCTATTGATGGACACTTAGGTTGATTCCATGTCTTGGATATTGTGAACAGTGCTGCGATAAGCATGGCAGTGCAGATGTCTCTGCAATATTTTGATTTTTTTCTTTGGCTATAAGCCCAGAAGCAGAATAGACTGGATCATATGGTAGTTCGGTTTATAGTTTTTTGAAGAATCTCCCTACTGTTTTCCATACTGCCTATACTAATTTACATCCCCTCCAACAGCGTATGAAGGTTCCCCTTTCTCCATATCCTGTCAAGCTTCTGTTATTTCCTTTCTTTTTGATAAAAGTTATTCTGAATGGAGTGAGTCACATTTCTCTGATGACTGGTGATTTGGGGCATTTTTTCATATACTTGTTGGCCATTTGTTTGTCTTCTTTTGAGTAATGTCGATTCAGATTTTTTGCCCATTTTAAAATTAAATAATTACTTTTTTTGCTATTGAGTTGAGTTCCTGATATATTCTGGTTATTAATCCATTTTCAGCTGGAGAGTTTGCAAAATTTTTTCCTAATCTGTGTATTCTCTCTTCACTTTATTTTTTCCTTCTGCTATACAGAAGCATTTAACTTGATGTAATCCCATTTGTCTATTTTTGCTTTGGTTGCCTGTGCTTTTGAGGTCTTACATAAAATAATTCACCCAGACCAACGTCCACTAGCTTTGTTTTCATTTAATAGTTTTATGGTTTCAGATAATAGATTTTGGTCTTTAATCCATTTTGATTTGATTTTTTCTATATGGTGAGAGATAAGGGTCTAGCTTCATTTTTATGATATGGTTGTCCAGATTTCCCAACACCATTCATTCAAGCTACTGTCTTTTCCTTGATGTATGTAATGACTTCATAAAAAATGAGTTGGCTCTAAACACATGGATTTATATCTGGGCCCTCCATTCTGTTCCATTGTTTCTAATTTTGTGCCAGTATCATGCTAATTTGATTACTATAGCTTAGTAGTGTATTTTAAAGTCAGGTAGTGTGATGTTCTTTTGTTGTTTTTGCTCAGGATTACTGCGGCTACACAGTATCTTTTGTAGTTTCATATAAATTTTAGAACTATTTTATCTATTTCTATGAGGAGTATTATTGGTATTTTGATAGAGATTCCATAGAATCTGCAAATTCGGGGGGGTAGAATTGTCATTTTAGCAATAGTAGTTCTTCCAATTCATAAACTTGGCATATTTTTCCATTTTTGTGTTTTTTTTTTCAATTTCTTTCATCAGTGTTCTATAGTTTTCCAAAAGGAAAAATTTATTTATAAAAATAAATCTTTTATCTTCAGTTAAATTGATTTCTAGGTATTATACATTTTTTATATCTATTGTGATTAAGATTGCTTTCTTTATTTCTTTTGCAGTTTCTGTTGGTGTATATAAATATTACTGATTTTTGTACGTTGATTTTTTATCCTGCAACTTTACCAAATTGGTTGATCACTTCTAACAATTTTTTGATGGAATCTTCAGATTTTTCTAAATATAAGATCATGCCATCTGTATTCAAGGCTAATTTGAATTCTTCTTTTTCTGACTTGGATGCCCCCTCCCCTTTGCCTAATTGTTTTGTCCTAAACTTCTAGTATTATGTTGAATGAAAGTGGTGAAAGTGGGCAGGCATCTTTGTCATGTTTGAGATCTTAGAGAAAAGGTTTTCAATATTTCCCCATTCAGTATGATGCTGGATGTGGGTTTGTCATATATATGGTCTTTATTATTTTATATTTTAAGATATATTTCTTCTCTACTATGTTTTACATATATATATGTACACACTATGTATACTATATCTATATTATTTTAAGGTACTGTAAGGTATTACTTTGGTGTGAAAGTAATTGTGGTTTCTACCATTAAAGGCAAGTAATGGCAAGATATCAACTACTTTTGCACCAGTCTAATATATTCCTTATAACGTATATTCATTTGTTGATGGTTTTTATCATAAAGGAATGCTGAATTTTATCAAATGTTTTCTGAGCATCTACAGAAGTGATCATACAGTTTTTGTTCTTTGTTCTTTTAATGCAATGTACTATATTTATTGATTTGCCTATGTTGAAACATCCTTGCATCCCTGAGATGAATCCTATTTGATCATAGTGAAAGAACTTTTTAATGTATTGCTGAATTCAGTTAGCTAGTAGTTTATTGAGGATTTTTGCGTCTGTGTTCATCAGTGATATTGGCCTGTACTTTTCCTTTTGTTGTGTCTTTGTTTGCTTTTGGTATCAGGGTAATGCTGGCCTTGCAGAATGAGCCTGATAGTATTCATTCCTCCTTGCTTTTTGTTTGTTTGTTTGTTTGTTTTTTGAAGAGTTTGAGTAGAATTGGTATTAGTTCTCCTTTAAACATTTGGTAGAGTTCAGCAGTGAAGACATCAAGTCCTGGGCTTTTCTTTGATGGGAGACTTTCTTATTCCTTCAGTTTATTGATTTGTTGAGGTTTTCTATTTCTTCATGGTTTAGTTTGGTAGATTGTATGTGTCCAGGAATATATTCATTTCTTCTAGGTTTTCCCAATTTATTGGTATACTGATTTTCATAATAGTCTCTAATAATCCTTTGTATTTCTGTAATCTCAGTTGTTAGGTCCTCTTTTCATTTCTAATTTTATTTATTTGGGTATTTTTTCTTTTAATCTTAATTGAGCTCAAGGTTTGTCTGTTTTTTTTTTTTTTTTTCAAAAAACTATTTGTTTCATCCATCTTCTGTTTTTAAGGTTTTTCAAATTGTTTTTAATATAGGCATTTATTACCACAAACTTTGCTCTTAGTCCTGCTTTTACTATATCCCATAGATTTTTTAATGTTGCACTTCCATTTTTATTTGTTTCAAAAAATTTTTATGTTTTCTTCTTTATTCACTGACTATATGGGTCATTCAGGAGCATGTTAATATACATGTGTTTATGTACTTTCTGAGCTTCCTCTTTTTATTGATTTCTAGTATTATTCCATTGTGGTCAGGAAACACACTTGATTTTGTTTCTAACTTTTTGTGTTGAAACTTGTTTTGTGGCCTAAAATATCATCTATTATGGAGAATGTCCCATGTGCTGATGAAAAGAATGTATGTTCTTCAACAGTTGAATCAGCTGTTCTATTAATGTCAGTTAGGCCTTTTTGGTTTAGTGTACAGTTTATTGTCAATGGTTTTCTGGATTTTCTTCCTAGATGATCTATCCATTACTAAGAGTATGGTGTTAAAGTTTCCTACAAGTATATTGTTATATTGCAGTCAAGCTATCCCTTTAGATCTATTAATGTTTGTTTTATATACTTGGGTGCTCTGCTGTTGGGTGCATAGATATTGACAATTGTTACATTCCATTCTGTATTGACTCTTTTAACTTTATAAGACCTTCTTAATCTTTTTTTGCAGTCTTTAACTGGCAGTCTATTTTATCTCCTGTAAGTATAGCCACTGCTGCTCTTTTTGGTTTCCATTCACATGAAATATTTTTTCCCTACACTTTCAATCTAGGTGTGATTCTATAGGTGAGGTTTCTTATAGGCAGAATTTAGTTAAATCTTGCTTTTTTATTCATCTAGTCACTTTATATATTTAAAGTAAATGGCAAATTGAGTCCATTTTCTTT
Source organism: Plecturocebus donacophilus (assembly GCA_004027715.1). Classification (NCBI taxonomy): domain Eukaryota; kingdom Metazoa; phylum Chordata; class Mammalia; order Primates; family Pitheciidae; genus Plecturocebus; species Plecturocebus donacophilus. Next base: position 23,290 of record PVKP010000630.1, on the reverse strand, counting down.
CAGCATTATTATTGATAAGGCCACTGCCATTTTGTTGCTTGGTTTTTGCTTGTTTTGTAGCTCCTCCCTCTCTTTCTTCCTGTCATTTTTTTGTAGTTAAGTGATTTTTGCTGGTAGTATGTTTCAATTTGTTGATGTTTACTTTTAGTGTATCTATTATAGGTTTTTGCATTGTGGTTACCATGAAGCTTATGTGAAATATCTTATAGATATACCAGATTATTTTAACAAGATTACAACTTTTATTAGAAAACACAAAAAAGAGCAAAAACAAGCAAACAAAGAAAAACTGAAAACAATCTTTATATTTTAACTCCATTACCCTGCATTTTGAATTTCGGTTGTCTCAGTTTACATTTTTTTTTTTTTGCCAACTTTGTAACAAGTTTCTGTAGCTAATATTTTATATGTATCTTTTAGGCTTCATACTAGAGTTATGGGTGGACTGCGCACTAGAATCACAGAATTGGAATATTCTGGGGATAATTTTGTACTTAATTTTACCAATGGATTTTGTACCTTTAAATATTTTCTTTTTTCACATTGGTGTTTTTTCGTTCAGACTGAAGAGCTCCCTTTACCATTTCTTGTGAGATAGTCTGGTGGTGATGAATTCTCTTAGGTTTTGTTTGTCTAGGAAAGACTTTATGGCTTCTTATTTGAATGATAGCCTTGCTGGATAAATTATTTATTAATGGTAGTTTGTTTTTCTTTCAACACTTTGAAAACACTCTGTTCCTTCCTGGCCTATGTGGTTTCTATTGAGAAGTCTGTCATCAGATGATTGGCATTTCTTTAAATGTTGTTTGATTTTTTTCTCTTGCTGCTTTTTAGGATCCTCTCATTGCCTTTGACCTTTGAGAATTTAATTATTATATGTCTTGGCATAGTCTTATTTGGTGTTCTCTGTCCTTCCTATACCCAAACTTATATTTTTTTAAATCAAGTTTTGGAAACTATTCTATTATTATTTTTTGAGTAAGTGTTCTACCTTGTTCTTTTGCTCAGCTCCCTTTTAAATATTAGTTATTCTTAGATTTTTGTCTTTTGAGGTAATTTTCTATATCTTGTAGGAAGTTTTTATTCCTTTTGATATATTTTTTTTTCTTATTTCTCCTGTGACTGTGTACTTCTAAACAGCCTGTGTTTGAGAGCACTGATTCTTTCCTATGCTTGGTCCATTCTTCTGTAGAGAGCCTTCAATGAAGTTTTGAGTTCAGCCAATGTGTTTTTCAGTTCCAATATTTTGTTTGTTATTATCTTTGTTAAATATCTGTGATAAATTTTTGAATTGCTTTTTTTGTTGTTGTTGTTATCTTGGAGATCACTGAGTTTCTTTCAAACTCCTATTTTGAATTATTGGATAGAGAGCTCATATGTCAGTCTTGCTGGGTCAGCCACTGGTTCCTCGCTTTGCCCATTTGGAGAGGTCATGATTTCCTGTTTGCTATTATTTTTTTTGTATGTGGATGTACATCTATGTCTTTGCATCGAACAATTTGCTATTCATTCCAGTTTTTTCTTCCTGGTTATTTTGAGTTTTATTGGGTATGTTTGCTTAGAGATTCTTCATAATTTATCCTTTGAGTTTCAGACACATTTTTCTTCTAAGTCAATGCATCCTGTTCAGAAATAGATGGCACATTAATCTCATGTTTGCCTTGGCTCTAGCAAATTATCAGTGACTGATTATCAGAAATAGGGGAGGTCCCAAAGGGGATATCCTGGCAATGTGGAAGGGCTGGCTGTAGTTTGTGCTCAGGTGCCCTGTGAAATGTACCTCCTACAGCATGTTGTTGCTGAACAGCCACTCCAATTTGATGTGTTGTTTGGCTGAATTACAGAGCAATTTCTAGCATTTGGGATGATAGTTCTGCCTCTCTATTTTATCTTTGGCTGTCCTCAGAGATATTTCTTTTTTTAGGTACTCACAATGCTTCCCATAGTTTGAAGTAGGGACAGACCTCCTGTCAGGGAAACTAAGACAGTTCAGAAGCTGACTGTCAACCTCAGTTTCACTTTTTCCAGTTTAGAAACTGAGAGTCAATGAACATTTTTCACATACTTGGTGCTGGGCAGATTCTAGGGAGGATGTCATGGGCATGAATATCTAATTCTCTTACTGTCCGCTGGAATTTTTTCACTTCTCTGTGGCTCCAGGAACTGACTCATCCTCACATTTCTGTTCTGGGATATTGCTGGTGATCATCTTGGTGCTATATATTTGGTTTTGGATTTCTGTGGAAGGGAGTGAGTCCAGCTTGTTTTTATGCCACCATTTTCAAATTGGAAGTGTGACTATAGGGCACCAGAGTCTTGAATTCCTGAGCTCAAGTGATCTTCTTGTTTTAACCTTCCAGGTAGCTGGGACTACAGTCTCATGCCACTGTGCTCAGTCAATAATTTCTAAGAGTGTAAAAAGTTCCTGAATTTAAATTGTGAGAAACTTGCTAATCAAGCAGAGTATATGCTTTGGTGTGGAAGTTTAATTCAGAAGGAGAGATGACAGGCAGCTCAAGGCAAGGTGAAAGGAATGATAGAGATACCACCAGGTGCTACAATTTAAAAAGTGAAGATGCATTGGATAGACATTTTAGCAAGTTTCTTTTGAATAAGAAGGTTATATAAAAGTCAAAATGTCTTCGATGCAGGTAAATTAAGGTTAGAGGTTTGCAAAATGTTTCTTTTCTCAACAATAACATACCCCTCATTTGTTAAATTCTGTACTATATACTTTATTGCTATGAATTAGAAATTTCCATAAAAATTATCTAAAGTCTGATATTCCTGATTCCCATCTTTAATTTATTCTTACAGATAGCAGTCACATTTGGCATTTTAAAATTTACCTGCTTCTTACACAATTTTGCCAATTAAAAGCTGAAATATAGCATTGTGTATTTCCAGACACTGACACTAATAACGTCTAATATTTGTTGAGTGTATGGTACAAGCCTAGTACTCATCTAAGTTTTCTACACATATTGACTCACTAAATTTTCCAGAAACTTTGTGACATAAATGTCCTTATTATTCTTGTTTTATATATGAGAAAGCCAAAGAATGCAAGATTCAATACTTAAGTTATTCAGTTAACATACGATGAAGCCTATTTTCCCACAAGGGCAATCTGGCTCTGGAGCAACTTAGTACAGAATGATATCCTGGAGGTTTCACAAATATTTATTCTCTCCTCACCAAAAAAAAAAAAAAAAAAAAAAAAAAAAAAAAAAAAAAAAAAAAAAAAAAAAAAAAAAAAAAAAAAAAAAAAAAAAAAAAAAAAAAAAAAAAAAAAAAAAAAAAAAAAAAAAAAAAAGCTAAGAGCAAAAACCAAGGGAGCAGTGAAAAAAATACCTAATTGATGAAATTAACCAATTTTTATTATAAGCCTTTAAAATGTATAATGCTGGAAGTCATTTAAGTTGTAATCATACCAAATATAATAGGTCTAGAATTATAGTACTATTGCTAAGTGACATACATTTTTACTGATTCAACCTGAGGATAGGCACTCTCAATTTTTAAGGACTTGTTACAACACATCTAAAATAGTGTGCAGTCCAAAACCTAGTCTCCAGAGCTGTTGTAACTATTTCTAATTCTTCAAATTGTGTGTTAGATAATGTTAGAATCTGTGACCCAGTACTTGTATGATGATAATGTAATTGGTAAGTAACGCTGGTATGGAGGAAAGTGAGAAAGCTGTAAAGTTGCCACTGATAAGCAAGTCTGGCTGTGAAACTATGACCATGATGAAGATCCAGAATAGTTACTGTGGATATCCACTCATTTGACAGTAGCTATAAAGGCAAGTCTAGACTCTGTTAATGCCAGGGCTTTGCTCTGGTGCAGTTCACTGGTGTAGTCTCCTCACCATTATGAAAGTAGACAATGGGTAGAACCCTTCACCTTAGAGGGTGTGACTTGCTTTTCTAACTAACGATTTAATTGCTAATCAGTCTCAATCATGCAATTAATTTGAAAACTTGTACATTAGAATCTTCATTAATCCATCCATTTATCTTTGTGCAAAATTCATTTAATGAATAAATTGCTTTGAATTTGTGAGTTATTATTTAGCGCTTTAGAAATCCAATGACTAATGCCATGAGGCAAGCAGATGTGCTGTATCAGCTTCAGCAGTGTCATTCTCCTTGGCTTTCCCCTGTGAAGTTCTCAAGGCCTAAACCTCTTGAGCATGCAGTCTGTTGGCTTCAGGAATGTGACTGGGATCCAGAGAACGGCTCATGGCTTTGGGTGGGGAGAAGAGTGTAACTTGCATTGTGTTCACTTCCTCCCTGTTTTCTATGTCCAGACGTTATAAGGGTAAACTCAGAGCTGCTAGTAAGTTGTCAAGTCTTACGCATTTCTGTTTTCTGTCCAGGCCTTTGGAATTAAGGAGAATTTAAAGGAATTATGTATAGGGCAAAGGAAAGAAACAAGGAAACAAAAACCAGAAGAGAAAGCAGCCCAAGATGGTAACAGAGCTCAGATGGTAACTTGTAAAGATAGAAATCACCTACAATGTCATTTAGGGTTAGCACCAGTCCTTGAGATAGTCAATGAGTATCTCAATTACAAGGCAAGGCTTCCAGTTTTAAGACTTGGGCTTCCAGAGAAACACATACAGGAGATAAACATACAGTTGAATGAAGCTTAGGTGCATACAAGAGATGGTTACTTAGTGATATGGTTTGGCTCTCTGTCCCCACACAAATCTCATCTTGAATTATTCTCTCATAATTCCCATGTATTGTGGGAGGGAGTCCATGGAAGATAGTTAAATCACAGGGGCAGTTTCCCATATAGTGTTCTCGTGGTAGTGCATAAGTCTCATAAGGGGTTTCTGCTTTCACTTCTCTCTCATTCTTTCTTGTGACCACCATGTAAGAAGCGCCTTTTACCATGATTGTGGGGCCTCCCCAGCCATCAAGCCTCTTTTTATCTTTTTTTTTAAGGTTTGAACTCTTATTCAACTGGTCTTAAGTCACTGTACAGGTAAGCCCTGGCTGCCTCCACCCACTCCCAGGAACAGCAAAAGCCTTCATCCATCTCAAGTTGGGGACAAAAAAGGGGGACCATAAAGCCTGATCATTCAAAATAAAACAAAATAAAAAAGTACTAAGGCAAAGATTGAAACAATTTTGCACTACATTATTTACACCAAAGCAGTGCTATCACCTCCCCTATGTGGACTTGGGAGAGGACTGGGCCATCCTCCTTAGAGAGAAGTGGGGTGGCTTTTAGGGGAGCAAGGGACTTCCTGTAACAATTCATCTCATGATATTTGGAATGACTATTGAAGACAAGAACAATGCACAATCCAAGTCCTTGGCCAAATGGTAGAACTTTGGGGGATGCTCACTTCAACTGACTGCTGTCACCTTCACCATTCCAGTTTTTAAATTCTGAGTCAAGCCAAAATAAAAAAAAAAAAGGAAAAAAAGAAAAGAAAAGAAAGCCAGACTCAAAAAAGCCAAAGCCATGCCAATCTCATCTTGTTTTCTGCATGAGTTAGGTTTCATCACGAAAGCAACTAAGTCACAGTCCACCTAGAAGCATTTGCGGTAGATGACGGGGTGTCAGACTCGTCGTACTCCTGCTTGCTGATCCACATCTTCTGGAAGGTGGACAGCAAGGCCAGGATGGAGCCACAGATCCACACGGAGTACCTGGGCTCGGGAGGAGCAATGATTTTGATCTTCATTGTGCTGGGTGCCTGGGCAGTGATCTCCTTCTGCATCCCGTTGGTACACAGCGGTGCCGCCAAAAGCACTGTGTTGACCTATGGGTCTTCGCAGAAGTCCATGCCACACTTTATGATGGAGTTGAAGGTAGTTTTGTGGATGTCACAGCATTCCATGCCCAGGAAGGAAGGCTGGAAGAGCACCTTGGGGCAGCCGAATCTCTCCTTGCCGATGGTGATGACTGGACAGCTCATAGCTCTTCTCCGGGAGCTGCTGGAGGCTGCCATGGCCATCTCCTTCTTGAAGTCCAGGGCAATGTAGAGCAGCTTCTCCTTGATGTCACACACAATTTCTCCTTCGACTGTGGTGGTGAAGCTGTAGCTGCTTGGTGAGGATCTTCATGAGGTAGTCAGTCAGGTCCCAGCCAGCCAGGGCCAGGTGCAGGATGGCATGGGGGAGGGTATACCCCTATAGATGGGCACAGTGTGGATGACCCCATTGCTGGAGTCCATCACGATGCCAGTGGTATGGCCAGAGGCATACAGGGACAGCACGGCCTGGATGGCCATGTATATGGCTGGGGTGTTGAAGGTCTCAAACATGATCTGGGTTATCTTCTTGTGGTTGGTCTTGGAATTTAGAGAGGCCTCGGTCAGCAGCATGGGGTGCTTCTCAGGAGCCAGATGCAGCTTGTTGTAGAGGGTTTGGTGCCAGATCTTCTCCATGTCATCTCAGTTGGTGACGATGCCATGCTCGATGGGGTTCTTCTGGGTCAGAATGCCTCTCTTGCTCTGGGCCTCATCAACCACATGGGAGTCCTTCTGACTCATGTACACGATCATGCCCTGGTGCCTGGGATGCCCCACATTGGAGGGGAAGACAGCCTGGCAGGCGTCCTTGCACTCTTTGCACTGGAAGCCTGCCTTTCACATGCCGGAACTATTGTTGAGGAGAAGCACAGTGATATCATCCATGGTGAGCTGGCGGCGGGTGTGGAAGGCCGGCAGACTGGACCGGTGGTGGAGCTACGAGGGTGAGACTCTATGCTTGTGGACAGAGGTGATATGGCAGTCCATTAAATCTATTTTTCTTCCCAGTCTTGGGTATATCTTTATCAGCAGTGTCAAAATGGACTAATACAGTTAGCTTAACATGCTGAGAACATTTTCTGATTATAGCTTTGACAAAAATACCATCGTTTTGCTTTACCAATCAGTGTTACACATGTCCCATTCCAAATGTGTTGCTTTCCCATTGTTAACCCATTTAAAATAACTTATGGTCTTGTTGAGATAGAACCTTTTTTAAAACAAAAGTCAATATTCTACTGAAATACTTACTCTTACCTCAATTTTGTAGGAAATAAATATTTCAGGAATGGAATTATAAAAATAAGCAGGTATACAATGACAGATATTTTATAAATTATATTTCTCTATTTCAGAGACTTAGCAAACATACTAAATTTAATTCTCTTTTGGAAACAAAATTTTTATTTCCAGATTATCTGGAAAAGCTAATTAATCAATAAGCTCCTTAGGGTTTTACTCCATGTTTTGACAGCACCAATATATTCATCATGGTGTAGCATGAGGAAATAGCACAATTAATACTCATAAACAAGAAATGTGAAAATTTATGGTTTTGTGCTGAGAAGTGTCATTTCTAATTGCAAATATGGCAGCTTTATTGACATTATAATTAACAGGATTTTTAAGCAATCTACCAGTAGTTCCAGATAAGAGATTCACTTCTACTTCCATAACAAATGTATAAGTATACTTTTATTATTTTTTAATTTCAAATTTTGTATTCTATATATTTGAAATATTCTTTAAATTTTCACAAACAAGCAAGAATTAGAAAATTACTTCATTGTGCCTACTTATCATTTAAATCTTTTGTATTTTCAAGTTGGACCAACAACTCTAATTATACTAACTTCTCATTCTAGTCTTTTCTAAGCTTATCTATCAATCTGAAATTCTCTTTTTGACAACTCAAAATTTTATTATGACTATTTTTATTTTAAAGGAAGATAATTATGTCTGCATATATTTAAAACTGGGTCCTTAGATTATTGTTTCTGAAATGTGGCTGCTGTCCTTTAAAATCTCTTATATGTTACAAGCATGTGGGATTAAAAAAAACTGTGTAAAGGAGTAATGAAAACTAACCTTTAAAAAGGTAATATGCAAGTTTTCCAACAAATATTTTGCTTTTTAAGGTATTGCTCATATTTAGTAAAATAATACTTTTTCTACTGTTGTTCTGTGGTGATAAGTTATTGCCAAGAGATTTCTGATATTTGGCTGAGAGTATAGATCGCCTTCTGAAAGGGCCTGGAGGAGAGGGCAGTGCTGTCAATGTGAGAAAGAAGGGCTTGAACACTTCACTGAAAATGCACTGAAGCATAGAAGTTCCTCACTGTTTAGAAACAAAACTTAGTAGAAGGTGTACTGGAGGCATGAACTTGGGATTAGGGAGAATTGGAGGAACAGACTGGTATTTGGAAAGGTCTAAGGGAGCCTGATATCATGGATAAAGGCATCAGGCAAAAAGTCTATATAAGAGATAGACCCAGACTCTAACTTAGAGTAGAGGTTAGGACCCAACACAAGATAATAGGACCTTATACATATATATAATTGCACGTTAGGTCCTGGGGTCCATATGAAGAACATGTAGGATTGTTGCATAGGTACATACATGGCAATGTGGTTTGCTGCCTCCATCCCCCCGTGACCTATATCTGGCATTTCTCCCCATGTTATCCCTCCCCAACTCCCTACCCCACACTGTCCCTTCCTTAGTCCCCCCACAACCACAGATCTCAGTGTGTGATGTTCTCCTTCCTGTGTCCATCTGTTCTCATTGTTCAACACCTGCCTGTGAGTGAGAACATGTGGTGTTTGATTTTTTGTTCTTGTGTCAGTTTGCTGAGAATGATGGTTTCCAGGTTCATCCATGTCCTTACAAAGGACACGAACTCATCGTTTTTTATGGCTGCACAGTATTCCATGGTGTATATGTGCCGTATTTTCCCTGTCTAGTCTATCATTGATGGGCATATGGGTTGGTTCCAAGTCTTTGCTATTGTAAACAGTGCTGCAATGAACATACATGTGCATGTGTCCTTATAATAAAACAATTTATATTCCTTTGGATATATACCCAGTAATGGGATTGCTGGGTCAAATGGAATTTCTACTTCTTGGTCCTTGAGGAAGAACCACACTGTCTTCCACAATGGTTGAACTAATTTACACTCCCACCAACAGTGTAAAAGTGTTCCTATTTCTCCACATCCTCTCCAGCATCTATTGTCTCCTGATTTTTTAAATGATCACCATTCTAACTGGCGTGAGATCATATCTCAATGTAGTTTTGATTTGCATTTTTCTAATGACCAGTGATGATGAGCATTTTTTCATATGTTTGTTGGCCTCATATGTTATATGTCTTCTTTTGAAAAGAGTTTGTTAATATCCTTTGCCCACTTTTGAATCCGTTTGTTTGTTTTTTTCTTGTAAATCTGTTTTAGTTCTTTGTAGATTCTGCATATAAGTCCTTTGTCAGATGAGTAGATTGCAAAAATTTTTCCCCATTCTGTTGGTTGCCAGTTCACTCTAATGATTGTTTCTTTTGCTGTGCAGAAGCTCTGGAGTTTGATTAGATCCCATTTGTCTATTTTGGCTTTTGTTGCCAACACTTTTAGTGTTTTAGTCATGAAGTCCTTGCCTATTCCTGTGTCATGAATAGTTTTGCCTAGGTTTTCTTCTAGGGTTTTTATGGTGTCAGGTCTTACGTTTAAGTCTTTAATCCATCTGGAGTTAATTTTAGTGTAAGGTGTCAGGAAGGGGTCCAGTTTCTGCTTTCTGCACATGGCTAGCCAGTCATCCCAACACCATTTATTAAACAGGGACTCCTTTCCCCATTGCTCGTTTTTGTCATGTTTGTCAAAGATCAGATGATTGTAGATGTGTAGCTTTGCCTCTGAGGCCTCTGTTATGTTCCATTGGTCTATATCTCTATTTTGGTACCAGTACCATGCTGTTTTGATTACTAGACTTGTAGTATAGTTTGAAGTCAGGTAGCAAGATGCCTCCAGCTTTGTTCTTTTTGCTTAGAATTGACTTGGCTATGCGGGCTCTCTTTTGGTTCCATATGAAGTATAAGGTGGTTTTTCCCAGTTCTGTGAAGGTCATTGGTAGCTTGATGGGGATAGCGTTGAATCTGTAAATTACTTTGGGCAGTATGGCCATTTTCATGATATTGATTCTTCCTAACCATGAGCATGGAATGTTTCTCCATCTCTTTGTGTCCTCTTGTATTTAGTTGAGCAGTGGTTTGTAGTTCTCCTTGAAGAGGTCCTTTACATCCATTGTTAGTTGTATTCCTAGGTAGTTTATTGTCTTTGTAGCAATTATGAATGGCAGTTCGTTCTTCATTTGGCTCTAAGTCTGTTATTGGTGTATAGGAATGCTTGTGATTTTTGCACATTGATTTTGTATCCTGAGACTTTGCTGAAGTAGCTTATCAGTTTAAGGAGATTTTGGGCTGAGAGAATAGGGTCTTCTAAATATACAATCATGTTGTCTGCAAATAGAGACAATTTGACTTCCTCCTTTCCTATTTGAATATCTTTTATTTCTTTTTCTTGCCTGATTGCTCTGGCTAGAACTTCCAATACTGTGTTGAATAGAAGTGGTGAGAGAGGGCATCCTTGTCTAGTGCCAGATTTCAAAGGGAATGCTTCCAGTTTTTCCCATTCAGTATGATTTTGGCTGTTGTTTTATCGTAAATAGCTTTTATTATTTTGAGATGCGTTCCATCAATATCTAGTTTATTGAGGGTTTTTAGCATAAAGGGCTGTTGAATTTTGTTTAAGGCCTTCTCTGCATCTATTGAGATAATCATGTGATTTTTGTCTTTGGTTTTGTTTATGTGGTGAATTACGTTTATAGACTTGGGTATGTTGAACCAGCCTTGCATCCCCTAGATGAAGCGTACTTGATCATGATGGATAAGCTTTTTGATGTGCTGTTGCAATCGGTTTGCCAGTATTTTATTGAAGATTTTTGCGTCTGTGTTCATCATGGATATTGGCCTGAAGTTTTCTTTTATTGTTGAGTCTCTGCAGGGTTTTGGTATCAGGATGATGTTGGTCTCATAAAATGATTTGGGAGGATTCCCTCTTTTTGTATTGTTCGGAATAGTTTCAGAAGGAGTGGTACTAGCTCCTCTTTGTATATCTGGTAGAATTCGGCTGTGAACCCATCTGGACCTGGGCTTTTTTTTGCTTGGTAAGCTATTAATTGCTGCCTCAACTTCCACCCTTGTTTTTGGTCTATTTAGGGTTTTGACTTCTTTCTGGTTTAGGCTTGGGAGGATGCAACTGTCCAGGAATCCATTTCTTCCAGGTTTACTGGTTTATGTGCATAGAGGTGTTTGTAGTAATCTCTGATGGTGGTTTGTATTTCTGTGGAATCTGTGGTGATATCCCCTTTATCATTTTTTATTGCATCTATTTGATTATTCTCTCTTTTATTTTTTATTAATCTGGCTAGTGGTCTATTTTGTTGATCTTTTCAAAAAACCAGCTCCTGGATTTATTGACTTTTTAAAGGGTTTTTTGTGTCTCTGCTTCCTTCAGATCTGCTCTGATCTTAGTTATTTCTTGTCTTCTGCTAGGTTTTGAGTTTTTTTTGATCTTGCTCCTCTAGCTCGTCAATTTTGTTAATAGGGTGTCGATTTTAGATCTTTCCTTGCTTCTCATGTGGGCATTTATTGCTATAAATTTCCCTCTAAACACTTTTAAATGTGTCCCAGAGATTCTGGTAAGTTGTGTTTTCTTTCTCGGTTTTGAAGATCATCTTTATTTCTGCCTTCATTTCACTGCTTATATCCAGTCAATATTCAAGAGCCAGTTGTTCAGTTTCCATGAAGTTGTGAGGTTCTGAGTTAGTTTCTGAATTCTGAGTTCTATCTTGATTGCACTGTGGTCTGAGAGACTGTTTGTTATGATTTGTGTTCTTTTGCATTTGCTGAGGAATGATTTACTTCCAATTATGTGGTCAATTTTAGAGTAGCTGTGATGTGGTGCTGAGAAGAATGTATATTCTGTTGATTTGGGGTGGAGAGTTCTATATATGTCTATTAGGTTTGCTTGGTCCAGGTCTGAGTTCAAGTCCTGGATATCCTTGTTAATTTTCTGTCTCGTTTATCCTTCTAATATTGATGGATCTCCCACTATTATTGTGTGGGTGTCTACGTTTCTTCATAAGTCATTAAGAACTTGCTTTATGTATCTGGGTGCTCCTGTATTGGGTGCATATATATATATATATATATGGGACCATTAGCTCTTCTTGTTGCATTGATCCTTTTACCATTATGTAATACCATCTTTGTCTCTTTTGATCTTTGTTGCTTTAAAGTCTATTTTATCAGAGACTAGGATTGCAACTCCTGCTTTTTTTTTTTTTTTTTTGCTCTCCATTTGCTTGGTAGATCTTCCTCCACCCCTTTATTTTGAGCCTATATGTATCCTTCCATGTTAGATGGATTTGCTGGATAAATCACAACGATGGCTTTGACTTTTTATCCAATTTGCCAGTCTGTTTCTTTTGATTGGGGCATTTAGCCCATATAAATTTAAGGTTAATATTGTTATGTGTGAATTTGATCCTGCTGTTTTCATGCTAGCTGGTTGTTTTGCCCATTGGCTGATGCAGTTTCTTCATTGTGTCGATGCTCTCTACCATTTGGTACATTTCTGGAGTGGCTGGTACTGGTTTTTCCTTTCTATGTTTAGTGCTTCTTTCAGGAACTCTTGTAAAGCAGGCCTGGTGGTGATGAAATCTCTGAGCAATTGCTTGTTCATAAAGGGTTTTATTTCTCCTTTGCTTATGAAGCTTAGTTTGGCTGGGTATAAAATCCTAGGTTGAAAGTTCTTTTCTTTAAGGATGTTGATTATTGGCCCCCACTCTCTTCTGGCTTGTAGGATTTCTGTTGAGAGATCCACTGTGAGCTGATGGGCTTCCCTTTGTGGGCAACCCAACCTTTCTCTCTGGCTCCCCTTAGCATTTTTTCCTTCATTTCAACCCTGGTGAATCTGATGATTGTGTGCCTTTGGGTTGTTCTTCTTGAGGAATATCTTTGTGGTGTTCTCTGTATTTCCTGGACTTGAATGTTGGCCTGCCTTGCTAGGTTGGAGAAGTTCTCCTGGATGATATCCTGAAGAGTGTTTTCCAGATTGGATTCATTCTCTCCATCATATTCAGGTACACCTATCAAATGTAGATTAGGTCTTTTCACATAATCTCATATTTCTTGGAGGCTTTGTTCATTTCTTTTCATTCTTTTTTCTCTGATCTTGCAGTCTCATTTTATTTCATTGAGTTGAACTTCAATCTCTGACATCCTTTCTTCTGCTTGGTTGATTTGGCTACTGAAACTTGTGTATGCTTCCCGAAGTTCTCATGTTCTGCTTTTCAGCTCCATCAATTCATTTATATTCCTCTCTAAGCTGTTTATTCTCATTAGCATTTTGTCAAACCTTTTTTCAAGGTTCTTAGTTTCTTTGCATTGGGTTAGAACATGATCTTTTAGCTTAGAGAAGTTTGTTATTACCCACTTTCTGAAGCCTGTTTCTGTCAATTCATCAGACTCATTCTCCATCCAGCCTTGTTTGCTTGCTGGTGAGGAGTTGTGATACCCTGGAGGAGTAGAGGTGTTCTGGTTTTGGATGTTTTCATCATTTTTGCACTGGTTTCTTCCCATCTTTTTGGATTTATCTACCTGTGGTCTTTGTGGTTGGTGACTTTCAGATGGGGTCTCTGAGTGGATGTCCTTTTTGTTGCTGATGAAGTTATTTCTGTCTGTTTCTTAGGTTTCCTTCTAACAGTCAGGCCCCTCTACTGTAGGACTGCTGGAGGTCCACTCCAGACCCTGCTTGCCTGGAGATCACCTGCAGCGGCCGCAGAACAGTAAGGGCTGCTGCCAGTTTCTTCTTCTGTTATCTTTGTCCCAGAAGGATACCTGCCAGATGTCAGCCTGAGCTCTCATTTATGAGGGGTCTCTTTGGTTATACAGGGGTCGGGGAGCTGCTTGAGGAGACAGTCTGTCCCTTATAGGAGCTCAAGTGCTGAGCTGTGAGCTCCATTGTTCTGTTCAGACCTGCTGGGCAGGTACCTTTAACTCTGCTGCAGCGGAACTCATAACCGCCTTTTTGTCCCAGGTGCTCTGTCCTAGGAAAGTGGGGCTTTATTTATAAGTTCCTGTCATTCTGCCTTTTTTTCAGAGATGCCCTGCCCAGCAAGGAGTTAGCCTACTCACAGTCTGTCAGCAGAGGCATTGCTTAGCTGCTGTGGGCTCTGCCAAGCTGCTGTGTGAACTTCCCTGCAGTTTTGTTTATAGGGGTATCATTAGAACTGCCTTGGTAATGGGGGTCTGCCTCAGTAATGCTGGACTGTCTCTGTAATGGCAGACTGCCTCAGTAATGGCTGACTACCTCGGTAATGGTGGACTGCCTCAGTAATTACGGACTGCCTTGGCAATGGTGGACTGCCTCAGTAATGGCGGACTGCCTTGGTAGTGGTGGATTGCCTCAGTAATGGCAGATGCACTTCCCTCCACAGAGCTGGACCATCCCAGGTCCAGCTGTACTTGCTGTGAAACTCTCAATCCAAAGCGTTTCTGATTGCTGGTCTTTGTGGGGGTGGGACTAGCCGAGCCAGATCACCTGGCTCCCTGTTTTAGCCCCCTTTTTTTCAGTTGAATGGGCGACTCTCTCTCCCAGGCGTTCTAGTCGCCAGTTGAAACGGTGCCCAGATTTGTGTGAGTTTTTGTGCAGAGACCCGCTGCACTGTGCTAGAGACTCATGGTGCTTTTCCGCCCAGGAATCTCCTGGTCTGTGGGTTGTATACATTCATTTGGAAATGCGGTGATCACTTACTCTCTGAGTTTTTGCTGGGAACTGCAATCCAGAGCTGTTCCTATTTGGCCATCTTGGATCCTCCCCCAGTAATAGGACTTTTATACAGAATAAGCTATGTCAAATCTCAGTTGTGCTACTGCATACCCTGAATAACTGCATGTGGCTAATAACCTGATGCAGTTTAGGACTATCTCAGATCATCACTGTGTCTCTAATGCTTTCACTCTTCACTCTTGTCCTCAATATTTTAGTTAGAACCTTATCTTTTCAGGTATGTTTCCTGTCCCCATTTAATTTAAAGTAGATCCCTTATATATTCTCTCTCATAGGAATTTTTAATCTTTCATTGTACTAATTATGTAATATCATTAATTATTTTTTGGTATTAGTTTCCACCAGGACAGGCATGATAACTTTTTATTCACTATAGTGTGTTCCATGCCTAGCATAGTGCCTGGCACACTAATAGCTTAATAAGGACTGTATTTGGGAAATACACATGTTAAATAGGAAAATGTGCTATTTTAATAACTGGCTAGTGACTCAAGTAAACTAAATGGGGCTGAAATACACTGGACCAGGGGAAGAGCTAGGATTTCCAGGATCCTACTGATTCTCAGAAAGGACAGAGGAGGGGATTTCAAAATCAAGGTAGAAAACTTACTTGGCTAGTTGACTCCTGAGAAACTACTGTTTTTTCCCTCAAGAAATAAAGCAGGAACTAAGAGCAGCAAAGAGCTTGTATAATAAACAAGCAGCATAACCCAGGCCAGAGGAGATTTCCTTGGACTGAAAAAAACAAACAAACAAACAAAAGACTAGGTGGAAATATTGGAACCCTTTGAGTTGAGTCAGTGCCTTCAGTTGGTGCCATTTTCAGTCTGGATTGTGTTAACATCTGAGCAGCAACATCTACAAAAAAAATAAATAGATGGTCAAGAAGATGGTAAAGCAACTTCAAAAGAGTCCACTATGCATCATTCTCATTTGTATAGAATCCAGGTACAATTTACCACTAGGAGTTTAAAGATTGGTTATAACACTTACTTTATTTATTGCTTATTTTTATTTTCTGCTTTTTTTTTGCCTTTGGAACTTTAAGAAACATCTTTAAAAGTATAGGACAAATTGTGGCTTGCTTTAGACAAAGAGGACAAGAAGGAGATTGGGAAATAGTATCTTTTCACTCAAAGGAAGATCTTGGTGAATGCAATGGAGAGGGAAACCACTAATGGAAGAGAAGTGGTATTAGTGTTAAGCAGGCCTCATTGGTGGGCTATGCATTAATTTAAAAAGCTGATGCCCAGGAACAAATATCTTCAATCCAACCCTAAGATTTAAACTTTTAAGAGACCCATTCACTGAAATAAATTATTCCCTTAAAAATAATTCCAGCTGATTCAATGCAGGATGGAAATGATATGTATATCAACAAGAACATTCTGTGAAGCTATAGCATTTTCATTTGATTGTACATTTGATATATTTTCATTCAGTATAAGTTTGTGTCATGTAGAATTTAGTGTTGAGATAATAAAAAACAATTTACTGATAGCTATATTAAACTCGGTAATCTTACTTCTCTTGGCAAAATAATTTATTTTCAAATGATTTTTGATAGTTTGAAAGAATCTTGTGTGCGATGACACATTTTTAGAGTTTAGTTTGTGGAAGAAAAGTTTTATATTTTTCACAATGCTATTTGGCTTTCTAATATATAGAACTGACCTTCTTTTCAGATTCACACAGAGCATAATCTTATTTCAAACAAGGTGCAGAGGCCATTGCCTTCGGTAGCTTTTTGTCTCAGCCATCCATTTGAGCCAAACAGCCAAGTGGTCCCTGTTTATACTCTGGCTGCCTAACTATCACCCCATTGTCTTCTTTTCTGGAAGACATGGAAGTCATATTTATTGACACTGCAATGACTGTGTTCTACTAGTTGTCTTCCTGCTTACTTGCTCCTCAACTCTTTTTAAATTTATAGTTTTAATTGACAGATAAAATTGTATTTATTATATATAGCATGATATTTTGAAATATGTATGTGGGTGTAGTGGAACAGTTAAATCTAGCTAATTAGCAAATACATTACCTTACAGAGTTTTTATTTCCATGGTGAGAGCACTTAATATCTACTCTTTTTCAAGAATACAATATATCATCATATATTTATGATATATGATGACTATAGTCACCATGCTCTAAATCAGATCTCTTGAACTTATTTCTTCTATCTAACTCAGTATAAATACAAAGGAAATAAAATCAGTGTGTCAAAGAGATATCTGTACTGCAGCATTTATTGTAACAGTACTCCTAATGGCCAAGATACTGAATCAACATAAGTGTCCAATGATATATGAATGAATCAAGAAAATGGAATATATATACACAGTGGAATACCATTCAGCCATAAAAAAGAAGAAAATCCTGCCACTTGTGGCAACGTAGATGAACCTGGAGGACATATTAGTGAAATAAGCCAGTCACAGAAAGACAAATACCACATGATTTCAGCTATATGTAGATTCTAAAACAATTGAACTCATATATATAGAGTAGGTTGGTTATTAACAGAGACTGGTGTGGTTAGCAGGGAAGGAGGAATTGGGAGATATTGGTCCCCAACTCTTTTTTGTTGTTCTTTTTGACCTTCTCAGTAAGGGCCAGGGGTGGTCATAAAATATTATGTAGGTGACCTGTACAATTTGGGAAGAAAGGCCCCTTGTACACTGATGCCATACTGAAAATGACTGATGTGAGATGAGGCAGGTAATCCCATTTAGCCTCATAGCTTCCAGCAGTTCAGGATGTCTGGTGTATTGTTATACTATTCTAGTCTCAATATTTAGAGCCAGCCCATGACATGCTTCAGAGTCATCAAGGATAATTGCTTTCCAGTATGTGCAATTCCCCATGTCTGACACATGAAGACGGTAGCCTACTACTTTAAACTTGCAGATAATGTCTTGAAATTATTTGCTAATAAGTCATTTTTGAATATTGAGCATTATAGACCATGTTATTTCAAAAAGAACAGTAATATTTTCACTTTTTTATGTGAATTATGTTAAGAAAAACTTTTAATTCTAGAAAATTAAAATTCAATGTGCCAAGCTGATCTTTAGAAGGATTCAGAGCAGAAGGAAATGACTCTAGGTGGGATTTCCAGAAATGAATTATTAACCAAATGTGCTCACTTCATCACTGTTTGCTGAGCAATGGGCATACTTTGGCTCATGCTGTAATGAAGATAATGGGGAAGTAGAAACACAGGCAAGGCAAATGCTTTTCATTTTATGAATACTAGGAATTACATCAGGTTAACACAGCTCATGTGTTAATTTCAACAAATAACATATTTGGAGAAAATATCTTCTGAACTTCTACAGTTCTCATACTTTGATAACATAAAAACATTAGAATATTAGAATGTTGGAGCTGAAAAGGAAGTTAATAATCATTTAGTATAATTTATTAATTTTTAAGATAAAAAGTGTACATTCAGGCTGCATGACTAGCTGCAAGTTCCTTAACCAAATTTGGGCAGAGTGAGTTCTTGAACCAAAGCCTTCTAATATTCAGTCAAATGTTCTTTTGTGTTTAAATTAGTAATTTTTTCTGCTTCAAAACTTCTAGAACTGAGAAGCAACTTCAGTAAAGTCTCAGGATACAAAATCAATGTGCAAAAATCACAAGCATTCTTTTACACCAAGGATAGGCAAGCAGAGAGTCACATCATGAATGAACTTCCATTTACAATAGCTACAAAGAGGATCAAATACCGTTGAATATAGCTAACAAGGGATGTGAGGGACCTTTTCAAGGAGAACTAAATATTACTACTCAAGGAAATAAGGGAGGACACAAACAAATTGAAAAGCTTTCCATCTTCATGGATGGGAAGAATCAGTATTGTGTAAATGGCCATACTGCCCAAATTAATTTATAGACTCAATGCTATTTTCATCAAACTGCCATGGACATATGGAATCAAGGAAGATCCCTTTCAGCCAAATCAGTCCTAAGCAAAAGGAACAAAGCTGGAGGCATTATGCTACCTGACTTCAAACTATACTACAAGGCTACAGTAACCAAAGCAGCATGGTACTGGTACCAAAACAGACATATAGACCAATGGAACAGAACTGAGACCTTGGAAATAACACCACACATCTACAACCATCTGATCATTGATCAACCTGACAAAAATGAACAATGTTGAAAGGATCTCCTATTCAGTAAATGCTGCTGTGAAAACTGGCTATCCAGATGAAGAAAACTAAAACTGGACCCCTCCCTTACACCTTATATAAAGATTATCTCAAGATGAATTAAAGACTTAAATGTAAAACCCAAAACCATAAAAACCTCAGAAGAAAACCTAGACAATGCCATTCAGGACATAAGCATGGATAAAGACTTCGTGACTAAAACACCAAAAGCAATGGAAACAAAAGCCAAAATAGACAAATGAGATCTAATTAAACTAAAGAGCTTCTGCACAGCAAAAGAAACTATCATCAGAGTGAACAAGCAACCTACAGAATGGGAGAAAATTTTTGCAATCTGCCCGTCTGACAAAGGACTAATTTCCAGAATTTACAGGGAGCTTAAACATATTTACAAGAAAAAGACAACCCCATCATAAAGTGGGTGAAGGATATGAACAGATGCTTCTCAAAAGAAGACATTTATGTGGTCAACAAACATATGAAAAACAGCTCAACATCACTGATCATCAGAGAAATGCAAATCAAAACCACAATGAGATGCCACCTCATGCCAGTCAGAATGGTGATTATTAACAAGTCAGGAAACAATAGATGCTGGTGAGGCTATGGAGAAATAGGAATGCTTTTACACTGTTGGTGAGAGTGTAAATTAGTTCAACCATTGTGAAGACAGTATGGCGATTCCTCAAGGATCTAGAACTAGAAATGTCATTTGACCCAGCAATCCCGTTATTGAGTGTATATCCAAAGGAATATAAATCATTCTACTCTAAAGACACATGTACATGTATGTTTTTGGAGCACTATTTATAATAGCAAAGACATGGAACCAACCCAAATGCCCATCAATTATAGACTGGGTAAAGAAAATGTGGTATATATACACCATGGAATACTATGCAGCCATAAAATGGAATGAGATCATGTCCTCTGCAGGGACATGGATGAAGCTAGAAGCCATCATCCTCAGCAAACTAACACAGGAACTGAAAACCAAATACAGCCTGTTTTCACTCATAAGTAGGAATTGAACATTGAAAGCACATGGACACAGAGAGGGGAAAAACACACACCAAGACTGTTGGAGTGTGAGGGGTGAGGGGAGGGGGGAACTTAGAAGATGGGTCAATAGGTGCAGCAAACCATCATGGCACATGTATACCTATGTAACAAATCTACACATTCTGCACATTCATCCCTTTTTTTAAGAAGAGATAAAAAGGAAAAAAAAATAGTATTTTTTTTCAGCTATTCCTCTAATAGGAAGAAGATAGTTACCCTGCAAAGTACTCCTGATTTATCACCATGTTTCCTGTCCCATATCTGCAACATAAAGTTTGGAAGGGCTGGGGCAGTGGGATGGAAGTACTGACTATGTGCATTAGTATGAAGAAGAAATGCCAGAAATGAAAGAGGCTAATGACAAGAGCCACTCTCATACTTGGAATAGGAGCATAGGTTTTTGGAGAGAGAATCTGTCTATGTTTAATGCCACAGATTAATCTTATCTTTCTCATTCATTACAAGGAATTATCTGAGATAGCTGCTCAAGTGAAAAGGGAGTGTTTATGGTTGGTTCATAGGCACTTCTCTGAGTAAAGTAAGGTTTATAGGCAAGGCTATGTGTTTAACTTCTACATATGTAATTGCCCGACAGATTCACCTAAATAACCATCCATGTCTTTGTTTTTCTGTTAGTACTTTGTTGATAAAGTGTCTTCGGGTGCATTGAGTATAAAAGTAAAAATGATATAACTAAGTACTAGCACTGTTTGTACCATATTTTACTTCTAATTTCCTTTTGTCCAAAGATATTTTCCCTGTACAGTATACAGTATGCTCTTTATCTTATTGCTGTCATTTCAAAGTTTCTATCAGAATACTGGCTGATCTCTTCAAATTCTTAGCTCAGATGCAGTAGAGGATGGTGTATATGAGAAGCTGATAACTCAAAATGATCGGTTAGAGCAGTATACAAAAAATACCTCCTCTCATGCCCCCAGTTTCCTTCTTTGTTTTAGGAAAAAAAGGATATAAGCAATATAAACTGTAATCTTTAGGTCAAAAATTGCATTCTGAAAGAGACAAATCTTTTTGGACCCTGAAGCGACAATTTGCACAAAATTTCATTTGTTGAAAATACAGTTTATCCAAGGCTGGCACCAAATAAGAGAAACAAGGCATCTAGCATTTGGAAAATATGATTTATTTGAGCTAGAATCTAATATTTATTTAGATCAACTATAAGAAAGATTTACTACATAAAGACATACCTTAGGACCACAGGAAATGAAAAAGCATACAGTGAAGTTTACTCAGTTGAAATGTCTGAGTTAAGTGACTTAATGTAAGTGACTTAATGTGATAATATTGTGAATTTAAATAGCTAACTTAAATGGTCAGCCTTTCTTTTCTTATCTTTCCTTTTCTCCCTCCATCCCTCTCTGCCTGCTTTCCTGCCTTCCTGCCTTCCTTCTTTCCTTCCTTCCTCACTCCCTCCCTCCCTTCCTGCCTCTCTTTTTCTTTTCCTTTCTTCTTTCTGTCTCTTTTCCTCTTCCTTTTTTTTTTCAGTTTCTTCAAACTGGATCCTCTGACCTCAATTGCTTGTCTCCATCTTAGAGTCCTGTATTTGGAAGGCAGTACTTACATTACAATAATAAATTCCTGCCCCACTCTTATTTTTTTAAATGTTTCTTTTTTTTTAAATTTCCAAATGTAAGGAGCACATTAGAGGAGACTATTCTATTTAAATGTGAGAATTTCAAACAGATTTTATTGTGTTTTAAAATTAGGCTTATAGACATATACTTTACATACAACAAATATGATCAACTTTTTAAAGGATACAGTTGATGAGTTTTGATAAATATATATAGTTGTGTGATCATTATCATAATTAAGATCTGAAATGTTTTTATCACCATAATAAGTTCCCTTTTGTCCATGTGCAATGAATTTCCTATCCCTTGCCACAACTTCTTGCAACCACTTATTTGTTTTTTTGTTTCTGTCACTATGTCTTTTACAAAATTTGTGGAATATAAAAATAAAAGGCTTTTTCTCTCAAAAGCACCATTAACAATATGAAAAGGTAAGCCATAAATTGGGAGAAGATATTTGCAAAACACATATTTGATAAATCATTCATATTCAAAATATATAAAGTACTCTTACAACTCATTAATAGAAATGCAAGTCAATTAAAAGTTAAAAAATGTTTAAATAGAAACTTCAGAAAAAAAGATACATGAGTGACCAATAGCACAGAAAAGTGTTTAGCATCATTACTCATCAGAGAAATTCAAATTTTAAAATGTGAGTTATCACTACACACCCACTGGAATGGCTAAAATTAAAAAAAGGCTAATAATAAAAAGTGTTGATGAGGATATGGAGCAACTTGAACTTTCATGCATTGCTGGTGGGAATACAAACAGCAATATAAATCAGTCTGCTTGACTCACTGTGTTAATGTGTTTTTAATCTAAAAAAATCAAGTACATGACCACAGCCATATATAGAGGTAAAAATATTTTAAAAACATGTTTAGAGTCAGTCATAGGAACATTTTTAGGATAGGATGTTCTTTGAGAACTAAAAGATTGACTGTAAAATGGGCTATTCCTCTTTCTCAGTGGTAAATGTAAAACAATTCCAGTCCTCCAAAGCAAATTTCACTGAATCTGTGAAAATGTCTTTACATCTATACACAGAAGACTTTTTGCTAGGAACATAACTGTGAGGATGATGAAGAAATTAAGCAAGTTGTTTTGAGTTTAGTTTCTAATTCTCTTTGGGATGCAAATTCATAATTAGATAGGTCAATAATATTGTACAAAGTGATTTATGTTTCTCTTGTTTTCAGATGACTTTAACAGAAGATGAGAGAGGCCATCCCCATGCCTATACTCAATTTGTATTAGTAGGTTCTCACACTGCTATAAAGATGTACCTGAGATTGAGTAATTTATAAAGGAAAGAGATGTAATTGAATCAGAGTTTCACATCATTGGAGAGGCCTCAGGAAACTTACAACCATGGTGGAAAGAGAGAGAGAGAGCAAAGGCATGTCTTACAATGATGGCAGCTGAGAGAGAGAGAGAGAGAAAGAAAGAAAGAGAGAGAGAGCGCACAAATGAGCAAAGGAAAAACAGCCCCTTATAAAACAATCAAATCTTTTTTTTTTTTTTTTTTAATGCTCCAACATTTGGAATTTTGGGGCCTCTAAAACTGCACATTCATTTGCTTAGTAACTTCATATAGTACCATGGCTTTATATGGGCATCCACTTGCTAATGAGCAGAAGTTTTAGTTGTCGTCTTCATTTTTTTTGGAGCATTTTTTTTTAGAAGAATAAAAGAGAGAAAGAAAAAGAGCAGGGGGAGTTTTTTTATGAGAAAGAAAGAAGTAGAATAAAAGAGAAA